>VWYH01006088.1:41117-451117 GCA_013399365.1 Pampusana beccarii | reverse complement strand
AAAAGTTTCTCTGGAGTGAAAGGAGTCCATGATTCCTGTGTGACTGAAAGCGAGGAGGAGGAATAGGCAAACAGTTCAGGAACTGGCTTTCAGTTGGTATCTTCCTAAAAGACACTTGGATTATGTTGGCCATTGTAGTTGTAGTTTGGATGCCCATCACAGCCCCCATTGTGTGAGGCTGTGGTTGAATACTGAACGAAAAAATAATTGTTGACCCAAAGAGCTTCCATTCAGCATCATTACATATTACACTGAATTTTGATTTGTAACGAATTCATAAATACTTCCAAAGCAACACTTAAGTCTTCAGTTAGATGGGACCTGCTAGAAATGAATTGTATTCTACAAAAATAACCTGGTTACTCCTTGCATTTTCCAAAATCAAGAGGATATTCTTTAAGACAAAAATTAAAACCAGCCAGAGATAGAGTTGTTTTTTTTTTAATAACATCTTCTTATTCTGCTGTTGTTGGTGTTGTCAATCCACTAACACCACACAGGATTGGGCTGGCTATAATTTTCTTCATTTCAGAAATACCAGAAAACATTGTCAAAGTATTTTGTTTCATGAGGAAAGAAGTCTACGGGCGGCTCAATGTGACTAAAAAAGAAACCAGAAAGACAATTCTTTAAAAGAATACTTAAATAATGAAATCAAATGAGCTAACCCAAAATGAGGAAAAAATGAAAACCTCAGCTGAGTCAAATGCAAACACAAATTGTATTATTTCAATTAATAAAATATCTTTGTATTTTTGTACGTGTATGTGGTCTATATAGGTAAATACCAACATTGACATTTTTACTCTGAATACTTGTATTTTTTTGGCTGTGAGAGTCACATCTACACAGCTTATTGAAAGAAAATCCATAGACCACCCCAATAAAGCATGAGGTGCAATGAGAACAATTGAACAAATTTATCTTTGGCTATAGGTCATAAACTTCAGAGATTATTTGGATTAGAATTTTCACAGCTCATTTACATCAAGTATTTCTTTAAAATCATTCAGAGTGGTTTTCAAATTTCTGCTGTGTATGTAGATGAAAAGAACTGCATCAACAAAGAAATAAAACACCACGAACTAAGAAGAATCGTTAGGACAGTAGATAGTCCAAGGAACAGTTACAATTATTAGAAAAGACCCTAAAGGTTAGCTGGTGGAAGCAGGGATGACTGTAGCCCAGGCGTAGCTTTCCTTCCTTGTGCTCTTGGAAGGCAAATGATCCCTACACTGATATCCCAACGGAGAACAGAGATTTCTTGCAATTATATCTCAAGGCACTGACCACCTTTTGCCCAATATGGAACTGCTAGAATCCATAAGAGGTCAGGAGCTGTTTTATATGGCAGACGTGAGAAAAATAGACCTATACAAATATATACAGCATTACACTGATGCTCTGTCACCAGCACTACGAGGTGTGTCAGAAGGCAAACCAACTTCTGTCATGCTAAAGCAGGGCAAGTCAACGTCTCCTCAGTGCTTGCACCAGCACAGTGATGATTCCAGACTTCGATAGTTACACATCTAAACCCTCCTTCTGTCTTGATATGCAAGAGGAGACAGTCATTGGCTCCCTCCCTCCCACCTTGGCATAGGTCAGCTGCTGTGCTTTGTGCCACTGGGCTCGGAGATAGCTGAGCAGGGAAAGCAACACAAGGTCGCTGTTACTGGTGATGTATGAGCAAGAGAGAGATCACTGTCACAGTATATCTGCTATTTACAATTTAATTAGTAGTCAGAACTTCATTTGTCAACTTAATCATTGCAGGCAGACACCGCAGAGATGGGAGTGTGTGCAGGGGAAATTTCGGGAAAACAAATAAAAAGCCCAGCCCATTTATGGTTCTGGGAATATTTTATTTGTTTCTTGGCTCAGTTTATTTAAATATTTCATGTATGCCAAATTTTAGATTTAAAAGAAATGATGGGTATATGTAGTCTTGTCATTAACAGTATTGGTTGCAGAGGAATGGATTTCCTCAGTTCTTTCAGTAAAATTGTGCTGTAGCCTGCAAAACTACTCAGATTATCTATATCTCCAGTTTCTTTGTGCGTTAAGTGGAAAAATATTTGTGTTTCAGCTGAGGAAAAGAGTAGATTTTGTCACTTGGATGCTGTTAGTGATGGCCAAACTGAATGGAATCTTGCACAAAGTAAGGAGAGAATCCACCTGGTTCATACAAACCACTAATTGCATTTGCTTACTTTTGGATAAGCCACATTTTGAAAGAAAGAGGAAAAGTGGGGAGGTTTTAGCTCTCAAATGCACTCTTCTGTAACCAGGAGTGATGTGGTAAAGTTCTAATGAGCATAAATAGTCCTTTCCTTACTCAATCAGGTGCCCTGAGCTTGCTTTTAAGCCCAGTTAGATTCAGCATGCAATAGAAAAACTCCATAAAATGGACCAAGTTTATGTTCTCTTAGCTCTGTTGCTGCTGTTGCCTGTTGAAAGGCTGTGATCGGAACATGGATCCTGGAGCAGAAGCTCCTAAGCTAAAGCGATGGACAGGTGCCACAGCAGCCAGCAAGCACAGCCAGAAGGGGTTGTTGCCTGCTTGGGCTCGCAGTGGTGGGGTGCTGCGTGTGGGGTGCTGTCTGTCAGCGTCAGTTCTCAGTGACAACCATGGCACAAAGGACCAGCTCAGGCCCGAGTCACTGCCTCTCCGTTCCTGTCAGCTGCCGCAGACATGGCAGGGGGCAAAATGTCCACCACTCTGGTCCATGCCCTCCCAGCTGCCCTGCTGAGCCCTGTAGGGGAAGCAAAAGGCCCTCTGCCTGCAGGACTTGTCCCCTGCACTGGTGGCAAGGCAGGAGGTGGTGGAACTACTATTAAAGTTAAAACTTTCCTCTCAGTGTCTTCAAAGGAGTTGAGTGACTTGTTCTGGCCTCCTCTCATGCAGTGTGACTGTGAGGAAACTCCTGCTGCAGTGTAAAGTTCTCCTCCTTATTCCTGTTTCTTATACCAATAAGTTTAAACTCCTGTAAGTCTATTAACATACTTTTCAAACTGGATTAATAGTAGTTTGCTGTTACTTTGAGGAAAACTTCAATGGCAGGTGATAGTTCCTTACAGGAAGGCAGGGATTTTTGCACTTGCTGGTTTTTATCTTGCAGCTTGTGTTTGAGGGCTGCCGATGGCCCAGGGACCCTCCAGGCTCCCCTCAGTGTGTAACCTCTGCTTAGGAGTCCCACTGACTCCCTGACTTCTGGTCTTGCCTGCAAGGAACCCAGGCCAGGCTGCCATCATTTGCTGGCCTCTTGGTCACACCTGACTTGTATGGTGTATCTGCTGCAGTTCCTCACATTGCTGCCCAGCAGTATCTTTAGCAAGGAAAAGAGCAGTAGAAGACTTTGGAGAGAGAAGGGGAATGGGTAAGGATCATAGTCAGTGGGGCCACTGAAATCTGGGAGGGAGTTGTAGGGTAGCAGGTCCTTTAATGCACAAAGAAGAGCAGGAGGATCGACATGTGGTTTGGGCTGCAGTCTTGCAGGTGGCTGAAGTCCCTTCCTGTGCAAAATCACATCAGAGCTGCTGACTAATGGGAAGTCCTTGAGAAGAAGGACAGAGGGAGAGTCTTATGCTCCTGGAACCCTGTTGTCAACTTTTATCACAATGCTATTACATCTTTGGGACATTTTTGCTGTCCTGGACTCATGTGGTACCTCTGTGTTCAGGAATGCTGTGCACAGCCTGAGGAGAACCCCTGCAGGCTGGAGTTATGGCCACCCCTCCCTGATGTGACACAACAACTGACCTACAGAGTGAACTGACATTTATTCAAACATATGCACCAGACATTTTTCATGTAAGCTGGCAGGAGGATGAATCCTGAAACTTGGAAATCCCTATTTCAACCACTATTAATAAGGCCAGACCTTTTTTGTGTGTGTATGTGTACGCAGTGATAATCCCTGTAAGTCATCTTTTTCTCATAGTCGTTCCACTGCAGTTTCTATCGTAAGGCTGTTTGTAGGCAGTCTTTCTTGCTGAGCAGGCAAAATAATCTGGGTATCGGTTCTTGAAGCAGGTTGGAAGGAAAAATGTGTGTGTAAAGTGTAAGTGGTTGAGGCTGTACAAATGAGCCTGGAAGTCAGGCCAATCCAAATATTAGTGATTGGGAGCCTGTTTCTGGCTGGTGTTGTTCCTCACCTCGTTCGCTGGTATGAATGATAGTAGTGGTGGCATCAGATTGATGCTGGGAAGTCCCAGTACTCTCAGATCCTATGGAATATATAACCTGAATAGATTGCATGGACTCAAACACCGATGAGGGAGTGGAAAGTGTCATGAAGAGACATGATCAAAGTCACCAGAAAGGTGCAGGGCACAGTTGGGACTGGAGCTCCGTTCCTATGCTCCCTTGTGTCAGTGGGAATACTTTGTTGTAAAATCCCTGCTGTGGCTGCCACCCTCTCAGATGGCATGGCATGTTCCTTGTCATCAAGTGCTGAACTGTGGCCTCAAAGGACGAGATATATCATATGTTTATGTGGATTTGCTTTGTGAAAACACAGTGGTCTATGAAGTAATTCAGGTCTTAAGAAACACGTAAGCCAGTGATTTCTGTTTGGAATGTTCTGGTTTTGGTAGATTTTTTTAGAACTGAACTTTTATTTTGTGAATATCTGTTGAAAATTAATATAAAGGGTGTGCAACCATTGTCAGAGCACATTCTTAAAGGGTGTGTGAATGTGTAGCCTATTAACCAGATGGGCTGGAAGACCAAACTGCCTGGCTTCTGCTATGATGTGACGAGTCACAAGTCACTCCAGCTCCCTCTGTGCCTTGTCTCTTCCTTCTCTTTGTCCACTTCAAATATGGCTCTTCAACAACATTGTTTTCACTCTGTGTGCTAAGCACAGCATCCAGCTTTGTGGAGCCCGAATCATAGCTGCATCCCAAAGTGCTGCTATAACACAAATTACATGTAAAATGTTGCGTATGTATTACAATTAGTTTAGTAACATTGTCTCTTATGGAGGATTCATGGAGCTTTTTGGGTGATATTGTCTTGGTTTCTCAATTTAGCTTTACTGTCATTTGTAAAGCTTCTCTGAAGCTTCTTTGTTTTGAATATTTTTAATGTGCCTGAAGTATTTCGGTACATGGTATTTAAATACAATAGGGATCACTTTAAAAAGCAGAATACCGATCCTGACAATGTCATTCTCACTCCCTCTCCTTCAGTCAGTCTTGAAGTCAGTTTTGTAAGAACTTTCTGCTTTTGTGTCTAAAACAAACCTGCTATTACAGAAAGCCATTGGTCAGAACTAATAAAAATGAGCTTTACTCCTACTTTAATAATTTCTCACCATGAATTCTTTGTATCTAAAAGAAGCCCTTCATTACGAGAGCTCACAGCTTTCGAAAGAGCAATGAATTGGTATGTCATTGCAACAGCCAATTGAATTAAGTGGTTATGATCCCCATTTTACTGATGAGCAAATTGACGGACAGGGAGAAGTGACTTTCCTGGGGCTATGTGGTGAACTGAGATTTGAATATCCCTGACTTCTGGCTTCAGCCACTTACAGGTGGTTCAGTTTTGTTTGTTTGTTTGTTTTGATTTGTTTTGTTTGTGGGTTTTTTGGTGTTATTTCCTTAACATTTTTATTCTTTCACAAGTCCCTTTTCTTGTAAATTGATGTAAATTGAACAATCACTTTCATTAATACTGTCTATTTAAGGTTTGTTTTTATGTTATATATTTTCTATCTATCTATCTATCTATCTATCTATCTATCTATCATCTATCTATCTATCTATCTTTATACATATATCCTTAAATATACACACTTATATACTCTCTCTCTGTAAAGATCCACATTCTAAACACGGGAGCCACAATGAGAGTGTAGGGACAGAGCCCAGGCTGCTGTTTGCACGAGCTTTGCTCATTAGTTAGGTGCTGTGGCTCTAGGAAAAGGTGCCTGTTTACTTGGCATGTTCCAGTAATCTAATTGGAAAAGTGGAATTACTACTTAAAAGATGTGCAAGAATTATGAGGAGAGAAGATCTTCAAGTCATGAAGCTAAAATGAACTGAAGTTATATGCTGGAAAGTGCTGCTGTTGCTGCAGTGGAGAGAAGCTTTATTTGAAATTACAAAATGAAAATTACCGATCAATGCAGCCAGAATGGAATGATTGATATTTCAATTGCATTTCTAGAAGATGTAACATAGTGCTATTTACCTTCTTTTCAATTCCAAGTTTTTGCACATTATAATAACATATATAAGTGCATAAATGGGCATTTCCAGACGGCGCAGTTGGGAGCAGAGATGAAAAGAGCTGCAGTATATATCAAACTTCAGGCAAAGCTCAGCTGCAGTAGTATTTGCTTCTAGGAAAATGGTGACAAGAGTGGTCTCCCATGGCCGAAGTTGTGTTTTCTTTCTCTGGGTGAGGCTGTAGAACACAAGGTTCAGGCAAGAACTGCATCTGCCATCCTCTGCAAGGACTCTGATACCTGTGCAACAATGGGATGAGGAATGACTGCTCAAAGCGCAGAACTCTTTAATAACTTTTCTATCCCTAAAGGAGTTCCTGGGAAGTACGTGAAAGCTCCTGACTTAGTTCCTCTACCATGAAGAACCTCAGTTCATCCACCCTTGTATTTCTGGATATGTTAATGCAATCCCCAGAAGTAGACTTCTTGCAGATGCTACATGTTCTCTACTAGTGACCTAAGAGAAGAATTCGTGCTCCACACCTTTTTGATGGAAGAAGCATGGAGTTAACGTCAGAGAGACAAAGACTTTTGCTTCATTTTGCATTGTGCATGAAATAAGCATTTACACACAAGAAATAGATAAATTGCCATTCTAAAACTTGGGCCAGTTCTCCATCCTTGTATTGTGTTTCTGCTAATTATTTGTGGTTTGGAGTTGTGGCTAAGACCCCGAACACATGCCTAAGAAATAGGGAATACTTATTTGCTCACAAATATTCAGCACAAAACTGCACGAAATTAAAAAACATATGTAAGAATAAAAAATTTATTTTGGCTTTTGGAAAAACTTTGTACAGTGTCTACACCTCCAGCAATATTTGACCTGCTGCTACTTCAAGCAAAGAAACTTCCAGTGAGAGTGTGCAAAAATGTGATTTTTAAACCTCTTATTCATTTTTTCCACTGCTACAGGTATCTATACACACAGGTTAAAGCAGTTATATAAATATCCTGATTTTCAGGAATGTTTACCTCATTGTACTTCTGTAATCAAAAGAAAAAGTCAAGGCCTTAGTGTGGTTATAGAACAGCAATAGCACAATCCTGTTTTCTGCTACAGACTTCCAACAAATTTACCCTGCTATAGTGAAATATGGAGTCTGGCCCTTTAATACCATTATGCCCTATTCATTACCCTTTCGAGAAACTCTGATTTTCTATGACATCATAAGTGGTTGCTATGGACATGATTGCTGTGACACAAACATGGTTAGTGATCAGGACATCAGATGAAAAAATATTTTGTGAATATGAAGTCTTCAGGAGCTGGATTCTGTTTTCATGCAAATGGCCCTAGTATAAAGCAAAGGACGAGGAATGCAGAAAATAGAATAAATAAGTAGAATTGCCTCTAAATGAAATGTTTTACTGAGTTTTCCCTGAAGCGTCAGCAGCTCTTTAAACATGCTAGTGATGGCCCATCACAAAACCAGATGTTACCGTTTATCAAGTAAAGTAAAGAGCCCCTCCTGCTTCCACAAATATGAACTGAATATGAAATCAAATGGGAAACTGCTGCACTAACACTGGAGAAGATATAATGTAACTTGTAAGCTATCCACAGCCTTGAGAGTAAAAGAAGTGTCTGACAAGAAAGAGTAAGTGTTGGTAGCATTACTCGATTAATCTTTTAAAAGCAAGATTGCAGTCATATGTATAGACTTAAATCACTTGATGGACGTCCTACAGGTTACAATTTCCTTCTCCTCTCCCTCTGCCACCATCTCCTCCCGTTCCATACACAAGCCAAGTGCTTCTTAGGGAAAGGATTCATCGTGAATGCTCTGAGCAAGCTTCCTAAAGCCCAGATTAGCAAAATGGGTGTATGAGACACGTGGAGAGAAGTTGTAAATAATTGTTAGACTTTCTTGTAAACATCCTTTCTCTTTTGTGTCACTCCTAAACCTGGTGAAAAAAAAAGTTGTTCTACATTCAGTTGGGCACAGCTGACCCAGCCCTGGGTGACAGTGATATGTACAGAAAGGCTGATGCAGTCAGTCCTCCTGCCTTGTTCACCAGCAGCACTGATCCTGATGTTTTGCAAAATCACGTAAACCATCCAAATTCTGCTCAGCTCCAACATTGGCTTATTTGGCCAGGCAAGATCTGCAGTAAAACCTTTTTCTTACAGTGTTTTACCTAGAAATTTGTCAATGCCACTCAGACAGGGACCTGGCTACGTAGAATGTATTAACCATTTTTAATACTGGTTTGATGTAATTCATGGGGTTTGGGATTAGATGCAGAATCATTCAAAGACTCCAGATCTTCAAAAAACGCGTGGACAAAACGACAAAAGCCCGGTTCTGTATCTGTAACAGTTCTCAAAAATACCTCCAAAGAGGTTTGGTGGGAGAGGTACAGGAATACTGATAAAGTTGGAAAAGATAGGTATGCTTTCATGAATGTAAGTGCTTTTACAGGTCTGGAGGTTAAGCAGCAAACTTCAAAGTACATCTTGAGGGTAATTGTTCGGCTAACTTAATTAGGTTAACTCTGATTAGACAATTTGAAAGAAGGGCAGCTGGGACCTGTGGAGCATTGGGAGATGTTAGCAAGAGAGAGGTGATGAGACCATTGGCTGAATGGATTTTTTTAACTTTTTAATATATCAAATTTTGAGGATTTAGTTGGAATAGAAGATAAGAAAAAATATAAAATGTCAGAAAAACAAGCTCATGACTTTTAGTACTGCATTAGTTTGTATTTTAAGCTTCCAAGCTACTCTTTTTAGAAGTAATTTGTAGTTTTCCTTTACATGCGGTCTGAGAGATCAGGCTGTGAAAAATGTTCTCTCACTGGTAGTTTCTTTGCTTTGTATGCTGTGTTTCAGTGTTAACTCTGGTGCATAGTGACAACGTGTACTATATCCTGGGATGAATAGAGGATAGTTCTGTTGTGCAATATTGACTGTGGTGGCTACAGAGACTTGTTTGTATTTTGGGCTGTGCTGTGATATGAGGTGGTTCCTTTCAGCATTTGGCTTAGTACTCACACATGGAATAGAGAGGTCATTTTTCTAGGTCAGGTTATGCTGGTGGGTACACTGCTGAAGGGCCTGAAATCAGTTCCCAGTTTACCCCTGCAACACAAGAGCGTAGTCAGTGTCAGTCTGTGCTTCTTTTTGGGCAGGGGCCGTTCTGTCCCGGTGCTGCCACTAGCAGTACTTTGTGCCCCAGGAAGAGGACTGAGGCAAAGCCCACTCCATCTGCATCCAAGAGGTCCCATGCACAATTTCTGCCTCACACAGCTTCCCCTCCCTTTGGTGCCTGTTGTACAATTTGAGCCCAACATGTTTCAGGAGGGTGGTTGTGGAAGTGGGGGAGGGGTCGCTAAATTATGGTTGCTGTGGGAACCATAACTTTGAATTTCTTGACATCTGTCCAATGACAATCTCAACATTAACGTTGCATTAACATAGTTTTTTTGCATTTAATTAAAAAAGATGATGGCCTGGAATCTGTTAAGGAATTTAAAGCCAACATTTAAACTGTTTGCTGGGAGCAGAGATGTCAGACCCTCTGCTCTGGAAACGCTCATCTGCGCTCACTGAACAGTCTGACAATGTACAATAGCCACAGAGACGGGACGTGAAAGCAAAATGTTTGTAAAACTGTTGTCTGCTTGTCTCCTTCTGGTGGCTTTGCACATTTTTCCTGTATGAAGGGAACTGCTCTGACTGAGTTTAAAATGACTTGAAAACTAAATGGTTGTTTCCAGTTCCTCCATACACCATCCCCAGTGCTGGCCACTGACTCATTTCCATGTGCAGGCTGAGTTTTCTGGGGGCTTGTTTCTCCAGGTTCTGCAGGTTCTTAAGAGCTGACTGCAGAAACTGTTTGAATGTATCAAGATAGAGGCATAACAGAGTAGTAAACGCCTGACAACAGTTTTCTTCCTGATTTCCGGACTCCTAAAATTGTGTTTGTGTTTCCCATGTAACATTCTAGTGTGCTTGCTAATTGGTTTTGATTTTGAGGGTTATGTAAAAAAAAATGTTTACGACTGATAGGTGTTTCACATTGAAAGGTTTGGAGGTGCTGAGCTTTAGAATTCTCTTTTGTAGCCTCTCGTTATTTCAATAAGATCAGCCATCAGACAAATAGACATATGGACTATGCTAAAGTTAGGTGCTGTAGATAGGAGAAAGATGTTCATATGGCACCCATGTTATTTAGCCTTCTCTCATAACAGAATACCATACTGTTAAAAATCATCTATTTTTATGTAATTCTTCCACTTATATTGAGATAAAAAAATTATTAGTCTAAGGTTGGCTCATATCATCAGAGCTTCTAAATGTTGGCAAGTTCCCTACAGTCTGTTGCAGGCAATAACTGCCAGGGAAGTTGCTTGAACACAAGCAAAAAATAGGTCTTCCTGCTGAGCCACCAGCCCAGCAATGTAAGGAAGAATTTAATACCATGGCCTTAAGAAAGTTTCCGTGTTCTTCACAGACAGCCGTGCCTTCAGTAAGGTGACGGAGGGAGAACATAAAATCCCAGAGTTACTGCAAACCTCGAAAAAGTTGTGAAAGAAGACTTGGCAGTTAGTAGCTTTATGTAAAAGATTTTTGCATATAAATTGCATATGCATATGACATTTTAGCTCCAACTTTACATGTGTTTTGGAGGTTGGATGCAATCTTGTCCCTGCCTGTCTGTTTGCTTTTGCCATAGCTGCATCAATATTAATCCTGTTGGTTTTTCCCTCTGGCTTTTTTTCTTAATTCTTCTCTCTTCCAGTTTTGATTTAAAAGCTAGTTTTTTCCTTTTATGTGAGAAAAAAAAATCAGGACATCTATTTTCTATTTTTTAATGAGTTATTGTATTTAAAACATGCATGTTTCTTTTTTTGTCTTTTGGAGTAGGCTCTCAAGTATTCATCTGGTGACAAGAAATGGCTAGAGAGCTGATAAGATGAAGAGATATTCTTTTACTGGAGACCTTTTCTCTTCTTTAAAGGGAAAGAAATATCCTTCAAGTATTATTACTATCCTGTATTCCCCTGCCCCCCACTCACAATGGTATCATCAGAAAAACACGGGCTTTGCCTTACCAAGTGACTGGACATTGTATTTAAGAAATATTACTATTCTGAGCCCAGAGTTGGATGAACTGTTTCAAATGACTGTAAATTAACTCCCTGATTTGTTTGCAAATTATCACTGAACAGCCTAGTTCATCTCCTCCTTTTTGTCTCAATATCCTCCTGGTGGCCATATTTCGTTCTTTGGGCTTGCTGTAAACTGTTCTGAAAAGTAGAATCAGGTTTTGGCTCATGTTTGTAAGATGCAGAGAGATGGGGTGGCTGCCCCTCATTGCCTGCATGACAGAGATGGTTGTGGGCAGGAGCATCCTACAGTTCTTCATCCTTGTGAAAGATAACCAGAGCTAAGAAATTTCACACTCAGCCCAAGTAGAAATTGCAATGTTTCCATCAATGTTAGCTGATGAGATAAGAAATTCTCCTTCCCCTTCAGTCCTAGCAACAGTGACTCATTTCAGTTAAGTTACTTTGACTTCTTTGACTTACTTTATTAATACAGTGGGAGAATCAAGACACTTTAGAATATGGTAGCACATCACCTACATCTGTAGTGGAAGGGAGATTTCATGTCAAAAATAGTCTATTCACAAGTGATTTTAACTTGCAGAACTACATCTAATTGCAAAAGTACTTTCCCTTTATCCAATATTTTTTTCCCCCTACTAAAATTTCCCACCCTACTGGTTTGTTGCAGCTGTTTTAATGAACTGAAATTTGGAGAGTGCTGAAGAGCTAGGGATTGTATTTAAAACCTCATACTTTCTAGCACAAAAAGGGATTCCTTGGATGTTTTAAATTCAAATAGCTGTTTTCTCACAATCCTTATGACTAATTTCCTCAGGTGGACACATGATGTATTTAAGACCTTGAAGCTGTGGTCCTGAATAAAAGAAATTGACAACTCCGTGGTTCAAGTTAGCACAACACTTAATTTGATTCCTAAGCATATAAAAGTTGATTCCAGTTGAATAGGAGAATGTAGCTGAACATGAGTTGTAATGATGCTATGACATCCTGGCTTAAATCATTTATAAACAGCAGAAGAATTTTAAGAACTGAATTACTACCTGAACTTCAAAAGACACCATATATTTCTATTAATATAAAGAACAATTGCGGGCTGTTAGCTGTTAAGTTATTTGAATTTAAAATTCATCAAAAAGGTGGTGGAGGAGGAATATATCTGCACTCTAATGTGGATAAAGGATCTTCTGTGTGAGGTAAAATTACTTCTGAGATAAGAGGGGTTTAAATAAGCTCTAAAGAGATGTGCAACTTTCGCTTCAGAGTGCCTTTCTTCTATCCTCGTCTCAAACCTCAGCTTCTTTCCAATGAGATCATAAACACCACTAAAACAAAAATGTCTGTTTCTATGGACTGGATCCATTCCTGACTATGACTTTTCTGAAATTCCCAAAGTTTTTTAAAAAAATAAAAATCTTGTACACAGTTGTTTTGTTTTTTGTTTGTTTGGGTTTTTTTTTGTTTGCCTTTTTTTTTTAAAATAAAAAAGTTAATTAAAAATGCAGGATATATATTTTTCCTTAACATTGGAATTGTTTTGTGGAAAAAGGAGGATGCCATATATGGGGGCTCTGTTCCTCATCACCACAAATTTCCAGCCTGACTCTTTTCACAGATCTCATCCCCCTGTTGCGAAATAGGGGGTTGACTTTTTTTTTTTTGTAAACAGATATGCTCACAATATAGTACACTACTATAGCAGAGCTTTCTAACATCACCTTTTAACCTCTTTTTAGCAGGTGAAAGCTTGTTTAAGATGTGAAGAAAGGACAGTGCTCCGAACTGGAATTTCTTGTGTAGCTTTGCTTTCACAGTGTTGTAGCAAGCAGTGGACAAATTTGCTTTGTGTATCAATGCCAGTAAGTAGAGCTGGTATTTTAGAGCAACCGATGTGCCTGGGACCGGCACAGTGATGTTGGGCTAGAGGATAAATTACTACATGCAATTTGACAACCTTTTTAAGGGGAAAATGAGCAAGATTTAGCATGACCATACACCAGCTCTGTCTTGCTAATTACTTCTTAATGGAAATATTTTTTCAAGGCCCTTATAACTGCTACACGCAGCAAAGTAAAGCAATAATGAATGCAAGCTTGATATTCTACGTATGAGATGCAGAATGTGTAAATCCAGCCTTCTGATTCTGAGATTAGCTGAACATGCTCCCAGTATTGTCACACATTGATTCAGGATAAAATATAACAAAATGGAGCAGGTAATCATGATGCAGTTTGAAAACGTCCACACCTGTTCTGTGCGAGAAGTTAGCAGTAGTGGCATGAGCAGGATACAAAATTAATTCAATTATTTTATAGGCCATTTATCTGTACTTTTCAAGACCTGAAAGCTCAAAGGTTTGTTCACTCTCTAATTCTCTATACAGGCGTGTCAAACTCATTATCACCGGCGGCCACATCAGCCTCGTGGTTGCCTTCAAAGGGCCTTGTGTAATTTTAGGACTGTGTAAAAGTAGAAGTAGTTACCCCTGCTCCACAGGATCAGCCTGGGATGGGGGAAAAGCTTCCATTAAAGAATGGAAGTTTAAATGAATGGGTAGATGGGATTTGTTTCAAAAGGAGTGGGTGGAAAAAAAAGGACAAACCAACTAAAATTCAAATTGGCTTTGTTTCATTCATTTAAATATCTTTTAGATTGGCAGCTTTGAATGCAGGATTAGATGAGGGTTTTGTGTAGTGAAATTATGGTCACTAGACTGTAGAAGAAAAGCATCAAAATTTATTTCGTGTCTGACACAGGACAAGTATCAAGCCAAAATCTTTTGTTTTACAGAACTAATTCTGAACTTGCACGTGAAAGGGAAAAGGAAACAGAGAAAGAATCTTTAAGAAATGAAAAAAAGGAACTAGGGGAAAAGGC
The DNA here is from genome assembly GCA_013399365.1 of Pampusana beccarii. Lineage (NCBI taxonomy): Eukaryota > Metazoa > Chordata > Aves > Columbiformes > Columbidae > Pampusana > Pampusana beccarii. The sequence goes on along the minus strand of VWYH01006088.1, from coordinate 436,925 downwards.
AGTACTAAAACTGCAGTCTTAGCCTTCTAAACCCTTTTGCTTCTCTGATTGATACTTTTCAATTATACCTTCCCATTTCACTGACATTTGAAATGCTATTTTTTTTCTAGCGATAACTTCAAATGCTTAAGTTCCAACAGCACCAGTAACCCTGTTTAGCTGTAGTAGTAAATTGGTTCCTTGTACAACATAATGGCAGTGACAGCCTTTTGCTAGGGAAATGAGTTCTCCAATGGGACATGCCTATGATAAGACGTCCGGTTTTGAAATTGTATTTCTCTGTATCAGAATTAAATCTGGACTTTATATTTCTTTGCTGCCACTGCTCTGTAGCTGGTCCCTATACAGTACGACCAAAGACTGACAAGTAATGCTTACACAGGGACCCTTTCACTTAAATTGGATTTGTCCTTTTATGTTTTCTCCTATTATTAGCTATTAAAATCTCTCAACCCCTTTTTTAAACAGCGATAGGGTTTGGCAGACCTGAAACTCACTGACTCGGAGAAGGGGAAAAAAAAAGAATTCTAGTATTAGGAGCAGTAATTTCTTTCCCTAGGTAAAATTAACTCACATTTAGTAAAATGCAGTATTGATTCCCTGTGTTATATGGTAAGATATACAGAGTATCTTCATAGTGTTGAGAAAGGTCAGGATTTGAATGTATTATATTGGCACAGCTAAAGGCCTTTTAGAAAGGATACCAAAGAAAATACAAATCAGTGCCACTCCTGGGTACCTTTAGAAAATCCAAGCCTGCTTTCTTCTGGCTGTCACATTGTGTTTCTTAGAGCCTTTAATGGTTAAAACAAAAGTGATGTGCCCCCTGTGCTGTTTGATTTGCATTGGTGCCTGACAGTACCATAACTGTGTGCATTTTGCAAGTGTATTATTACTATATGCTATAATGAAACAGCACAATGGAGGTCACTAGGTGATCATCAGTATATGTAATTTCATTTTAACCTTAGGTTTATATTATCACTGAAATAACAAAATAATAATGAGTCTGTGGGAAAGAGGAGTTCTTTTTTCATTTTTGCCAGTAAAAAATTAACTCAATGTGATCCTTATACTGGTCTTCTTACCACTGATACCAATGCTATTCTATTTTTCTTTGAATAAATGTTCCTGACAAATTTAGGAGAGAAGCTATTTGAAACTGCAGAGATCTTCAGAAAGAAAAAAGTACTTTACAGTTCCGCAATGGCCTCTGAGTCATTTCTGATTTCATTTAAGTGTGGGATGTATTTACAATAAAAACTACAGACAAGAATGCTTTTTGACCACGAGGGATCTTGAAACATACGTTATTGAAAAGGCTACTGGACGTGAACATATACAGATTATCTATATAACATTTATGTATGATTTGAGAAGACTGCAACTTTTTGCCTTCTGTTGGAATCAGGGATCTCTAACATTGGACAAGAAGATGTTTTTTCTTGCTACGGTAGTGATTCCGTTGCACCCACTAAATGAATAAAATGTATTTTATTAGATTATTAAATTTATTCCGTGATAAGGATTTACCACTTAATTACTATTATTTTTACTTTTTAAAACATTGACCAGAATATAACTTTTATACCCTCTGTCTGTCTTTTCTAAATGCCATTAATAATCAAAAATGTTGAATACAGAAGGGCAAGTTAAATCCTGTCATTGAAACAGCAAACAGCTTTAGTCAAATGTATTGGCACAGGATTAAAAATGCATCAAGCATGTATTTGTCTTCTCAATGGGAAGCCCTTATTAATAGTTTGAAGAGTAGAAAGCTTAGCCTTATACAACAAGCGCTGTAGTAGTTTTTTTTTTTTTTTAAATATATTTTAATGTGTAAAATTGCAGGATGCCAAGGTTGCCATTAGAGCTCCTCTCTTGTTCCAGTAATTTTCCCACTTAGATTCATTCTTTCCTTTCACAAAAAAGCACTTCATAGTGGTCACAGCAGAATTGCAGTGATACCAAGTAGAGTGCAGTACTCTTGCAAGGTTAATTACTACACTACTGTCAAAATATTAGACATAACTACAAGGACATGAGTCGGCTCACTTTGAGAAAATTCTCTCCTTTTCTGTTGCGCAAGGCTTTTCTAAGGAAGTGTATGCGCTTTATTCAGAATTCTACTAGAAATGTGGAGTTACAAACAGGCTATTTTAAAGAAATCCCCTTTATTTGTTCTGACCCCAATGCTACACAGTACCCTGAACCCATAAAAAAGATTGGCTTCTCAACAGACCAATGGACATGACTCCTAGCTCAGGGGTCCCTTTGAAAAAAAGTCAAGTGGATTATCTCTATTCAAAACTTTGTTTTGGCTTCTAACTCCAGAAATTTTAAAGCAAGTGTTTGTCTTCAACAATGTCATCCCTCCCTGTTCAGCCAAGATGTGGAAGGTTTGTTAAACTTGAAAGACAGCTTCTTTGTATTTGGGAATAAACCATATCTAGCTAAGTTTAAAAATGAATTTAGGGGAAACCACCAAATCTATGTGTGGCCTGAAAAATGCCTCAATCTCTGGGCCAGCAGGTTGGGGTGCCCTGAAGCTGTAACTGGAAACCAACCAAACAGCACAAATCCAGTTTCTCTACCTCATTCACAAACTTGATCAAACTGTTGTAATGAAGAGTGCATATGAATCTTTTATTGGCTTACAGTTTCTAGCCAAGTACTCAGGAATGCTTCTTCTACATGATGACAGAATAGCCAGAGGCAAAATCTGACCAGATTTGCTCTGGACCACAGTCTCCTATTCTGATCCAGCCCATTGATGCCCTTCAGCTGGCTTAAATAACAGTCTTGCTAGGAGGTCAAGATTAGTCCACTCCTATATTTCATCCAGTTCCTCTTGGGTTGTCATTTCTGCTTTTTGACAGCCAGCTGCTGTCACTTGACCACATTATTGTGGTCCTTTTGCTGATGCTTCCTGGACGACCATGTTCATTTCACTCGCTGTCAAGTCCAACTCAGCCCACTGCCGCCATTTGACATAACTAGCATGGAAGTTTTCCCACAAAGAGACCAGACCTAGAAAATAAGTTCCTACATTACCATCCTCCACCAAACCTCTTTGCTCCAGGCATTGCAGGCAATACAAAAATTTTGTACGGGTCATCAGGTCTTCAAAGGTACCTCTGTGTCTCTGCTGAAAAGGAAAGATGTTGTGACCCATTAAAGTGTGTCCAGAGTTTATTTCAAACTCTTCATGCAGCTGGAATGAGAAATGGGCTAAACAAATAGAAATGAAACTGAAGAAAAAACTGAAAGAGTAAATGTGGGGAATATTTTCAGCTTTCCTCTACTCTCACACAACATACATACTCTTCTCAAATTATTTTTGAAATGTGTTTATCACATTACACTGTGAGCAAGAACAAATCACTTTAAATTAACAAATTAACAAATAAAAAACACGTATCTGCTAATATTCTCAACCAAATTTGCAAGCTGCCATTAAAAAAACCCCAAACCAAACCAATAAAAAAAACCCAACCAAAACCCAGTGCTTCAATCCGTTACAATTCACGATCTTATAAAAACCTAATGCGTCTTTTAATCTGCTTGGAGGCCTGAGGCCCTTCAGACAAGTGGAGCTGTGAGCAGTCTCTTCATGGTGATTCTCATTTGGCAGACAACTGACCTTTAAGTCTGGGGGCTTTTACCTTGTGCCCCTTAGCAGAACTTAGCAGTTAGAAAAGTGAGAAGAAGCGTGGGGTTTTGAATAGCCAGAGTCCTTAAGGGTCTTGGTGAGTTAAAATCAACACCAGGATTTACACCCTAAATGAGCCTAATATCTCATCTGTCCCGGTGAGCACATTTACTATACTTTCTTTCTGACTGTGAGAGTTTATCGGTGCTGGCATGCTACACTAAACGAAACTTCTCTCTGGGATGTAAGTTTTAAAATTCTTCTGGTTTGCTGTCCCCACAAAATAAGCATTATCATCTTTCCATTATTAATGAAGAAACGGAGACATGGAAACTAAGTAACACGTCAGTGTCCAGGGCTTGATTTTGTATTCAAACCTGTCTTAATCAGCAGCTCAGTTTTAAATAACTGGCTTTCTGAGTCCCTTCCAGTTGTGTACACATGGCATTTTGTTAGTTGAAGCTTATTGTCAACTGGCATTTTTTCCCTGTAAAAAAATCAATAAAATTTGAATTTTTCTGCCCAGACTGAATCCTTGGTAAACTGTTGTGGATGTTATTGATTTCTTATATCTATGAGGTTGCTGTGTTTTTGTTTTTTTTTTTTTAATAGCATTGAGGTAAACAGAAGTCTTATTGTGTTCATTTTCCAGGATAACACTTATCTAGACAAAAGAACACATAAGCACAAGGCTTACCTATAGGAAAGATGCAGAAAATAACTTCCAATAACACGAAATAGGAAGAACAAAACCTTTCTGTTGCTGAGCAGAATAGGAAGATTGCTTTCTTGTCACTAATTTTGATTGAATTGAGTCTGTGCTTCTGGAACTGGTTCGCATATACAACAATGAGCATCATTTAACTATTCCTTACACTTTCATGCCATAGAAAGCAAAATAAAGGCGAAAAAGTCTTAAAAGAGGATTATGAGTCTTACCTTTCCCAACTAAATCTGGTCAGGGATAGGAAAGCAACCAGATGTGTCTTTTAGATATCAGGTTGATTCTTCCTGCTTGCTTCTAGATAGTCTCCAAAATATAAAGGAGACTCTGTCCTATTTCACTTCGAAGGCAAGTGTAGCAACCATTTCTAGAAGCAGAAGACAATGGAAAGTTGAGGAACACTGCTAAGTTTAGGAAGTCTCGACCCATCCAAAAAACCCACAAGAATTTCCTGTTATCTTGGAGTTTCCAGCCTTTAGGATCTAAATCTTTCAAAAAGGCCCTGAGAGATGCTGCTGCAGTGAGCTTGAACCTGACTTTTGCTCTCATTTAACCTGTGCCTGGAAATCCAAATCAGACTCTGGACTGAGTTGGATAAGGTATCAGATCACTTCATTTTAGCATACTGTTGTAGCATGGTAAAATAGACAAGGCAAAAATGGGCATGGGCTGCAATTCTATAATGAGGTATATAATAACAATAATAATAATAATGATAACTTTGATAATGTAGAATAAAGTGAAAGATAATAAATTCTAGCACATTAATGAATGGTTAATGTGGACTTCTTTGGACAAAGAACAGTTCTAGGGAACATGTAATCCCAGAAGTGACTTGAGTGTTGTGAACACTGATGTGCAATGACAAATGATGAACTCCGGCATTTCACTTTCAAAAATGCTGATATCCAGCTCTTATAAGGTATGGCTGGTTTAGGGTCATGTCATACATCAGAGCTACTGTGGGGAAAATTGGAGTTAATTATTGCTGAATGGGATGCCAAACAATAATAGTAATCCAGAGGAGGATGTTTTGAAATGTTTGGTGTCTCTATTTTTTTTCTGTTCTTTTTTTTTCTTTTTTAGCTTTCATTCTTTTCTGGTTCCCTGTGGAGTGTTCAGTTCCTAGGGTGGCCTGAGGAGAGATCAGTGATGCTGTGCTTTGTAGTCTATTACAGCACAGCTGTTCATCAATTAGAATGGAGAAAATAATCCTGCTGTTTTAGAATAGCATGATGTGCTTTCTACGTTATCAAGCAAAATGCAAACTGGATACATGAAACCCACGCAGTGAGGCTGCCAGTGTGAGGGGGAACCTCTGACTCCAAAAAGTTCTCCTTTATTTTTCTCCTTTTCTCTGCTCGTTTAAAACTATAATTACAAACTTGAGCACCCACTCTACCTTATGACTCGAAGGAACATCCACAGTTGCCCTGCAGGAGCCAGTAGAGCTATTCAGAGTTCAAGAATATAGCTGAGAAATTTGAACCAATGCTATGCTAATGCAGAGTGCCAGTTTCTACGCTGCTTTTTTTTCCCTTTTTTTTCCTCCTCTTTTCCATCAGGCCTTCTTTTCTTGTAAGAGTAGAGGAATATGTGCTGAAAAGCAGATAGTTAGTGCCACTTTGCTACCATATGCCTTTCTATTTGGAAATTTGCATAAACAGCAAAACATTAAAACAGAATTTATAACCCCCCTAAAAAAAAGAAAATATATGCAGAAGTTTCAAAAGGAAACCATGGGAGTTCAGTTAAAAAGCCTCAACCCTGAATCCCATTAATTTGAAATGGTGTGTTTTATTTCTATTCATAACTTGTATCTATTACGCAGACTGTGTAGTGTACAGAATATTGGTTTTATAGGGGTTAAATAGCCTTGCTCATGGGCAACCTTCTGTATTTCTGTTGTAATTCTTAATGTATGGAGTAGACACCCAGAGCAGCAACTGCATTAAAAACCTGAGAGGTAGAAAGAGTTCGACCATAATTAAAGCAGAATCAGTCCTTTCTGCTCTTCTACAAACACATCGATGTGCACTCCAGTCCCAGGTGCATTTACACTTGGTCCTTCATGGAAGAAAAAAAAAAAACCAAACAAAAACAAAAACCAAGCAGGTTCTCAAGGCATAAAGGAATGATGGAGATTGTGGTTTTCCTCTCTGATCCATGCTTCTGCAGAGCAGTTCTGGCTCCAGGTATGACGAAGAGGCTGCTCCACTCTGGAATGGGATTTCCAGTGTGTCTGGCTCCAGGCATTGCCAAGCAGCTTTGGAAACCACCTGAGAGCAGCAGCCCCTGGCAAGGCAGCGCTCAGGGGCTGTGAGTGCCACTAACTGCTGAGGTACTACACAGCACTGTGGTTGCTCCTGTCTTTCTTATTTCTTCCTTTTTCTCCACGTTGCAGTAAGCATCAGCAGGTCTGGCTCTCCAGCCTTGCACCCTTCTCTTTCTGTCTAGATACCAACTGAAATAAATAAGAACAGCATGAACAAATTAATGAGGGAGGGGGCCCCCTCTGCTTGTCTCAAGTCGTTCACAGCTGCAGGATATAGTCCATTCAGTGGTTTTTGACTTGTATTTAAGACCTCTACCTCCAGCCCTGCCTTTAGATGCTGTAAGTGGAAGTAGCCTTCTGCCTATAGAGAGTACAAACTCAGAGAGGTGATTTCAGCCCAAGAGCAAATTTCAATATTTCTGAATTTTACCTAGAAACAAAGTGGAAAATTTTCCTGTTTCTACCTAAAAAGCTTTTTATAAGCGCTTTGAAACACTGTTCTGCCTTTACAGTAACCTGAGAAGTGTCTGGATTTGGGCTATCGGTGGTCTCTAGTTTTTTAATGGGAAGGTCTCAGAACAGCACAGCCATCAGAGGACATCTACTCATCCAAACACAGATGCAGGGAGGTCCTTCTGGCCACAGTTTCCCCTCTTTTGGCCCTGTAAATTGCTTTGCAAACCTTCATCATCTTGCATTCTTGACTCTGTGTCAAAGTATCTGAATTTTTCCTTTTCTTCACCATCAGATTCACATTTGGACTCACAATTTTGTTGCTCTTCTCGCTTATGTAATTAAACCCGCATATGCATTTATGTTTTTTGTTGTTCCTCTCTTCCCAATACTCCTGCTGTTGCATCTTTCTCAAACATTTGTCTTAATTTCTCCCTCTAGTAAGAGAACACGCTCTTTAAAAGCAAGGACACTGGAACAGAGATTGTGCTTTATTCATTTACTTTGACAATTATAATGTTGTAAGTTATTCATTATTCATAATGCCTCATGTACTTCTAACTATTGCTGTATAGCTGTTAAATGTAAGGAAATTGTAATATGAGACATGAAGTGATATGAGATCTTACTATAACATTGCTCCTGCTCAGTCTTGGATCAGAAATGCTTGAAAGGCAGCCATTTTGGGTGTAAATTAGAAAACGCGTAGATTAATAATGGTCTTTAGTAGTAATAACAATTAGAGTTGAATGGTTAATTCATGCCAAGTAATTGTTGTACTCTTTTTTTTTTCTTTGCCTTTATATGTTCTGGTCTGTGAACAGAAACCCAAATCCTCAGGTGCATTTTTTACCTGGACGTGTCTACAAATTTTGTTTAGGTGTAATAATTGGCTTGCAAACAGCTACTTGAAAAGATGTACACTTCATGTATGCCAGGTTTTGTGTAATCTATACAAATTCTCAACCTTGTAGCTGTATCTTTGGTTTCATCCGTCCAAATCTCTGGTGTCCTCACACAGGACTAAGTGTGCTCAGCTGGGCACCATATGCAAATACAAATCTTCATTTCCAGCCCATGCTTGATATTGAAACAATAAAAAGCCAGTGAAGAATTTTGCAAGTGCCTTTCAGCGTAGTTGGGGTATATGTGTGGTGGTTTTATTTGTCCTCCCTTCTGAGATGGCTCTTGTGCCACTAACACTAGTTAGAAAATATGTGCATAATGAAAAAAGGCTGGAAATGACTGCATATGTACTTAGAGAAAAAATTGAGTTGCACTAATTGTGCTGTGTGTGCTAAGACATTTGGTAAGGATTCACTAATTCATTTCATTCACCTTCGGCATCTGCAGCACACTGTGGTGTGGTGTTTTTATTAGTTTATTTTTCTTTTTGTTATGTCTATGCTACTCCCCTGAACCATTCCTCCTTTTGTAATAAGAAATAAAATCTTTGGGGAAAGATTTCATCTGACCTGTCAGCTCAGGGCTAAATGAACTGAGTCCTTTGACGTACTCACTGCTCTCCACCGGCCAACAGCAGAACTAAGTGCTACAGGCTCAAAACAGGATAATAAACTTAGGGATACCCTTTGTACCCACTCAGCAATGCCCAGAAAAATGTCGTCAGTATGAGGCATAAATCAGTCCATGAGCATGGGGGCAACAAACATTTTTTTTGCTAATTTATACAGTTATATGTGAAGTGAGGGCAAATATGCTCAGTTATTTGTCTTCAAAACTGAACTAGTGAGCACAAAGTGCCAGTTTGGCAAGTGAATTCACAGTTCCCTGCTGGCATGGAATGCAGCTCTTTGCATAGAGGCAACAGAAGACCCAGGAACTCTTTAAATCTCAGGTAAATATTCAGACCAAATCTCGGGGGTACAAACTTGCTTTGGTCTTTTGAGTGCTCCCTTCTACCTTTTCCATGACTCATGCTTCTCAAAGCAGTTGATCTGAAAATGTAGAATATCATTTCAGAGTTGGAAAGTTTTTGAGTACCCAAAATTACACTTCAGACCACTAAAAGGTGTGAGGTTTGTTTTGTTTGGATTTTAGGGTTTTTTTGTCATCATGCCATGCCTAATCAAGTGCTGCATAGAATTTCTTTAGGATTTTGATCATGGATATCAGGGGTACAAAAGCATAGCCTTTGTTTACAGTTGTGGCAATTGTTTGAAGTCTTGATACAGGGTATCTCTAATGGCAGAAGACACAAATAACACGAGGCAGTTTATGAGTCAAGATGAGGCACATTTTTGTACACACTGTGTTACAAGTCAGCTACAGCTCCTTAGTGCAGTGGTGTTTAGTTAGCTGAGCTGCTTCATTGCTGTATCTTTTTTGCACAGGTCACCTTTATGTTTGAATTGTGCCCCAACCTACAATATCTTCATAGCAGAAACCTTCTTTAAAAGATCTAACAGAAATATCTGTGTACAATTATTTTCCCCAGATGCACTGCAAATATGGGACATCACTGGGTGTATTTTATGGGGGAAGCAATGTTGGCTACTTGATTTCAGTTGCCACTGTGACTGTACGCATCACTGACATGTGCAAACTCTATTTCTGGGCTATTGGCTGTGAAACTGCCCAGCAGTTTGAGCTTATGTTCATGCTGATGAAAACACACTTTATTCCTGGTAGTGTTTTCCCAGAAGGTTTTTCCTAAAATTTCCACTTGTATTCTTTTTAATTCTCAAGTTCTGACTCTTCTCCTTATGGAAATGTGATGTGGAGAGGATGGATTATTGATCAACAGAAAGAAATGAGTGCAGAAAGCCCCCCTGCTTTTCTCTTTTAGAGTGAGGAGGTGTTGTATGCAGAAAGTCTGTTTATCTTCAAACCACTGTCTTAACAAGTGAAATAAACGAATGTGTTTTCCCTTAGACTTTGTTATACTAAAGTTTATGAAGAAAGGAGAGGCTTAATTCACAAGTGAAATTAATTTGATGGTGCTTCACTAATTCTAACTCAATGTCTGTCCAAGTTGCAGTATAGCAACAGTTCAGCATGACTGGCATTTACTGCTCAGAAAAAGAACCCTGGGTTACATTGATTGAATTTTGGCATTGACACACATCTGAGCAGGATGGGAGAAAAGGGACAACACTGGCCCTTACACATGCCCCTGCTCCAGTTGTTTTTCTCAATAAACTTTTTTTCCCAGTTAAAAAGCACCAAAGTTTGATAACAGTAAAATGAAAATGTAGTCCAGAGGAGGGTTCAGACATGGTTGGACTTTATGTAAGCTATTTATTAAATATAATGAATATTAAATTAAACCTATCAAGGAAGCATAGGTTACTGAAAACTTAACAATCGGATAAAACTTACCGAAAGATCTGGAATTCTTCAGTTTAAACACAGGCTTTTAACAACACTGCAGATGCAAGAAATCTATGGAGGTGGTTTTTCCTAAGTACTTCATTATTGGAACCCAGCATTTAGAAATGCAAAGGACTGTTGTGTTGCTAGAGAGAGTGAACATTTGTAGCACCTGCTAAGGGCACTGTTGAAATCCCTCTATTCATAGGCAAGACAAACACTTGAAGTACTTAAATTGCATTGATCTTATGCTTAAAGTTGAGCTCATGCTTAAGCACATTCTGCAATCAAGGTGAAAAGCCTGACCACAAGCTCTTTAAATTGAAGGGGTATCAAACCACTCAGAGAGACACAAAGAAATGGCTGCCATATTTTCATGCATATAACACGTACCTCAGACAATTTGCATCCTCTTAAATGTCCTGAGGCTTGAAAATAAATTCGCAGATAATCTACACATATTTGGAGGCTACTGGGGATGGGACCTGGAGAAGAGATATGTGGGTCTGTGGTAAACTTCCCCTTGCAACATCCATCTACTTCTGCTGCTGCAAAATCAGTTTTCTTAACAGTTAACCTGTGGTTCAGATGTATAGAGATATGGTACGTTAATTAAACAAAGTTTGGGGGGAAAAAAGGAAAAAAATGTGGAAGATGTGTAAGCCTGGTGAAATTAATTATTTATTTGTGACTGTGGGAGACCTTAGCTATGTTTTCAACCCCTGCGTGGAAGCATTTTGATTGAAAACCCAGTGTAACAGAGAACTTGCACCACACATACTTTTTGAAATGGAAATAAAACATGCAGCATTTGTAGCCTGGCAATGTTAAAAAGAAATGTGTAAGATTAAAACAAAGAAGACAAAGTGTGTTTTTCTTTAGTAGATAGATACATACATATATACTTAATTTAATACAGCAGGTTTGGTTGGTCTATTTCTCTTCCCCTCCTCCTCTTTTTTTTAAAGCATATAAATTCCAACCATGTTTTGTGTGAAGGGTCTCAGTGCATACTGACATTGTGAGTGTCAGCTCCAGATCACTTTAATCAGAGAGTGGATATGCATGATAAAACGGATAAGGGACTTTAATCAAAAAATCCGCTGGTCTGGAAACGTGACGCACTCCGCCAAACACACTTCATCCCACTTTTCTTGTGCCACTGCCAAGATTTTTATTTCATGAATATGCATTGGACATGATATTACATTAAAATGTGACATTGTTGTGTAGTGGTAGGGATTTAGAATTAGAATAAATAAATAAATAAATAGACTTCTGTAAAGTTTTTGTAATTGAACATTAGTATCATATTGTGATTTTACATATATTTATTCACCTACCCCCACATTTTCCTTTTCTCCAAAATTTATTTTTGAACTGAACATTGATTTCATCCTTTTATGCTTAACAAGAAAAACAATAGCAGCAGATAGATGCTTTATTTAACTTTTACCTATAAGCATGATGTATAGATTTCTCCACAAGGAATAATTTTTTTTTTCATTCAAATCACATGTCTGTGGCTCTGTGTCTGGGAGTATTTTTGCTTCTATAGCCAGGAATAACTTTATAGCACAGACCCCACTACAAAGTCCATTATTCTTTATGCAAAGTCTGCCTTAGAATTTCAGAAGATTTGGATCATGTACCTAATAAAATGAGCAACCCTTTGTTTCCCCCTAATTTTGCTGTGTTACATTGTTTCCTGGTACTTGGTGAGGTTTATAAAACTGATGTATAGAAATTTGCCTCATTAAACCTGTGCTAGTCTCAATTTTAGAATTGTATAATTTCATCTACTTGGGACAATCAGCTTTTGGCTGCAACATGTAAGCATTTCTACATCTGTCTGTTTGTAAAACCCCACACCGTGATCTCTGAGAACTGATCTCTCAGACAATATACCTTAAACACACATCCTAGCATGTGGTGAAGCATTCATCAGATTAAAGATGAATGTGTTTGCTGTCTTACAGTTTCTCTGCCACAAATACATACAGGACAGCACTTGAGGAAAACAAATTTGTCTAAATGCAATGGTTTGCATCTGAAGAAAAAAAATATGGGCCGGGTCTAAGTGGATACAAAATTCTTGTCTTCAGTGAAGCTGTGCACAATTGTACAAAGGATTTGTCCTTAAGTAAGCAAATATATGTTACTACTGAAATACAGGTGAGTGGCTTTGTGGCATCTCTAGGGTAGGAAAAGACTAGGTATTAATCACAGAATGGAGTTTCTATTTCTTCTTTTCCTCTGATATAGACGATTTTGGTAAATGAGAGAGTGATACTGCCCTCCTTTCACTTGCAATTTGAAATCTGTAAATGAGAAAGTGTTGAACATTAGGGAGTTGGGGGGTTTGTTGTTGTTGTTTACTTGTTTGTTTGTTTGTTTGTTTTTAAGCTGGGGATAAAATGGATGTTCTTTATTTGCTAGCTGACTACTTCTGTGTACCAGTTGTTCAGTGAGGACCTCTTCTTGTAATGGGTGCTTTCCGAGACTAATTTTAATTAAACACAAACAAACAAAAATTATAATTATCTGACTAATGATCTGAAGCACCGATATTTCATTACCTGTGTTATTCAAATGTAGTACAGAGGCTGCATAGATCTCACTTGCTTTGTGTAGAATCCAATGGGGTTTTTAAATAATAACCATGCTGAGAGCATAGTCTCACCTAGCCCTTAGCTATGGTCCAAACTTTTGAAAGAAGGAAAAGAATAGTAACTGTTAGCTGAGCTGTCACTGACAAGGGCAAACAACATTGAAGATAAAAATGCAGAGCTCTTTAAACTAGTTCTACACTAAAGTTATGGTCATTTAAAATAGAACTTCCTTTATGAGACTCGATTTCTCCAGAATTAATACCTGCTATATATATCTTCTGCTAGTGAAAGCTGTGAAATCTTGACATTCAGTCCCAGATGCTAATCAGAAAAGAAAACCTGGAAGAGGTTAAGATGTTTTCGGAAATTTTACAGGCACTTAGCATTAGATTTTAGTCTTACCTTAGAATTCTATGAGCTGGCCTGTGGGTACAAGGAGTTCAACATTGTCTCTTTCTGCAATGTTCATCTGATAGCATTGTGAGGACCAAGAATGATGGCAGTAGTCTCCACAGTTTTGCCCATTATACCTTCTTTACAGCTGGACAATGAAACTCTTCCCGAAGAGGCTTATGCCTTCATCCTACCATTCTGAGTTGAGAAGGTTTTATTTATGTTGAAAATTTCCTTAGTGTTCTCACAGTCTCTGAGAGGATACTGAGACCTTACTGACTATACTTTTTCTCTCATAATCGATAAACAGAGGGATCTTGTCACTTCTAGTGTCTTTCCTTCTCTCTTTTAAATGACACCTTTCAAAAAATGACTTTTTCCTCAATGCACAGTTTTATATGGTTGTAATCCTTGACAGAGGAACTCTGCACGAAGTGCAGGCGCAAGCTAGGTTTACTACAGTTCCTGTGGTTTCTGAACTTACACCAGTGCAGTTTTATATAGGAAATATTTTTTAAAAGTTTAATTCAAACTCTTTTCAATACTTTTGTCGAGCTCCTGCAATCTACTACACCCCCAGATACTAAAACATAACAGTAATGACAAGTTAAACCCTGTATCTCCTGCAGACTTCCCACCTCAAGTACATGCCACGTGTTGTGGTGTAACCAGCCAGACAGGGATGTGGATGAAGTCTGAGCACAGCAGAGCAAGAGATGTACATTTCTGTGTAGATTTCAATGGGGAAATAATAGTTATGGCAACAATCAAATAGTCAAACTCTTAATAGATTAGAAGCATCTAGTGGAAAGGACAATGACGTCAATGGAACAACATTCATGGTCTGGAATTCCTGTAGATTACGGACATGAACTCATAGAAGAGCTTTTATTGGCTGATTGAGATATCTGCAAAGACAGGCATCAGTCAGAACTGCTTAATGTAGAATGAGACATCCCCAAAGGAAATTACCATTACAAAAACTATTATTTAATATTAAAGGTAATTGTAACACAAGGGCATGACTCATATCCTTGTGTTACAATTACCTTAATATTAAATGGTAGTTTTCTGAATGGTAATGAGGGAAAGTTAAACCTGACACTCTGTCCTTAACCCTTGCTACTGTGCCTGAGTATTAATATGACTAAGAGATGTCTGTACAGTCTGTCATTTACTCATGTTACCCGTTAGTCATGGCCGAGTGTGGAAGATAGACTTATAATGCTAACTTTTACAACTGGAGAATGCTTACGTTGTGGTCTATTATACAGGATAACTGACCTTTACAGCCATCAGAGTACCAAGCTGATGCATTATATTGATAATGAGCAATTTTATATGTTAGAACATGACAAACTTATAAAGATTCACAGCCTTGACTTTCTGTACTTCATGCTATCTTCCTAATATGCTTCCTTCAGAGATTTCTTTCAGGATGCAGTTGCTGTGCAGTTCCAGCTTGTATCAAAAATACGTACACAGAAGAACACATTTTATGCCCTGATCATGTTTAAAACATTTTAGTGTCAGGTTCTCTGTTTTGCAGATCATGCCTGCACAGTTCGCAACACAGAGTTGGGGCCTTAGTTTAAAAAGCAGCCTTAACATCAATGTGACATTTATGTTCCTGCTTACCTGTACATTGTGTTGCTACTGATACTGCATGGACAGCTCTGTTTCCTGTAGTCCTGTACCTGATCCAAGAATAGATTTAACTAGTTAACGGTAAGGTATAGTATGTGACTTAAGAAAAGTAATAAGAAAATTATGACATGCTTAGTCAGAATGAATAATTTTGCATTTGGTTATGCCGTGTTGGGTCATCTTAATGGTTACATCATGTCATGTTTCATTATGTCACAACCCATGACAGATTGCATGTGACATAGCAGAACCACTGCCTGCAGTTTATTAAAAAAAAAAAAAAANAAAAAAAAAAAAAAAAAGTTTAAAACTAAAAATATGTACTGTTTTCTTATCTATTTCTAGCTGTGATTTCAGCTAGAGAACTCCCATTGTGAATTCTTGTTATTAATTAGCAGGTTGGGATATCTGAAATAAGCAGATAACTCTGAGATACCAGCACACAATGCATGAAAACAGATATCTCAGGATGAATTTAGCTCTGAGAATTTGGTCTATATTTGAAAACAAGTCCAAATCAGGAAATAGAACCATCCTGCTCTGTGATGGACCCTGTTTCCAGGGCACAGTACTACTGCTTTAATTTTTTCCCTTGTAAATAGATATGGGAGGAGGGAGTTTGTCCTCCCCATCCACAGAGTAAGAGGCAACCTCCCCTGTAAGTACAAATTTCAGTTAAAATCTACTAGAGATGGGAAAATCCTTGTGACTCCAGTTGCCTTTTACAATTGGTAGAAGGAAAGCAGTACAGCAACAGCATACCTTTCCCTTTGCTGCTAATAGTAGTAGATGTCTGTGAAAACAGAAAAATGCATTTATTTCCCTGTTGGACTTGCAGCAAGATAAATTTAACTCAAAAGTCATGCAGGGCAGGAGATGCAGAAGACAAATATCTGTGTGTCAAGCCACGGTGTTGTGCCGGGCCCTTAGGTTCACTGTTGCTGAGGAAGGGCTCATTTTCTCTAGCAGGCGAACTTGGCCAGTCTAGACTAGTGTTTTCCGGAGATGCTGTAGCCCCTTCTCATGAACAAACACTGTTCTGTTTCAAGAAGGAGCTTTGCCCTATTTATAATGCTTCATCATTTGTAAGGCTTAGCTTGGTTACACATGGGCCCATGGAAGAGGAAAATGGAGTAACTTCATCCTGTGCCTGCACAGCAGCTGGATCAGTGATGAGATGTATGGCAACAGCTCAAGTCAAAGCTTCGTATTTTTAAAATTCCTTAAATACATATTTAGATGATAGGGAGCTTCCTGTATGGCAGTGATCCAAGCTCTAAAGACCTCATAAATACATATTTACATGACAGATTTACACAATTTGCTCTGGAGATCTTGTACGATCTTCAGGTGAGGTCTTCCAGAACCTGCAATATACTGTAGAGAAATGGTATTTTCCACCGGGTTCATTCTTCAGGCCAACAAATGCAGCCCTGGCCGCTCTAGGTCAAGGCAGGCTCAAGCGTGATTGGCCTCGTGGGATCCCTGGTAATTTGGTAGCAGCTGAGTGGACAGAGAAACTAAACAGAAGGCCTTTGAGTGCTGGGTATCGTTTTAGCAGACCATAATCTGCCCACAGAAATGTTCCTGGGGATTTTGAAAGGGATTGGTTGTGACATTCATTAACTATTTTACTACCTCTAGGCATACCAGCACTCACAAGCTGGATGTAAAGATCTCACACCTTCACCAGTGATACACCTAGATTAAGTCACTTCTGAATTAAATTTCAATACCTTTGTCCTACATACAGAAGCTGTGTTAATGTAAAATGTGACACTAACAATGGCTCTGTACAGAAAAGGATTAACAATCATAAGTGAATTTTTTTTTTGTTTTGCCTTTTATAGAAAAATACCAAGGCTGAATATTACTTAATGCTAAAGAATCCAGCTATATATTTAACATCTCTATTACATATTGCACAAAATGAGAAAGGAGCATCCCTTATTTATTCCTTATTTAAACTTTTGTCAGCCCTTCAGTGACTTCAGGGGCTTAGAGTAGAATTGGTGATATACATATATTAGACACCCTAGAAAGATGTATTTCTGAGCTGAAGGCAGAAGTCAGGTTTCCTCAATGTATGGGTTAGAAGCTGCTATGTCTACACATTGGTTGGGATAATCACACCAGACCAGCAAAATACGACAGGACCTGCTTACCTTTGAGCACGTAGGCAAACTAATTGACTTAACTGAGATTACATACAGGCTTAAAGTTAGTCACATGCTTTGCTGGATTTGTCATTAATCCCGTGGCCTGAAATCTACAGAAGCTTCATTGTGAACTTGAGGGCCACTGAACTGAGCTTCCTCTTCTGCAGCGAGGAAACAGTATTTTTTTTTTTTCTTTCAGTAAAAGCTCTAGAGGGGCTGAAATGCTTTTATGTGCCACTGACTCACTCCATCGTAAGCCTTTCCCATCTTGTTCAGAGTATTCACCAAATAGTCCCAGATGGCTGCTTGAATTTTACTTGTCATCTGACTTAAGGTATATCTTAGTCAATGAAATTATTGTGAGTGGTTTATTGTGAATGATACTTATTCATAGGCTAAAATGTACGCTGTTGCTTTTTGATACCAGCTAACACCTTGAAAGTGAGGTAGCTCACTGTCACTGTAAGGTCTGCAATTTCATTGCTGAAGCATTATTTCTAATGGATAGCGAAAAAACTAGGGTAAGGAAACACTTTAAAAAAAAGTAATATTTTCTTCTTAGACACCATTGTGAAATTAAAAATTTTTATTATTTTTCAAGATGAAAAGCAGTTGCAGGCATTCCACCTGCTCAAGTCCGATATCAATTTTTCTGACATAATCATCACATCTTCTTATAGAGAAGAAACAGATAACAAAACTATTCCTTCCATGTTATATATTTCTGAGGATTTTGTTACATAGAATTATTTTTCTCTTTGAATTTTCTACTTTCTCATCTCATGTTACATTCATGCCTCAGAAAACATCTTGCATTTCACTGTGGGAAAAAAAAAAAGGAAAAAGAAAAGAAAAAGATGAATGAAATAATTATGTCAAAATTTTTGTAGTTGTGGAAGTTGTGATGGCATTTTTCCTAGAGGGAACAGAAACAAAAAGTTTAGTTTTAGTACAGCATTACTTCTACATCCCTTGATATAGTATTATTCTGTGCCTACTATTTTATAGTATTATTCTGAGTTTTTCCTGACATGCCCATGGTACACCAGTATAATATTAAAACAATGAAATTTGGGGATGTACCCAAATGTAAGAGAACTGGGCCATGAGATACCTAAAACTACAGCTCATCTGAGGGACCACAGGCTGACTCAAATAAAAAATAATGTTTAATTTGCTTCATCAATATGGTATGCATTGCTTCTAGTTATGAATGTCATATTTTGTTCTGAAAAACAAGACTAAAAACTTTGGTTCCTCAACCTCTACCAAGATATTGAAATAAAGTACTTGGCCTCAACAGTCAGCCTTATCTCAATCTGCTAATTCGCCTGCCGCAACTTGCAGGATCTCTGCTCCTTCCTTTACACAACTTCTCCCATGAGGAGAAAAATCTCCAGAAATCTCTATGGCTTAAAAATCAAGCTAACCTTGATGCATCTCTGCCATTTGCATAGGATCAGGTCTGTGGCAATGTAAATGGAGCAAAGAACACACCTTCTGTCCTGTGAAAATTGTGCTGTTTCTTCTTAGGTCCACAGCATTCAGGAAATTACAAATCATCATTTGATGTCTTAGAACAGGGAAAACTTACCTGTCATGTGTTCATTTTGGAGATTGTTATAGAACAAAACATTTTCCTTCCCTTTGCCTTTCCTTATTTTCTCCTTTTCCCTTTCCTTCCTTTCTTGATAACACAACCCACCAGTTCACCTGGTTCTGGAGAGTTTTGCAGATAATTTAATCTTAATTGTGAAAGTATAATTAGAGCAATTTCTTGGAGAATGCTGGAATTGCTAGATGTGCTTAGCTATTGTTTTGGTTTCAATAGAGGAAAGAAAGGATGTTTTTCCTCTTCATTTGGAAAACCTAGGATGCAAGAAACTGTGGGGAACTTCTCAATTGATGTTACTTTGAAAAAGATACTGAACGAGCTTCATATTTTGAGTTTTATAGCACTATCATGCAAGATTATGTGAAGAATTAAAAAATACAGAAATAAGTAGTTAAGTTAAGAAATAAGTAGTTAAGTTAAGAAATAAGTAGTTATACTTAAGAGTCCCATCTTTCTAGTAGCCTGACTCACAGCAAATATCTCCATGATGGTGTTCTGCTTTATCTGCTATCCAGCAATGTTCTTCTTGATGGTATTCCCATTTATTCAACTGATTCCTTTTTGCATTCTACCTGCTGGTATCCAAGCAACTGAGGCAGTGCTGAAGCACGTCCTGGTATGTGGACAGTCTGGTACTGCTGCTTCATTTCAGGTATTCACTGATCTTAACCAAAAAAAAAGAAAAAAGCTAACTGCAAATTAAAAGTTTTGGCTTATTTCAAGCCATTCTTGCTGTGGCAGTTTGAGAAAGTGTCAAAATTGATTCAAGCCAATAAGAGTGTGAATGCAATTCCACATAGCTCTAGGTTTAAGTCAGTCAAAGATTTCCTGGTTTTAGTTGAACAACAAAAACCCACCACCACTCCCCCACGTCATTTGTACATCCGGCCAATAAGACAGAGTATCTGACATGTTCTCCGTGAGTGTTCTTCTTGCCATCTCTTCTGCATGTCTCACAGGAGGTTCTGTGGGTACCAGTATCAGCGAGCGAACAGGTCTGGACAGTTATGTTTTCAGTTCACTACAATTGCCACGCTGCAAATACTGATTTAATTGTGGAACAACTGTGGATTACCTGTCTGACCCTGAGAAATTTTGTTTTCTTTTGACATTTAGTCATTTGTAATAACACCAGTTCAAAGCCAGCCTGGAGATGGGGAGAAAAAAAAAAAAGGCAGCTGTTGTTTCTTTGAAGCCAATCATATCTGTTTGGCTTTGGTTGTTCACTTATTGAAGTTCATGGGAAAGCAACTATCCCATAGAGTTTACACTGATTGGAAATTATGAATGTTTCGTCAACATGGAGAAGGTTTGATTGAATGAAGGTTAAAGTGTGGGATCTTGTTTTTTATTTGAGAGAAGGTATGGGTCTGTATAAATGGTAAAGTATCCAGCCTTAAACCCTAGTTCCACTCTGCTGCTTCTCGACATGCTCCTGTGTGTAATTTTATTAAGGCACATAGACGTGCAAGTGCATGATGCCATCTTTTTGAAGCTGTGACCCTCTAATCGAACCCAGCACACAGAGCAGGGCTGAACTGAGGAACTGCAGTGGGGCTGTAAACCACCCCATGGCTCCAACAAGGCCTCCCCGTTCAGGGTGAAGCCATGGGAGCCCTGGGGTGCTGGGGGGTGTGCTGGGGGTCTCAAGCGGCTCATTGCCTTTGCTTGCTCAGTCCTGCCCACCCGTGTGACAGGGAGAGGGGATGCAAAGGCTCCTGCAGTGCTGGCAACTAGCACAATATGTATCTGTCATCTGGTGCGAAAGATTCACTGCAAAGCCGAATGAGGCTGTGTGATCCTTGATCCCTGCCAGCGTGAACATTTAAAGGACCTTTAAGTTATAGCACCACTGCAGGCAGCGAACAATATGGAAACATTAGTGACCATCATTCTCACCAGGGGCTGGTGGAAGGAAAGATTTGTCCTTCTGTGTTACCACAGAAAGCTTCTCCTCTTAGCTAGCTTGCTCATTTATAACTGGGATTGGAAAGTGCAAACCAAAATGAAACCTGCATTAAAAGAATTTTGTGGGCCGTACAAATCATAAGGGTAACTACTTCACAAAATACTGTCAACTGAGGCATATATTTAAAAGGTTAGATAAAATATCTCCTAGCCATTTTTTCCAGTTCTTTTCTTTTTATAGTCCACTGCAAAACAACAATAGATAAAAAGGCTGTATATAATGCATGTATATATTTTTTTTTTACCTTTCCCAGAGGAGTCTCTGTGCTTCCCACACTAATTGTAGGTTTTTCTGAAAATGCAGCATGAATCATTTATAAATAAAGAGACTTTAAAATCCCTAAAAGACTCCCTGAGGTATTCAGTATTTCAGCATAAAATAACTGTTAAATGGAGTTATTCTGAATTAGCTTTTACTGGAAAGTGGTGAAAATAAAGTTTTCTTTTCACTGTGAATGTGCAATAATTCTTTTACACAGCTACCCAGGGTAATTGACAAGCGATTTTCATAATTCAGGTTTTAGCAAAGAAATCATCTGAAGTGGCTAACATTAAATGAACGGAGCTGCTATTAAAACATAGCTTTCAAGAAAAACTGCATGAGATGTCAGAACTAAGGGCTCTGTGTTGAGACCTTAAAACATAATTCGGGTTATAAAATGAAAACATAGACATATATTTGCAACAAATTCATACATACACACTCACACATGCATACACACACATACACACATATACACATAAAAATAATAAAGAAGGATTTTTTTATCTTTCTCTTAAAATCCTGTGATTATTTTACTGCACAGATAACCCTAGAAAGACAAGACACTCAGAAAAGGTAACAGATTTGCACAACTCCTTTGGACTTTATAACCTTGACTGTCCATACCCACTCTACAATCAGAGGTCACATTTGATCTCTGTGTGTAAAATTATGCAGAGGAAGCTTCCCCAACACTTTGTAGTTGATTGACAAATTGGTCTGTCACTCAAATGCTCCTTCAACTTATCGTGAACAGTAAAGAAAATTATCTGTTCTGTGCATATGTGAGAAAAAACCTGTTCATTAACCTCTAGTCTGCTGAAGCTGCGGAACATACAATGCTTCGAGGAGTATGTACTCTATATGAAAAGTATGCAAAAGATACAATGGTGTATATATATATTTATGTCTATATATTTGTGTGTGTAACATATATAAAAATGCGTGTCCATAGTAGAGCAGTCTGTATGATATGTCTGTATTTCATACATATATATATATATGCGTGTATTACACCAGTTTCTACAGCAACATTTAAGCACTCTTTTTCATGAGTTTTGTACATGCACAGTAGCTACAGATAGGTAAACACCTCTGGGATGCTTCCTGCAAGTATTTGGTACAGCGTGCTTCTTAATCTAAGATGCCTGTGAGTATTATCCCTCAGATATTCTGCCGACACTGTAGCTCTCAGATGCTTGGTTATTTACAAACATCGAAGTATCACAAGTGCAAGGATTTAAAAGCAACCGACAATAAAGGTAGGGCCTAATTCACTTCGAGCGTTAAGCAGAGGCAACTTGGATAGATTTAGTGGAGCTGTGCCTGTTTATCTTAGCAGCAAATTTAGTTTTACATACCATGGAATACTCATCTGGCATCCAGTTGCTTTACCTTGGAGAAATTTTTGCAAGTCATGTATATGTATGTGTCTCTTTTGCACCCCTTGCTAACTGCTAGTCGGCATACTTTTATTTATCTATCTGATCTAGGCGAGAAAAATTAATTTCTCTGGGCATTTGTCTCTAAACGCTCTATGTGTAGCTGAATCTCAACTATGATATCTACATAAGAATCTGAAGAAGCTACAAGGTGATGACACTTGTGTGCCTTTTTGGTCTTTTTTTTTTTTTTTTTTCCGTCATAAGTCCGTAAGTCCTTCATACTGGTATGAGAGAGCAGTTCTAAAGCAAACTCTCCTACTTCAATCTTTGTGAAAGTCCCCATCACAGCTCTGACCTGCTGGCTTCTAACCCACGTCTGGCACTCAGGCAACATGTTCAGTCAAACCTGCAGCAAATGTGTCTCTGCTCTTGCGACAGGAACAGAGAGATTTTGGGCAAGGTATTTGCTTCAAATTTAGGCTGTTCAGTGATATACACCTATATTAAACAAAAATAGAGCAATTTGTCTCAACATAAATTTTCCAACCCAAAACTTTTTACTTTTACTGTTTAAAATTTGAAATTTTTTCTTTGCCAGTGGCTGAGTAGCTTGAAGTCTTTGAAACACTGAGCTTTCTATAAAATCCAAATAATTCTCTGTAAATCAAAGTACTTGGCATGCTTGCTGCAAAGCCTGAAGCTTTTTTTTTTAAGGTAATCTCTAGAAAGTAGTTTGTACTCATGTTTTCACAGTGATTAAATATGCAAAGTAATTTTCATGATTATCACCCCGTTCTGAACCAAATCAGATGCGGCTATGCCTCTCTTTGTACAAAGCCAGTTATTGGATCAGATTCCAAAACAAATCCCCTGAATTTGGCGGATCATCATTTTAAAAGGGGGCTTGTTAAGGTAATGATTAAATTAAACCACCCCTTTAAGAATATTTAGATCTGGTCCGCCAAGCGGAACGGTCTAATGGTTTTTAAATTAGAAGCTGCGAATGCTGGTGAATTTCTTTTGTGGGTCAAGTGGGTATTAACAAATGCTAAGACTGTTCTCTCTTTTGTCATCACCTTGAAATCTGCAAAGAAAAGCGAAGAGTGGGAAAGACACAAGGAGGAGAAGCAGTGTTAGTATTTAACACCAGTGCTTTTTAACCAAGGGCAGCCTCAGATTTACAAGGTTGGGTAGGAGAAGGTATGAGATGGTGGTGCTAATAATCTCCTTATAGCTCACTCTTGAGAGAGACACTGATGCTCGAATCTCCAAGAATGTGGAGAAACCCTTCAATTCTGGCAGTCTGAAGCTATTGCAGAGGTGTAATAGCCTGCTAACCACAGAAGTGTGGGTAACAACCCATACCTGTGACTTCCAGATTTCTTAACCTTGTCAATTTAAAATGTGGTTTTTAGCCTCAGATGCTGCTGGCAGTTTGTGGCTGGGAGATACAGTTGTTCGTTTGTGTGGAGAGGATGGTTGGGTTCTTTCCAATACCGAAGACTTCAGTTCCTCTTTCGGATACCCAAGGCAAACTGTGTTTGTCACCAGTATTTTTCATCCTGCAATACTAGCTAATACTGAGTTCTGTGAATGTTGGATTTATGGGGCATAACAATCTCCCTGGTGGGAGGAAATCCACATTAAAATATAAATCTGTCAAGTCAGGTCAAGTCACAGCTAACAAAATACCAATGCTGTTCTGCGTTTAGTCCTTTTTCCTTTTTAGTCATACATAAGTTTCTGAAAATGGCACC
Source organism: Pampusana beccarii (assembly GCA_013399365.1). Lineage (NCBI taxonomy): Eukaryota > Metazoa > Chordata > Aves > Columbiformes > Columbidae > Pampusana > Pampusana beccarii. The sequence goes on along the minus strand of VWYH01006088.1, from coordinate 412,690 downwards.
ACTTGGACCAAAGATTTTCTGTACTGAGATAGTTTAAAAGAAAATGGTTGGGGGTGGGGGCAGAGGTGAAATTTGAACTTCTCTGAGGAGGGGGTGAGAAGAAATAACTTTCTGCTTTTTCACACAAAACCCTGGTGGCTATTTTGTTTATGAATAGCCTTCTAAAGAAAACGGTTGGCAGTAGAAAGCTGGCTTAGGCTATAGAAAGAACCATAACTGGCGAGGCACACTTCTGCAGGCAAAAAAGTCAGTTTTCAGTTGACTGAATGACGACCCTTCAGAAACTGCATGCTCTGGACACGTGGTTCAGTACAGCTTGTGTGGGGCTTTTAGCTAAGCTTGTAAAACGTGCGCCCAAGGAGAGACACGCTCTGTGCATGTGTGTGTCTGTGTCGAGGGAGGAAGAGAGGCTGACTTTGCTGTGAAACGAATGATTTTCTGACCTGGCAAAGCAGTTACGAAAGGTGGCTTACTGTGCTAACGGGCTTGTTCTTTGCAAAGCAAGTAAGTGAAGTGATCAGGTGAAGACGGATTGGTATGATGTAGGATTTACAGAAATAAATATCCCTCTGATGTATCTAACATACTGGCTTCATTTTGTTACCTACGCCCATCTTGCCAATACAGAAAAGTTCCAGTGAGGTGATGATAAGACGTTTTGAATTATGAAAAACAGTAATTAGAGGGGAATGCTACTGTTTAACACCCAAGAATAAATTAGAATTAAAAAAATCAGGCTTGATAAACAACCATAACTCTGCCCCTTACACAGACACGTTGATACAACGTTTTTAGATTCACAATGTTGGTTTTAAATATTCGTTTATATTCTTGGGAACTGTAGACAGTTCCATACAACCTTCCAGACGCTGTGCAGTAGTTTGCAATACTGCAAACCAAATGTTTTGGTGCATAGCACATTGAAGATGATGCTGAAGTACTAGGAAGCAATTATGATATGTTCTACTGGTTAATTCTCCTCATCTGGCCAGATTTCTCTCACACAAAACCAGTAACAACTTCCAAATAAAAAGCACTGGAAATACTCAAGAAAACTATAAAAGTAAAGACTGTAGTTTAGAAAGGAACAAAGAGAAGATTACGATAGATGTAGACAAAGCATGGTTACATATATTAAGTTGGGCTTTACTCTTTACCCTTTTAATTAATAGAGGAAACAGTAAGGCTGATCAGATTCTATTTTGCATATGAGATTATATAATACACAATAAACCTCTGGTTCGCATTTCCACATGTGATTATTTTTATTAAGAAATCATTACAATGCAAAATACTAAATGGAAATTTGAGTTGCTAATAATAATAAATTTCACGTACACTTCTTTTGGAAGTGGCAAATTTCTTTCACTCTCATTAAAAAGGTTTTTTTACTATACTTCAAAAATTAGACTTAGGAAGACTATTCCTCATAGCAGTAGAAAGTCTGCGATGGATTGGACTCAAGTCATCATACTGTGAAGTCTAATCTAGCAACATAGTGACCACATTATAATGAAATTCCTTCACAAGGAGGACCAATTCATAATTAATGCAAGATCACAGCAGGTTTTTTGTTCTTTCCTGATAAGCACAAAGCATTGGTGATTTTATGCTCTGTTTGGACTGTTCACTTATGCCGAACTAGATTTTTCCTAAAATAAAAGTTCTACCAAAATTATCTCCCAAAGTGTTTGGTGAATAAAACCCTGAAGCAGTTCTGCTGTGTACAAGATCATGATGGGCTCAGTTAGTTTGAGAGAGAATCTGCAGTGAAGTACATTTTCAAATAACAGTTTTTCCAAAGTCCGTGCCCGCCTTGATTCCATCTCCTTTTTAACTTGTAGTTTAACGTAGAGACCATCTGTGAGCAATCGCCAAGCCTGGATCCTCATTCCTGCCTTCAGCAACGTAAAGGTGTGATTCAATCCTGGATTTTGGCTTGGGCTGACAGTTTAAAATTAACTCATCAGCAGGTCTCTGTTTTCTAAGGGCAGAGAAGACAGTGTATATTTTTACCACGTCTTACAAGCTCCCTGGGAAAAAGGCTGCATGCTCTGTCAGGCGGAACAGAGTATTTTCAGCAGGGCAACTTTCGATGTGCATGCAAGTATTATCTCTGTTTCTAGCAGAAGAAAATGAGAATGAATAAATCATATTGGTCTAGAACATCTTAATCTTCTCTCCAATGTTCTGGCCTTAAAGCTGAGTGCCACCCTCTCTAGAAGTGGACACTGTAAAGTGAAGTTTGGCCTCAAAATGCCTTTCAGAGCCTATGGTTTTGAATATGTTTCTGTTGCTTCATGGCAGCCGTGGACAAAGCTATCCAAAGGGCAACACTTGTTCCCAAAACTTCAGGCATGAACTTTGTGGCCACAATTATTTGCAGACTGAAATCACTACCAGAAAAATAGAAACCAGGTTGAGAGTCTGTTTTAAATTCACCTACATTATATCTTAAACAGGTTTTCATAATGAAATGTAGATTGCACGATAGCACAAAGAAATAAAATTGATATAAATCCCATATAAGAATTTTTGGGTTTCTTCTGTGTTTTGAACATTTGTTTGTGGTTCGAATGTGTATATTTTTAGGTTACCAGTATCTCACCTGGCATCTAACTTTCTCTGCTGAGCTCTAAGGTCAAAACTCTGCTTTTGGGTTATCTGCAGAGGGGATCTTGACTGCATGCTGTGCCCTTGATCCCTGCATAAACCAGCCATTGACGTCAGTATGAGTTTCATGTGCAGATTAGAGCTGTGTAAGCTCTTCACAATGAAATTTTAAGTTATGCAAAAGCGTCTACTAGTTTGGGGCTTGAATGTGGAAATAAACCCAGAAGAGTTTTATGTAGAATTTTTCTGACTAACAAACTTTTCAAAGAAAAACCCAAACTTTTTTCTCTAGACAAGCAGGATTTTAATTTTATTTTCTTATGCTCAACACCATGGTTTCTATCTGGTTTCATTTGGTCTCATGGAAGGCATGTGGATTAAATAAAACTTGATCAGTCAGAAGCAATGCCTGTGCTTTTTAATTTCACCAGCAAATCTTTAGATGCACAGTAGATAGCACCTGCATGTTTTGGATCCAAATTTTGAATGCCAGGAACCTGGGGAATTAGAAGAAGGAATGATGTGGACCAAATGATCAGCTTGAGTCGTGGATTGCAGGCACCTTCCTTCTCAACATAACTGACTGGAGTCAGATACTTTTGTGTCCTGGTCAGCCCTTATGCAGAGCAGAACCTGGGGAATATAAAGCATATGGATGTAGTTTGAAAATTGGTCTAAGAACTGAAACTGATAGGAGTTGCAGTGCTGAGTCACAGTCATCAGCCTAAAGGTACAGATATGTTGTGACAGATGAAAAAAGGAACTTTTCCCCTAAAACTTTGCAAAGTAGGGACTCCCTTTGTGCAACATTTAGAGTGACTCTTGAGGTGTGTTAATTTTGCCTAAAATGATGGAGTCCAGATGTCTGTGGGTGAATTCTCTGAACAGGGAAGGTAGGACTATACATTGTGGGCTCCTATCAGGAAAGCTTTTCTTCCCTATCACTAAAATAATGTGACTTAATTAAAAATTATAAGGGTGTATTTACCTGCTCAGACAGAAATGTCTGTCTTTAGAACAGTTCTAGTCTATTAGTAAATAATGTACATTTTAAAAAAAGATTTATAAATATGTATTTAACCAAAGCAGCTGTTCTGGTCTCTTAGATAATTAATATGCACTGGAGAACTTTCCATTAAAGGCTGCTGCCTCTCTTCTTTTCGCTTTAAAAAGCAAAGAAGTTAAATGCAAAAAATATAATATTTTAAAAATAAAGAATTCTACACACTGAATAATGAGAGGCTTGGGACATAAACCATAAAAAAAACAGGACATTGAAACTTCATTAAAACTTAAGGCTGGAGAACTTGTTCTGTGAAGCTGATTTTCTTTTTTCTTCTTCTCCTTGACAGGTAGAATTAAAGGACAAAGTGTCAGTTTAATTTTAAACTTCCTGGCTTTGGTCCATTTGTGTTGCAGCCTTAATCAGGAAGAAATAGTTCTGTTAAGGGTCATATTATTTTTGGTCCACGGGAGGGATGTTCAAGGTGAACAAAAGGGCACAAAGCTTTAGGCAGGATGTTACCAGAAATGAGCTGGGGACCATATCTGACCCCTCAGAAAAGTTATTGGCACAGGGGTGCTGTCACTGCATGGAGCCAGGGCTGTTCTGGAAGCTGCTGTCAGTGGCACCGGTGCTTCTCCGGGGCAACTTGCCTTTCTGTTTACCACCAGCCAACTTATAACTCTCATTTTGGGCCCAAAACATCTGCTTTGCTTTTCTCAGCTGCAGGTCAGCATTTTCTTAGGCTGTGAACATCTGAAGGCAGGACTTTGTGCTCTTGGACAGAGGACCAAAGGAGCAAAGCTTTTTGGTCTCTCATTGGCACTACACTACACTCATTGGCAGTTACACTACAAATGGATGTTTAGTGACCATGCTTCTTGATGAAAGTGGTGCTTTAATGTTTGGCATGTTGTTTGGAAAAGGTGTTTCTCAAATACTTTACATGAAATAGAGAAGTTTGTGCTTATATTAAAGAACTGGTAAAAATAGATAATACAGTAAAAGGAGATTTGGTTTGAGTTACAAATAGTGTATGCCTTTTCTGTTCTGGATCAGATCTTTCCAATTTATCGAGTAAAATATGGAAAGATTTGGAATAACTTTAAGTCCATCAAATCTGTAGAATTCTCAGATAAAGCATTTTAGTGTTTGGTAACAAACTCAAAAGCTAATAGTGAAGGATTCACAAATATCTTCTTACCACAGGGTATGTTTGAAACCCCTATGAAATTAATAGACAGGATCCCACTGATTTCAGCAGATTTTACACCGTAGTCTTGCTAAATCACAAGATTCACTCAGAATTTACTCTGCAAGCTGAAAAAGAGATGTCTTGTTTATTTCCCTGGGCACAGAACAATGATACAATTTTATTCTGTTATATTACTGAGTGATACACACACCGAAAGATGAATTCTGACCTCTTAAAGTAGCATTAAGCCAGGGTGTCTTTCACATTTTCATACTGATATGCGGGGAAGTACTTTCTGCTTCATATGAAATGTTAAAATGATAGTACTGAAATTTAGAATGAATACAATTCCTGCTGTATCAGGGCCCTGATGAAAACAAGACTGTTTATCTTGTGAGGCTGTCCTGGCAAACCAAGGCTTCAATATGAGAAATAAATGCTCTTCAGTTTTACAAGAGCATTGTGCCTCTGAGCTTTGTATTTTTTGTAAAACCCAGGACAGTGTAAGAAGAACGAGTAATAGGGAGAACGCTTCCATAGCATTATGTATGAGAGAACAAGTGCACACAGCTCTTTATTAAAGGGCAAGGACGTTCATTTGACTTTTTAGTTTGTTTTATTATAGGGATGCCATTCATGCTTCTATAATTAAACTTGTTTCAGCGCCTCCATTACAAACTTTTTTTTTTTTTGGTGTTGAAGCAAATGATGGCATACTCCATCTGTTTCAGTGTCCTGGAGTGCCTTGTTTTTATGTTTTTGGGGTTTCTTTTGTGTGGTGTTATTTTGTTTGTTTGTTTGGGGTTTTTTTGTTTGTTTGGTTTGGTGGGGTTTTTTTTTGGGGGGGAAGGAGTGCATTCATTCTTTTTTTTTTTCTTCATTTTGAAAAGGTTTAAGCTAAAGTCTAAGAACCGAAATTGTGTAAACTGCTTTCAACCTCCAAAAACACTGCCTGGTTCTGAGGAATTTTAGCTGAATCTCTGGAGGTGTCACCATACATCATTCTTCTCATTCTTGCAGCAGAAAGTGTGGATTTTTACTAGGATCCTGGACTTGAAATTAGAAAACCCAACGTCTGTTTTTAGTTTTACCAGAGGTTGTCTTACTGCTCTTCGGAACTGTAGAGCTCAGCAGGTGTTTCTTCAGCAACTTCTTTCTGTGTCTTGATGCTGTGACTCATGAGCTCTGGTGGTACTTGTTAAGGGGTCTGAAGAAGTCCCTGATGTCACAGCAGAGAAAGCAGAATGGCCGGCGTGCCTCCACAACACCACAGCTCCCAGTCTGTGGGAGTCTATAAAACAGAGGCAATAGCTGAAGAATAGATGCTTTGCTTGGTAAGGACTGTAGGCAGGTGGGAACAATAATCTCTTCGGCACTTGCCATAAATTGCTGGAGGTTGTCAGGCAGTGTCCTCAGCATCCCAGCTTGTAAAATACTGTTTTGCACATTTCTTCTTGTCTGTCCTCCCTCCATAGATGTCTTTTCAATTTACGTCAGGAACTGGAATTATTTGAACATGTGTGTGAATGCGTGGAGAGGGGTTATCTTTAGATTCTTTGTATTTCTTACTGAGGTAAAAGTTGACTGCTAAGCTTGGAGAGGCTTAATCTGTTCTACAAGTGGTTTACCTGATCCATGAATGTTTAGCATGGAAGTGTGGCCCTAAAGCTTTTCAGGTATGTAAACCTTATTCTTAACTACATAAACAGTTTTGAGCTCTTTGCACCAAGGCTGAAAAGTAGTCCTTGGATCTCATTGATAGACTTTCTTTGTATCACTCCCCTGAGTCTTCAGGCTTGGCTGCCCGGTGCACAGGTGCAGACAGGCACTTGGTGCACAGTCAGTGCCCACTCAGGCATGTACACCCACCTGAGGTCAGTGTCCAGGAGTGACATTGTACTGTTACATTGTTCAGTGGTTTGCGTTTAACACATTTAAAATTAAAGAAAAGCAAGGAATAAGAGATGCAGAGACTAATGTTTCATCTGTGTCTCTACTTTGGAGTCACCCTAATGTGTCATTTTATCGTACAACTAGAATCTATTTGAGAATTTTTTCTTGCATTCAGTGGTTTGGAGAGAAGACAACATATCGTATTCCTGTGCAGATAATACTTAGTGGCAAACTAGAATAGATATTTTAGCTAGAAAAATGATTGCAACTTCTGCTACAGAAAACCAAACAAACAAAACCAAAGTGAACCTTTCTTATACCAGTTTTAGATCTTATTTGCTTTATCATGTTTTAGATACGGTTAAGACTCCAGATTATCTTACTTGTACTGAGTAAGCACACTGTCCCACTGTCAGTCTAGGCTAATTTTCTCTCTAGCCTGTTTTTCATAATTTCATTGAATGATATTTTTATAGATTTCCTCTTTCAACAGAAGTTCTTGCTTTCACTAATATAACACTAATTTGTGATTGACCTTTTCTGAGGTGGAGAAACAAGGTCAAAACATATATCGGCATCCTGATGGCTTGAGCTGGTCACTGCCAGCTCTTGATCAGCAGCCAACTTTTCAATTAGGAGGTGAGAGTGAGTGATCTGTGCTGGTTTTGCCATTTATCTCATCTCTAAGGAGCGACACATTTTGCCTTTCTGAAAATGGCTCCGAAGACTTTGCAGTTCAAGTGCATTTTGATCAGTGGCTGATCTGCGCCTCACATCTGAAAAGTTCACTGAGGTTCTCAGCACCATTCAAAATGCTTGGAGGTGAAGATGTGAAACACAGAAAATGATCAGAGTAGTAATGATGATAATACCGAAAAAGATAGAATGGTGGAACAGCTAAAATATTATAATCCAAAAAAATGTTACGGGTAATTTTCTTCTCATAACCTGAGGACAAAAACTTTATTACTCTTTAAACTCCAATATTGCACCAATTAAATTCCAGTTTAAGAACTAAGGTTTCCAGTCCACTTTTCATTTGAAAATGTGTGTCCTATTCTTGTTCCCAGATGTCCCATAAGAGCAACTTTTTATGCATTCTTTTTTTCATCTTCATATTTCCTATAATTAAAAAGCATGAAGGATTATTAAGTTACAGAAAGTTTGCCAATGTGCTTGCAGTTTTGCAAAAGCACATACTTAAAATAATACTATTTTCTCATACAAGAAATAATATATATTGAAAAAGAAAGGAAAGAAACGTCAAGCTCTTTTCTTTTTTCCTGCTGCATTTAACTTTTCTACCTCACAGCTCAGATTGCTTTTTTTAATCAAAGCAGTAATGGAAGAACAGTCCTTACACTCAAATGCAATCACATTTAATCATATTTAATATCCTTATTTCTCAGCTGATCAGACTTTAAAAATTTGATTGCTTTAGTTTGATTTAAAACTTAAGGTAAGTCAAACCCAATAAGAAAGTGTATTTTTGTTGTTAGTGTGTTCCAGTTCTGTGGTTTCTTAAGGTGTTTGAGCTTTTGGCTGTTGTATTGTGGAACAGAGATTTCTGAGCACACTTTTAGTGGAGATGGGCAGAGATTAAAATGATGTAATTTTAGCCAAACATACTACGTTTTTTCACAAGAAAAAATCAATTGATTTAGTGTTTGTCCTATGAGAGACAACCTCTGATTCACTATAAATATATTGTATTATTGTAGTGTCCCCTTCTGTTGTTTTCCCGAACTTGTTTCATAAAAACACTCAGTGAGATGAGATTACAAGTTCTTTCTCTCTGTGATAAACCCAAAATAATTCCAGCTGACATTGGAGTCTCCCACCTCTCTCTGCAGTCTTCAGGCTGTAAATGAAAGATTGTAGCTGAAGTCATGACTCCCATTAGGTCTTTTGACTACATTAAAGTCCATTATATTTGCTGCAATTACACCCTAAACTCCAGAACTTAATCTGACACAAAATTCTTGCTTTCTACTTGTGTTAATGCAAGGGTAAACCATGTATTAAACATATCAGACTTTCTTTTGATAAACAACTGCATTATGTACTTCATATGGGAGCACACTAGTTGAAAGTCCCATTCATGACCACTGATCGTGGTGGTGAAACATGCTCAAAGACTATACGCTTTAAGAACAAAACTTCAGAGACTCATTTGCTCTGTGGTGAGCTGAGTGTAGATAAACACTCCCTTGAAATCTCCCAAGTACTTATACTACTTGCAGTCTTACTTCCATGAGAATGAATAGAACAATTATGCTTTCATACAGACCGAGGCTGCAGAATTATGTTAAAACTTGATCCTCCCAGTACAGCAACATACATAAAATTTGCTAAGCCACAGAACTGAGTGAAACTAATGAAAAGTTCTATTCCTTGTTAATTTGATGCACATGTTCTGGGTGGGTGAGGAGCAGAGTAGGAAAGGGCAGACTAGTGCCAAAGTTCAGGATCGAGTCACTATGGAGGTTTAGCACAATATCAGAGATTGATCTTTGGATTTCTGGAACTTTTAGACCATGACAGTTTGACAGGCATATGTAAACTGTAGGAAAGTTCCTCATGAGATACAGCTTAACAGCAATGAGAAATAATCAAAAAGGCCTGCATGTTCTCTTTGTTGGCATCACAGATCAGAGCCTTATATGGAAAAAGTACAATTTAATTAATTTAGCATGAAGGTGAATTTATAAAATGATGGACACTACTTAGGAATCAGGTATGCCTCAGAATTAAGCTCTGTAACTTCAAGGTCACGTTAACATAATTTTATGGTTACTTTCTTTAGTGTAGATCTGTTATCTAGAGACCAGATTTTACCTTCTGTGAAGTTCATTATACATACAAAATCAGAAAACAACAAAAAAGAGTGTAGCTCTGCTTGGCCAGGATTACCGTCCATATGATGTATTTCCTGGTTGCTGCCAGTGTACATCTACCCAGCCATGCCAAAGCACCTACAACACAAGGTAGAAAGTGTAAAGTGCAAGAGAAGGAAAGTTCACTGTGAGTCTGTAATGTGATTGTACTGTGCTGGCTTTCATTAAGCCCCCTGTGTTCATAGTTTAGGCAATTGTGAGGTATTATAAACACTGTAACTGAAAAAAAACCCAAACTAGTACATAACCTTATGTCTTGATGATGTTCCAGTTGACTAGCATTGCTCTGCCTTACATTGTTTGGCCTGTTTTTCACTCAGATGCTGTGTTTGAGTTTAATAGCCAAAATTATTGTGTGAAGCTGCTTCATAGTTTCTGTATGCCACTTAAGAGGTGGATGAGCTTTGAAAGTAATGTGAAGTGATTCTCTCATAGCTTGTAATGCAGTTTGGTACAGGAGGAACTGCATTGATATAAGATGATGATTTAAGGTTTGGCAGACGTTGAGTAACAGTTACCATGTGTTTTTCCTCCAAATTCTCCTAATTCAACTTAATAGGCAAATCATGTTTTCTCTCTGCTTTCCTGATCATTCTCCATTAACCTGAAGTCTTTGATAAATATGCATTGCCTTATAATGTTGCATAAACATTTTTTAGATGGCAAATAGAGAGTAAACAAAACCCAAGTTAAAATGATATTAAAGACTTTGATGGCTTATTAATCATTTATACAAAGCTTATTAATCAAATGGATACTTTAAAACAAAATGCTTTCTTCCAAAATCAGAGAACAGATGCTATGAGGGCCTTATCTCTCTTAGTAGGTGAAAGCTGGCAGGAGCCAGTTCTCCATCATTGCTGATTCACTTTTAAATGTTCAGACTCTGGAAACAGGAGTACATCCCCACACTAACTCATTAGTTCTGTCTACATGTGAGTCTTTGATTCAATGGCTTTGTGTGCTCCTGGTGAAAAGGTTACCATACACAAAGCCCTGTCTGTCTCCTCCAGCACAGTTTTCTTCTCCTTTCGTTGGTCCTTCATTTACTGCTAAGTTTGTTTATCTCTCTGTTACATCTTTTTAGAGCCTGGTGAATAAATGAGTAACTTTGCTTTATATGCCCAAGAACCAGTTGATTTGAAAAGAACACAAAGGACCACACCCTCACCTCCCCCAAATTAGTTCTCCTCTACTAACTGGAGGTTTCAGCACCCCAAGTGAGAGTGTAGCAATACAAATGGCTGAATCAGCGCTCACAACAGTTACATGAGTGTCAGGCTGGGACACGAAAACAAGCACTGGAGACTGGGGAGAAACTACTTGATGGGCAGGACTACTTGATGGAGAAAAAAGACTTCCACCCCAGCTGAATGAAAAACTTTGGAGAAAGGTGGAAATAAGCAGATGGGAGAGTAAAACTGGTAAACCTTCTGCAATTAATCTTAAAAGGTAAATTTGGTGCTACTTGTGAAATGATTCTTGACAGGCTGGTCACTGTTTTACCTCTGAGCTTCTGCAGCGAGAAGCGCAGGTTCAGTATTGCTGTGCAGTTGGGCCGCAGTTGTAAAGGAGTTGGGTCCCTAAGGGTATGGAATCACAGTTCAGTTCTTCTGAGCTCCTAAGTCAAAGCTGTAGTAAGAAATAGCTGCTCTTACTCAAGATCTTCTGATTAATGTATTCTTAACTTTCTGGGGGAAATTCTGGGTTATTTATTTGAAGCCAATAGCAAATTCATATTGGCTTTGTAAGGGCCAAGATTTACCTGTCACTTAAACAAGGGAGATCATCTTTTGTCATGTGTTAAACTTTTCCTGTCAAAGCATTATTTCTTCCTAAGTATTTAACTTCCCTAGTTGAACATGAATTAAAGGATACACAGCCTGGTCCACATTTAAACATGTTAGCTGGACCATGTTAAAATTCACCCTTTAATTCCTAGTCTAGACAAAGGCACACTCTATAAGAGAGGGAAGAAGCTGTCTACAATCTGAGTGATTAATGGGCTGAAAGCAGATGTGAGGTATAAAAGAGTTTGTAAGCTTCCTCTACTACCTGGAGGTAAAGTTTGGCTGTCACAAGCAAGAGAAAAGGGATACATTTCAAAGGAGGCTGGAACTGCAGCCAAAATGCATTATATGATTATACAGCCAGGACTGACTTTGATCACACCTCAAAAGTAAAACAAACACAAGCATGAAGAAGAAAGGGTTTTTTTTCCCCCCAAAATAGCTCAAAAGGATGAATTCATTAAAGAAAAACAAGCACTCTAGGGCAATGGTACCAAACATGACTTGGTATTTTAAATCCCTCATTCCCACTGTAAGAGTGAATGTGGCTCTGCTTAGGGCACTGGTGTAACCCTGCAGCTGCACTCGATCCCCAGGGAGAGAAAGGCGTTACTGTGAACCTTTGCATACATGTAATCTATCTGGAAACAAGTGTGGTCTAGCTAGTGCACTTTGTGCAGTCTGGTATGCAGATAGCCTGACACAGAGCCATCAAATAACTGAAGATCAGTACCAATGGAAAAAAGAACCAATGTACCAAGACAGAAAACGAAATAACACCAACTTGCTTGGAGAAACATCTGTGGATCACAGAGCTGCAGAACCTGGTGTCATCATCTCCATTTTAAAGACAGAAAACTAGAGAAGGGGGATGTGAAATGGTTTATTCCAGTCATTCAGGCTTGAAAGGTAAAAATCCTAGATGTCTGTTTCAATCTAGTGCTGTTTTATAAACACCTGCTAGGAAAGAAAGGGGAAAGTGTATTTATATATATATATTCTAATTTGGACTCAGAGGAATAGGCAGCAAGATGAACAAAGTATATTCTCTCTTTGTGGTTAGAGTTTACTTAAGAAAATTTTACAATTTAGGAAGGTAAAATAAATTGTCTGCTTGTTTAGGGAGTTTAATTCCTAAGACTGGGGAGTGTCTCATCCAGAAACCAAGTCAGATTTTAAGAACACTTCAGTTTTAAAATCTTGCTTTGTATACTTTGTTATAGGGAACAGTCAAGCTCCCTGGGTGTGTATATAGTTTAGAACAGACATTTCTGTTCAAGCTGACATTTGATAATACTTGGCACTTCACGCTTGCAAACCTTTGCAGGTATTAAGTAACTTTGTAATATAATTGTGAGACATGCAAAAGACTGCAGTCCCATTTCTCTACCCCACTTTTCCTGGCTATATAAGAAAAAACTCATGTAAACTCAGAGAAAGGCAACATCACTGTATTTTCTGATACCTTGCACACAAGAGACTGAGGACTTGGATTTGCAGTATCCTGTATCTTGGGTAGTTTTACCTGTATTTAGATTGAAGAAAATTATATGAAGAGAGAAAGTAGGACTTCCAGGTTACTTTGTTCTTCTCTCTGGAGTCTCTGCTCTATTTGGTGCACCACACACAGTTTCAGAGCCTCAATTTACCCATGTTCAGAAAGGTGAGGAGGCATATTTGCTCTTTCTAAAAATATTTGAGAGCTATTTCTGCAGTTTGTTTTAAAATGCTCTGTATTTCTTAGGTCAGATTTATAATTTATAATAGGTATCCTCATGTGATTGTGTGGGGACAGAGGTCCTCTAAAATCTTAATAAGAAAAAGTATAAACAAGTTCAGCTTATGCCAGTGATTTCCTGGAAAGCTACACTGGTTAAGGTTGCTATTTATTTACTTATTGGTAGTGTTGCTAGCAAAACCTCTAACAAAACAAAAATATATCAGCAAAATAATTTATATCTGGATGTTTAACTGTGCATCCACTGGGAGGGTTTTTCTGGCATACTAGAACCAGCAAAACTTCAGTGGTGCAGACTAGGTCTACAAACACATTTTAAGTAATTCCAAAAGTTGAGAGTGTATCTAATTTGAAAAAGATTGCTCTGATAATATGTTAACAAACAAACATAAATCACAGCAAACCTGGAAAAAGAACAAAGTTGTTTTTTGTTTTTGTTTTTGTTTTTTTACTTAAAGGAAAAACTCTGATGTCAAAAATAGTAGTAGAGAACGGTTTCAAAAAGCAGTGCAAGCATTACTGGTTTGTGGGTTTTTTTCATTTTAACGTTTTAAGTCTTATTTTACACCTTAAAAGAAACAAACAAAAACCAAACAAAACAGACCATGAAAAATAACATATAATCAGTCACCCTTTTACCAGTACCTTCTTCAGCTGTGATTGCAATAGGAATATGACAGCCTCAGTTCCTCTGTTAAGGGGAAGGGTGAAGTCTTCATTTACTTCTAGTGTAATAGATTAGACTAGAGAATCCATTTTAGTCAGGGAAGAGTGGATGTTGGTGAAGTTATGAGCTTACTGCACCTTTTAAAATGAAATATTTAAACAAGTGGAACCTTATGTGGTTGATGCATTAAGCTGACATAGAATGTAAATCAAACAACACCTAAACGTCCTTTAACAAAGTCAATTATATTATATAAGCCTAACAGAGATGGAACTCCTTTATCCTGTGCATCTGCCAGTTTTTTTCTTTTGAGATAAAAACCTTCCCACAGATGCAGAATATCATTTATAACTGCTCAGCATTGTGCTATAAACTTAAAAGAAATTAAACAAAATGTATTCTTTATTAATGTTATTGAAAAATGGTGTCCCATAATCTAAACATCTACTGGAAACATCTACTCAGTTCCTGAAATCATCTCTATTAGATTATGTAGATACCATCTATGAAAATACTTCTAAACTTAATCTGTCAAGACTTCAAAGAGTCTATAAGCAAATACTTAGATTTGCATTAGATTTTTGACTTTGAAATCCATTATTGTAAGTTCCTTGCTGACTTTGATGTGTTACCTTTACACCTCCTCCCTGAGAAAGGAGGTGTAAAGGCAGCACATTAGTTTATAGATGTTCACAGACTGTTTTTCGGATAAGGCCATTTAAATCTCTTTTGAAGGTCAATCCCAGCTCTTATCATTCAAGAAGTAATAATAACAGAGAAAGTCTGCCTAGAGTAAGGACTGCTTTAAAACACAAAATAGCAGGGGTGGAATGAACTTACTTAACTCTTGACCTAGCACAATATCAGCATTCTAGTGTTTTGCAGTGACAATGCCCTGCTAAGGCATAGTGTGAAATTTTAATATAGGTGTATGGAATTAAATGTGTAAGGAGAACAAAAGGTTGCAGCTGTTCACAGCTGGCTTATTTTTTTCTCTGATTTCTTTGATTTCTTTATTTTTATTTATTACAATTAATAATGTACTGATGAACTATTAAAATACTGCTTGAATCACTCAGTAAGACACCCCATGTTCAAACACAGGACATGAATTTCCTTTATGCATATCACAGCATTTTCAAACCTGGCTGGCTAAAGTTAGACTTTGAAAATAATCTGGAAGCAACTTTCTTCTTTTTCCCAGGCCTGTTTTTTCTCTTCACCAGACATCTTTACTTACTGTGCAAATAGGTGCCTAAATTCTGGATGTTTTCTGCCCTTCTGGTATGCATGTCACTTCACTATAAGTCATAAGATGAATTTTGAACCATTTTGGAATATTATTGTTTTGCTCTTTATCATTGTTTTCCTCTGATCAAGAAAAATGTGTGATCTATTTTTCTTGTTTTAAGAAACAGCCTATAACAAAGTCTGTTTCTAGTCACTTTGTCTAGGTTCATTTTGATTTCAGTGATTATCTGTCATACGTAGCAGTCTTATACAGACAAAGTAGTTTGGAAGGTATTGCTTCCATATAAGGGACCTTATTCTCAGAAGACGGAACCTTAACTTTTGAATGCAAAGTTTGACAAAGAAAGCAGCAGAAAACCCAGAAAAGATTGAAATTATTAAGTATGGTAAGGAACAACATTTAGTAGTTTTCTTTTTCTGTTGTTTTTCTCTTTTACGGGTTGTGGATGAAGTTTGGTAGCAATACATGGTGTTACATGTTCTGCTAGTTGAATGCTGATGCCTCTAACTTTGCAATAACTAGATTATTTGCATGTGATTTATGAGTAGCAAGAGTTTTGAAACTAACCCTGTCCAGATGCAGTTTTGCGTGGTCTCAGCAGCATTTTCTGTCCTGCTAATGAGTAGAGAGGAGCTACACAATGTCAATGCAGTGCTGTCATTTGTATGAAACATTGTCTCTGACGTTCTAATGAGACAGAAAAGTTGTGCTCTGACCAAAACAGCATTATCATAAAAGCAACCTACAGGTAACAGAAATTACCAATGTCAGAGAAGTCTGCAGGGGCATACGTAAATCTGCAGGGGTTCAAACCACACCTATAAAAAGAATAGGGCCAGACTGATTCCAGAAATTTTATGCTGGCATGTTTGCCATTGTGTTTTGAGATGCTATGCATGCATCTGTGTTAGTTTTTCCCTAGTAAGGAAACTATATTAGATTGGTGCAAAAGTAATTGCAATTCTGGACTGTGAATTTTAAATCATTATAACTAGGCTCAAACACATATTTATTAATCAAAATAGGAACCATTACACTCAACACATTTTTGCCCATGAGATATAAGTTTATTTAATCCTGTAGCATCAAAATCTGTGCTTTAGGGTTTGACAGACTCTTGGAAAGCATTTTCTGCATCCTGCTCATTGTGGAAGCATTTTCCCTGCAAAAAGTTGTCAACATGCTTGAAGAAGTGGTAGTCAGTTGGCAAGAGGCCAGGTGAATACAGCGGATGAGGCAAAACTTCGTAGCCCAATTCATTCAACTTCTGAAGTGTTGGTTGTGTGACATGCAGTTGAGCGTTGTTGTGGAGAGGAACCAGGCCCTTTCTGTTGACCAGTGCCAGCTGCAAGCATTTCAGTTTCCAGTGCATCTCATCGATTTGCTGAGCATACTTCTCAGATGTAATGGTTTGCCAGGATTCAGAAAGCTGTAGTGAACAAGACCAGCAGCAGACCACCAGTGACCGTGACATTTTTTTGCTGCAAGTTTGGCTTTGGGAAGTGCTCTGGAGGTTGTTCTCGATCCATCCACTGAGCTGGTCATCACCTGTTCTAGTATAAAACCCATATTTATGACATGTTACAATCCTATCGAGAAATGGTTCCTTTTTCTTGCATAGAATAAGAGAAGATGACACTTCAAAATGATGATTATTTGATTTTTGGTCAGCTCTTGAGGCACCCACTTATTGAGCTTTTTTGCCTTTCTGATTTGCTTGAAATGTCAAACAACCATAGAATGGTTGACATTTAGTTCTTCGGCAACTTCTGGTGCAGTTCAGAGGATCAGCTTCCATGATTGCTTTCAGCTGGTCGTTGTCAACTTCCGATAGCCACCCACTTCACTCCTCATCTTCAAGCCTCTTTTGTGAATCTTTTTGAACCACCACTGCACTGTGGTTCATTAGCAGTTCCTGGGTCAAATGCATTGTTGATGTTGCAAGTTGTCTCTGCTGTTTTATGACCCATTTTGAATGTGAATTAAAAAATTGCTCAAATTTGCTTTTTATCTAGCATCATTTTCATAGTCTAAAATAAATATAAACCAAACAGCAAGTAACAAGAGTGTAGCAAAAAACATGAAGCAAGAAAAGTGCATTAAAATGATGTAGAACATAACCACATTTATTTACTAATGTATTCCAACATCAAACGGCAATTTTCAACAATGCAAAAAACTGCAATTCCTTTTGCACCAACCTTTGTGCTTCACAAAGTTTTTGGAGAAAGCTACTTTAGAAGGGGATGTTTTATTTACAAATGGTTTTTCTTGTCCACATTATTTGCAAAATAACACAAAATTTTGTAAGAAATTTGTTAATTTTAAAGCTTACATTTAAATGATGGATAACAGCGAAAAAAGTCAGATATATTGTTCATCAACCCACTTAAATGCAAGCAGAACCTAAAAGTGCTGTTTCAGCATATTACATTTGTGCTATAATCACTTATGTGTTTTCTCACATAAACAGTTTTAGACCCCAGCTTTGCTTCTGTTTTTAGGTGCTTATCAAGTCCACATTTTGAACGATTCTTGTGCTTCTCCTCAGGGCAGCAGAGGCATGGAAGATTTGTCAACCACTTTTCTGAAGATGGAAAGTGATGCATAGAGATGAAATTATTTAGTGTTTCACAGACACTTTGTCAGAGCAAGTACTTGGGATCACCATTCCTAAGGTCTAGGAAAGTTCGGATCATCACAGTAGCTTTTCTTTCTGAGCCTAGAGCTTACTTTATGGCTTTTGCAGCAAGAGGAGAATTCACGTGTATGAGCCACTCTTCTGCATGTAGTTATAAGGATTGTTGAACAACTTAATACCAGTTGTGGCTTGCATTAAAAGAATTTTCTTTGAGGTAGTGCTCTGGTGATTTTTTTGTCAGTACAATAAGTGTATTGCTCTGACTGCTCTAACTTCACAGGCAGGTTGGAGCATTTGTGCCACAATCTGTACTGTGGAAAGCTGGAGGAAAGCAACAGCTTGTGTGTAGAAAGGCTACTAAGCCCTCTGCACACCGGGAAACAGTTTTTTATCCTGAACTTTCCAATCTGGCCTAGAAATAAAAGCAATCCTAATGTAGGTCAGGAGGAAAAGAAGTAGTTTAGGCCTCTTACCCTAAGCCTGCGTGCTGTAGTAGGGATCATTCACATCACTGATGTCAAGCACTAGATTTAGATAGTTAAAACTTTAACTCCTGTAGCGATGATGAGGAATATCCAGGATCTACTTAGATAAGTGTAAGCTTATATTTCTCAAATGCAAATGAAAAGGAAGTATGCTTCAAATACTTAAGACATTGGCTGAATCTGAGTCAAGAACTTCATGTGTATATATATATAAAAAAGGATCAAAATAAAACTTCTTTTACAAATACTTAGCTAAAGATTCATGATTTTAAGACTCCAGGGTTATTTCTTTAAAACCTTCACATGTATCATATTCCTTCCCTTCTTAGTTTAAGAATAAAAAAAAGCAAGCCTCCCTCTCAATAAAACTCAATACTGCCCAGCAGAATCATCGCAGAGGATCTCAGATTCCACTTGTCTATGATGTAGTGCTGCTTGGGGTCCAGTTTTCCCCTTTTCCTGCTGACCTGCCAACAGCAATATATTTGCTGTCTGCCTGAAGATCTCTGGAGAAGTGCCAGTCATAATCTTCCCCTTATTGATTCTGGTCAGCAGCTATTGACAGCTTTAAAAAGATTATGTTTTAATTGGGGATCAGATAGATGGCATTTTAAGGTATTTAATTTCACTTTGTAACTCACTATAGATTATCTGAGTGGTTCCACAACTCAAGGAGGATAAAGATGAATGTGTTGTCCTTTTCTTTAGGTGACCCTGAGTGCAAATGTAGCTCAAGCTAAAGTGACTGAAAATCTTTTTCTATCAATGAGCTGAAAAGGTTGAATGTGAATTCATTAGTGTTATCTTTGTTTAAGGCACAATATCTACACCTCACCAAGCTCACATCTTCAGTGGTCGCACTTGTTCTCATGTGATTTAAGAGTAAAATAGAACGGTGAGGTAAATTAAGAAAAATCAAGAAAAAGTTAAAATCCACATTCTCTTGAAGCTTGTATATTCTCTCACAGCTCTACAAAATGAGTGTGCAGAAGTACCATCAAAAAGATTGGATATAGGTCCCTAATTTGATGGTGATGACTTCTTTGTCTCACAAAGGAGGTTCAAGGCAGTGCTGGATAAACAGGCTCCTAAAATTGATTTCTGCACATTCAAAGGAATGAAGATATTCTTACAAGGAAAAACAATTCAAGAGACAGGAATTCAAAACCAAATACTGAATTCTGAGACCTGCACACCACCATGTAGCTCAACCTGAACAGCCAAAGTCTGATAATTCCACTTTCAGTACTCAAAATTGTCTGGTGGACTGTCTAAAGGTGCTTTCAAGAAATCTAGATCCATCTCACGAGGAGATGCTTAATAACACATACTGATGAAGTCCAGAACCTAGCATCCTGTGCATGCTAGATGCACCAAGGATTATATTTTCAGATTTATTGAGCATAAATTTGAGAATATTTTTCCCAGAGATGCACTTTTTTTTTTAATGTCCAGGCTTGATTCGAGGACTCTGAAAACTGTATCAGATTTTGCCACATCCAGCTAAGTGTTGCATAGATATTAATCGTCTTGCATGTAGCAGATCTGATGTGTCTTGGTATCAATTTCTCTGGATAGTAATACCTAGCACATCGTTGATGATTTCTGTGAAATACTCTATATATGAATATTGCAATTTTAGTTAAGGTAAAAGGTTGAAAGACCCTCTGTTGCTTAATTTCATCATCCAAGAACATGGTCATTGCTTTACAAAGTAAACTAGAGCCCACTGAAGAATTATAGAAGAAAGCTTATTTGTTCTGCATAATGGTTGTAAGATGCACTCGTATGCACGTAAACAACTATTGCTTAGTGATAATATTCCTGAAACATCAACAGATGAAAGGAAGACCCAGTTTGTGCGAGACGAAGAGGATCTTAAAGATCCCTTGTAAAGGGTGAAGTGAATGATTGGAATATAGAGAGCTGAATGTTCGAAATATTTGCTCCCTTTATATTCTTCATATATTTTCAAAATACACTTAATAGGTACTTTTTTTCTTTGTGCTTCCTCATCTCACTTATTCCAAGTCGTTAAATCTCTTCACTGTCTCCCTGACCCCGCAAGTTGACAGCTTCCCTGAGTTGTGTGTGGAGAGAAACAATCTGTGATGTGGATACCTGAAAGAGGCCAAATGACTTGTATGTGGAAGGTACCTAACTCCTTCTTCTCCCTATAGAACCACCTCAGTTCAAGACATAGGTAATTGTGAGATGCATCCCACCTTGTTTTATTCGAGGGCGTCTACCATAGTTAGACGTTGGCTGCAGCAACACAAGATATGAAAGGCATTTATTTTCCCTGCAGTATTTCCACATGCCCTGCCACCTTTGTCCCTGCTGCCATTGCAGAGCCTGAGGACCTCACAGTCAGGAATGTACTCATTCCTTCTCACACAGGTCTTACGAGACTGGGAAGCCCTGTTATCCCTATAGCACTGCTGGAGACTTGAAGCACGGACTGATAGGCAATATGTCCAAGCTTATAGTTGAAGTCAGTAGAACACCAGGGAGCTGAGAGCACCTTGACAAAAAGATGATTTATTTTTCTCAGTGCAAGTCAAACTAAAGAGTAAAGGTAAGGGAAATCAGAGTGAGGCTGAATTCTGTGAACCTTGTAGAAGTGATGAGTCTTTAGAGGCAGTTAAAAATAAGTGTCTTCTCTGGGTTCGAGAATTTCTGGTGTTGGCAGATTATCAGATCCTTGTTTTCCTTGTTGTCTCAAGCAGCTGGTTGAATCATCATGACTTTAGAAAGTCTTACAGAAATATGGAGAAAATAGTTTCAGTCTTGTGGCCTTCTGAATGACTCCCTACTCCTGTTTGATTCCATTTTGTACACACAAAATTTCCCTCTTCTTTCTGGAAAGGTAGTCAGTTACCCTTTAGAAAGTCCACAGGCTCTCAAAACAGAAACAGAACACGTTATTTCGGTCAAAGATGGAAGACATGAGCCTGGAGGAGCAGGACAAAAACGTGAAGCAAGGTGATGGATCACTGGCAACTGACTGAGAGATCTGAACAGAACAGTGAGATGATGTGAAAGAGTGTGTGGGACATCTATTTGGCAGCAGTGTGCAGGTGGCCTACAGGACGGTGACACAGGTACCAGGGAGGGAGAGGCAGGTTGCAGTAATCAAAGGGAGAGATGGATGTACGGCAGAACTTAAACAGCCCCCTAAGAACAGCCTCTCAGAAATGCTAAGAAATCCAGTGTGCAACAACTACTTTTGTACAGAGGATTTAATTGAAATAACCTCCAAGCCCATGTTGAGAGGCAGTATTAACAGGCTCTGCCAAACTTAAATGTTGAGCAGCAATTTATATTTCATGCACTAACTCTCATATGGGGCAAGAAAAAAAGAAAACAGGATTTCCTGTGGCTAGGGATGAAGATGGTACTTTTTTCCTTCACACCAGATATTACAAATCTCAGAGTTATTTCCTTACATTTGAAAATACTTCATTTGTGGCTGAGGTCAGACTGACAGACTCCAGGGAAACAGCATCAAACTCTCCGCATAAATTTTATTCTCAGAAAATGAGTGACTCCATTCTGGAATGGTATGACTGGTGCCTTTATTGTTGTCAATCCATAAGAACAACTTTAAATATCACAATCAATTGACTGAATTTTAGTCATTGCCCATGGTTTCTGTTTTCACAAAAAGGCTCAGATAAGGAATAACTTCACTCCATCCTGAACCACTTCTTTGACCTGGTCTGAATTTAGGACAGCCCTTTTCATCACCACGTGGAAGCCAACTTCTCGGGCTTTCCCAGCCTCATACTCAACCTGGGTTAAATTCATTGGCTTTTACTGGTCAGCAATCTCAACAAAAATCCATGCCTAGCTGCTCCTAGTTGTTTAATGGGCTGATTCAACATCAGAGAGAGAGATGTCTCATGTATTTTTCTCAGTTTTTTTCCTTCTTGCTTCTGATTCACTCATTCAACTACATGAGAGATAAGAACTGTGGGACTCCACATATATAGATGCAATCCCAGCAGACACTGATATTTGAAGCACTGTGTTCTATAGACCTGCTTTGAGCAAGGTTAGTCAACTCAGCGCTTAAAAAGCTGGCAGCCATCTGGAGCCCAGCCTACGCCAGAGTTCAAAATTGTTTCCTTCACTGTCGGTAGCAACAATGGGGAGGGGGATGGTGGGTTGAAAGATTTCTTAGAAGCAGATTTGGAGAAGGATTCACTGCAGGCTGAAGTCATGAGGTAACCCCAGATCCTAGAGTTCATGGACACTGTGCCCTGTACTACAACCTCTGCTCAGAGGCATCATTAAACTCCAGATAATTAGCAAGTCATTAGGTTTTGACTACACTTAAAGGTTAAAAGGAGAATCTTTGGTGATGGATATTTCGTAATTTATATTTCTATTGTGTTTTTATGTATTCTCTTTGTGCTAAGTGGTTCTGGTGCCCACCTCTCACCCAGAAGCTGAAATCAGTTCATGTTGAAACTCTTCTTTGAAAACAACCCAAAAGTTACGTCAGCTTTTCTTAAATTGAGGCCACATCTAAAAATTTGTGGGGTAGGGAAAGTTTAACGCCAGTGACTCTTTAATTTTTCATCAGAGCCTTGGAGATCTGTGTTTGATAACAAGCTAGAGAGCTGTACCACAGCACTGCAACACCGCACTGCAAAACTGCAAGATGACTATCTAAGCCTTGATGAGATAATGTGGCACATGTCATTTCCTGGGGTCAATATTTCCTGTCATGGCTCCTAAAATATGATCTTGCTTGATTAAGTGTTGTTTAACAACTTCTATCATGTCCATCTTTCTATCCACAGACTGGTCAAAACTGCCTTGCTGCATTTGGAACAAATCTTAAACAATCCATTTAGGTTTCAAGATGAAGACAAAATGTGTCATCCATTGTATTCCCAAGGAATTAAAATAATATTTCTAGGACACTTTTAGTAACAAGTGAAGTGCTGTAGCAGTATAACTATCAAAGTAGAAATTGTTTGCAACATATTTTAAACTTCAGGAGTAGTATTCTCACATAGTGAGCTCTGTAAAGCACATGCAGAATATTTTGTCTGCTTCTGACTTTTAAAGCAAGGCAAATTCAGTAACAATTCTCATTCAGAGTGTTGAATGTGTTTCATTCAGTTCATTCCAAGTTTGCAGGACAAAGTGAAGATTAAAAATAAAAAGAAAAAAATCAAAAGAGAAAACACTACCATGCCGTGTAGTGGAATGAGTAGAGCGGAGGATTATGAGGGACAATCTGTATGACAGCAGGCTTTCTAGGCCTGCCATGCGAACAGAGGGGGAAATCACGATTTGTCTGTAATCCCTTTGAACTGCCTTTCCTGATATAGTCTACAGTCTCCCTGAAAGCTCTGGCATTCGTGGAACCAGCTCTGTGTCCCATCCACTTGGCAGCCTGTCACAGCTCAGAGGACATCTGAGGGCTACTGAGCATCGAAGGATACTCCTGTCCCAGGATTTATTTTCTTCTGCAATAGCTAGAGGGTATCAGAATTTCCCTGGGTGGCTGTGTGAAAGCTTGACCCTGCCCACGGTTACCAGCAGATCTTGGTAGCAAAACATCCTGAGAGTGGTGTGCTTACAGCTTGTCAAATTAGAGAAGAAAACGTTCCTTTCAGCCCCATGTGAGGGACCTGTATTTTTATTCATCCTGCCTAGACCCGGGGTTTTTACATGGAATTGTGTGAAACTGCAATTAAAAACAGAAGCTAAATAGTTGGCTTCCTTTTCAGATTTTTACTCAGTAATAGAGTATTTTACCTGCAGATAGCAGCAAACTCCTATGCATTGCAGAATGATATCTTAGCCATGGGGAAGTACTTATTTATTTTTTAATAAAATAAAAGAATAAAAGCAGTATTTCTCCACCTAATTGATGAATTATGGCATATTTACGTTTTTAGCAGGTTTCATGAGATCACGTGATATCCCACAGCCTGACACAGTGGCATACACTCACTGCAATAGCTGCTTCTACTATACTATGTACAGGTAAAAATGAGTAGGAGGAAAGGGTGTAAGTGTTGGGAATCGCACTTTAACCAAGTTTTAAGAACCTACAAAAAATGTAATTTCTATTTTGTCAGGGAGTATAAATGGACATCCTGAATTGATACAGAAAAAGTCCACTTTTGAAATGGGGACAACCTGTAGGTTTCATCCTTTAGGTATCAATAGAGAATAGTGCCTACAACTCAAGGTGATATTGTATCAAGGGGCTACAGGGAGGGCTGAGTGCCATGACAAAACACCTCCCCCCATAGTACAGACATCTTTTGCTTTTCTTGCTGCGTTGTTGCTTTTAATCACCACTTTTTTTTTTGCGTTCTTAATTTCATTTCTCTGACAGAAATTACATTGTTAATATTGTACAAAGTGGACTTGTTCATGCATATTACACATTTACTTTGATCTGACTTACTTGATACTGAGTTTTCCAAACCCTTGAAGAAATCAAATGTAAAATGAGGGTGAAGGAACAGAGAGAAACTGTGTAGCCATACAATACGTTGGTCCATGAGGCCTGGGCTCTCAAATACGATATATTTGTGGTAAAGATTTTTGCCTTTTATTTTTTGACCTCTAACTGCTTAATAACAATGCTTTGAACAGTCATGGTGAATAGCGTACATGGCACATTGTAGTATTCTCATGCTTATTGACTGCCAATATTTAGATTGCAGTCAGTGCCAGGAAATATATAAGCAGATGCCATACAAAGACATTCTTTCACTCTCTGACATGAACTTGAATTGGGAAGAGCCGGGTCATCACAGAAATACCTTTATCTTCTCTGGTGGTGGTAGTGGTGGTGGTGGTTCATTTTAACATCAGTGGCATAGGGTTGAGTGGTATGTTTTCAGAGGGCAGTTTTCAGGCAGACACCGGAGTTTGGGCATGCAGTTTAGCCTCCATACATGCAAAGGGAATTTTCAAAGCTGAAGCTAGGCAGGACTGACTAAAATTGTGCTGTAAGTCTTGAGTGCTCAAGGGCTCAGGCAGGCAGCAAGTCAAGGAAGCTGCACCTTGAATGAAGTTGGTTTCAGCAGCTGTTCTGCTCCCCTTTTTGTACTGTTTTGTGCACTTCACATGTGAGTCAGAATTAAAAGATGAGTTTGAAAAAAACATTGATGAGTTTACACGTTTTTACTATTTTTTCTTCCTGTTTTTTTGAGCGTTGTGCATTAAAAAATCCTATATGTGAGAAAAGTGGCTGAATAAAAGATTTTTCATGTTTGCATTTCCTATGTCCTGCTTTTTATAAATGTAAGAGCTTGCCACTGCATTAAGAAATTATCTTGGGGCACAGATCTTCCGTTGGTAAATTGTCATAGCTCCAGTGAAGTCTGTGGGGCCGAGAACCTGCCTGACTTTGCAATCAAGCAATCAAGTAAGCATTTCCTGTTGTGGATAATCTATTCAGTAAATATTAAAGGTTTCACCTTACCAGAAATAGTTTCATGCTTTTTGAATTTTTGTACTTAATACTATATGGCTAATCAATAAATTACTTGATCAGCTGCCTACCCACACAGACATGTCCTTAATGCTTTCTATAAGTTTGTAACAACCCCTTGGCACCAGATGTGGAAGTTCTGGGAACCAGCTTAACTGAAAGGACTGAAGATGCTGCCCTAATGATAAATGCACTGCTTCTAAGTGAAACGAACTTGCACCAGTGCACATTGTCAGGTCACACTTTAAAATCTAGCATTGATAAAGGCACCTCTTTGGCAAATTTTCTAATTTCATGAACTGTTAACATTTGAAGCCTTCTTTTCAGAGCTGCTGGTCTTGGTGTCTGGGAATCCTTATTTGAAAAGTATTTTTTTGTTTGTTTGTTTTTAAAGTAGATTATTACATTCATTCCTAGTCAGCAGATAGTTTGGACTTGTAGACGGATCATGGCTAGAAGAGATGCTCTCAACCTGTATTACTTTGATATGTTGTTGAAAGATTGAGTCCCATGACAGGATCATTTTCACTTTTTCTAACTGTTTCCCTTATTTTTACCTCAAATAACTTCTTACATATATTTTTTAACATCATGTTCCCTTCCATGTCTAAAAATGAGAAGCTTAATATAAACCTCTCTTATGCTTTCCATCAGTCTTTTCCAGGTTTTTAAGAATCTGTCTCCTTCACTATCATTTTCCTGAAGACCAGATCCTACTGTGAAAAGCTGTTGTTCTCATTTATTCATTCATGAAAAACCCCAAAGTTTCCACAAAAACGCCCCCAAACAAAACAAAAACTGCAAGCAATCAATGAAAAAAAATTGCTGTTACACCAGACTTCTGCAGATAAATATACCTCTGAGTTTGATATATTTTTCTGAATATATTTTGTCTCTTTTTGGATGTGTGGTACAGAACTTAACTGGCCTATTTATTTTGTTTCTTCATTTATGCTTCTGCAAGCTATTCAAGCCTGGTTTCTTTTTTCTTTTTTCTTTTTTTTTTTTTTTTTTTTTTTTTTTTTTTTTATTTTTTTTTTTTTTTTTTTTTTTTTTTTTTTTTTTTTTTTTTTTTTTTTTTTCCATTTTCAAGGCTCTGTACAGCTTCTCTCCAATCCATACCTACTCCTTTCCCTGTTTCGTACAGCTCTGCTAAGCTGTCCTGGTAGTCACTCGCACTATGAGCAAGCAAATAGTTGACACAATGTCTCCTCTTGCTGTGAGAGTCCAACAACTTCATTGTTGGATCAAGCTTATTGCCTGGTCCACCACTGAGTCTAAACCGTAAACAGCTGTGTATCTTTGTAGTCATTAACAGACTCCTCTCGAGTGGTG
This sequence comes from Pampusana beccarii, assembly GCA_013399365.1. Lineage (NCBI taxonomy): Eukaryota > Metazoa > Chordata > Aves > Columbiformes > Columbidae > Pampusana > Pampusana beccarii. The sequence continues at coordinate 385,707 of VWYH01006088.1, read as the reverse complement.
CATAAGCCTGAATTCACCAGGGAAATAGACTTGGCAACATGCCTAATGGTGATACTAGCAAGTTTTAGAATAGGAGATCTGAAAATGGGCCAGCAACCCTGTTAAGCTTAATTTCATTACTTATTTTTCTTCTTAATGCTGTGTATTTCCTGGTTCAGGGAGTGCTGCTGGAAAACCAAAAAATCCCAGGTTGTAACCATCACAAGTTACAATCTGCAGTGAGGCTGTAGGAGGGCTGCTAGCCACAGTGGCCCTACCTGGGCAAAGGCTTTCCCTCCTGTGTCATTGCCTGTGGGACAAAGGGGCATGAATCCCTTTTTACAGTGATTCTCCTGTTACCAGGATTTAACTAAAGAACGGTAAGTGTTTTTATTTTACACTGTTAGCAGAGATAAGGTGGAAATGGCTTTTGCTACATGCAAGTTGAGCTGTCAGTAGCATGAACTCAAGACCACTTGAAACTATCAGAGGAAAGGGGGATGTGATGAACAAATGGGTGCTGGTGTAAGAGGTGACTCAGTAATCTGGAGTCATCAATATGGCCTGGATGAGGCTTTGCAGAGACAATGACACAGATCTCTTTCATTAGTTTGCAAAGCACCCTGACTGCTGTCCTGTTTCTTAGCCTAGATTTTCTGGCTCTCTTTTATACCTGAAATACCACTCCTGAACAGAGAATGCTCACAAAACATGTCAAAGTTGATGAATTGACATTTCTTGCCACCAAAATTTTTCATCAGAAAATTCCCGACAAGCCTGAGAGTCAGTGGGTAGGAATCTGATGCTGGGTTCCTTAAAGAGGGTATCTGGGATTTAAATTGCTGAAATTTAGAGAGGGAATTTATCCATTAGATGACTCAATCTATAACCTTTCCCTGCAGGATTAATGGTCACAATGGATTTGTTTTTTGGCTGCCTCTGTGTTAAATTCCCTGCTGCAGGGATAAGTATGCCCACTTTCACTGCTGAACAGTGGCATTCTTATCAGAAAGGGGTTTACATCATTGCTCAGAGAAATATAAGTCAATTATTTATTAAATAAGAAAAAAAAAACCACACAAAACCAAAAAAACCCCAACACAAACAAACCCAAACAAACCAAAGCAACACAAACTCTGATCTCTATTTTCTTGTTTTTCATTCTTCTGGTTTCTGAACTTTGTTATATAATGAAAAAAACTTAAAAATATTACAAGACACTGTTGTTTTAAATTTCTGGAAATACCTATAAACACCATTTCACAAGGTCAGTTTATCAAAACCAGAGAGATAATGAAGTGCTAGCTACAATATTGTGTAATGCGGATGTTATCGGGTAGCTGTTTTCTCCATTAATATATACTACTGTCTCCTCCTCAGCTGCCTGTGTGTTGAAGTCCAACACTCCATGTATCTATGTTAAATGGTTGATGTCTAAAGAGCTAAAGAGTATTTCAGTAAAATGCACTGAAACTGAAGGACCTTCCCTAGAGCTCTTACAGGCACAGTGCAATGCTGATATACATTTTAGGTAATATTGCCCTTCTGAGGTTTTATTTTTTCAAACACAGTTGACAATTCAGGCAAGGTTTGTGCGCTTTCTGCAAGGACTATCAAATAGGTAAAGAAAGTTAAAAGTATGTCCGTTACTTTCGTGTTTTCCAGTTGTAGAGGTACTCCAAGTAGACTAATATTATTTTATGAATTTTATTTTTTATTTCTGGAAGTGAAGTGATAGAAACATAGAATCATTTCAGTTGGAAGAGACCCTCAGGATCATTGAGTCCAACCATAACCTAACTCTAGCAAAAAACCATGTCCCTAAGGACCTCGTCTAAACGCCTTTTAAACACCTCCATGGATGGTGTCTCCACCACTTCCCTGGGCAGCCTGTTCCAATGCCTGACAACCCTTTCCATGAAGAATTTTTTCCTAATATCCAGTCTAAACCTCCCCTGGCACAACTTGAAGCCATTTCCTCTTGTCCTATCACTTGCTACTTGGGAGAAGAGACCAACACCCTCCGTGCTACAACCTCCTTTCAGGTAGTTGTAGACAGCGATAAGGTCTCCCCTCAGCCTCCTTTTCTCCAGGCTGAACAGCCCCAGTTCCCTCAGCCGCTCCTCGTCAGACTTGTGCTCCAGACCCTTCACCAGCTTTGTAGCCTCCTCTGCACTCTCTCTAGTATCTCAATGGCCTCCTTATGATGAGGGGCCCAAAACTGAACACAGGATTCAAGGTGTGGCCTCACCAACACTGAGTACAGTGGCACAATCACTTCTCTCGTCCTGCTGGCCACACTATTCCTGATACAAGCGTGATCTTCAAGTGTGTTGCTTATCAGGTGAAGAAAGTTTAGAGGCAGCTTGGCATGATGCATTTTGGATTTGAGTGAGGCTCAGTTAGACTATCTAAGGAACCTAAGATTTGTTCCTGGGTCTCTGATTTGCTAAAACCTACTGTAGCTGCATTCTAGGGTCAGGAGGGTCTGCTTTGAGTCATCCTTTTCCAAGGAAGCATCTATCTTTGCCTGTTCTTCCCTTCTGTTCTTTGTGAAAGTCCTTTATTTTTCAGGCTTTTGAATCTTTGTTTTCCCAAAGCAAGCAGTCTCAGGGGTCTGTGCTGGTGCAATTGCAAAGCAGATGCCTGTCAAGCAAGGAATTGCAGCAGGGGATGACTCCTTGCTTCTCTCAGCTACTGAAGAACAAAGAGGTGAAGATCCTCAAGAGGAGTTTTAATTTTGTGTGTTGGGCAGTGACCCATCCTGCAGGGTGTAGAGTCCAAACACAATGCATAGGAGAAGATAATGGAGATTGTTAGCAAGCAAGTAGAAGACCTTTTCTGCCTAAAACTGGGCCACAGCAGTTTGATTTGTTCCAGCTGTGGCAAAAGCACCCAGTGGTTTCAATGGTATAGTGATCAACCCTTTGAGATGGTTATTTCAAACATAATGCTTGTGGCACTGTATTAGTATCAGATTTTTTTATTGTGGTAATATCTGGAGCTCTGTGTAAGGAACACAGAGGCATTGTCTGAACTTCAGAAGTCTGAGACACTGGCCTTTCGTTTTTTTGCTCAGGGAAAGTTTTGAGGGTAGATTTCTGGCTCACTTGCTCTTCAGCATAAAGCTCCTCTGTATTTCTCCAAAGCAAAATGGAGACAGAGCTGCTTGCACAGGGAAATAAAATAGTTTTCTCTGCAATTTTTTCTTGGGAGTATGCAAAAATCCCATGTGCATTTCTTTATGAATTGGACCCTTCTGTTTTATAGCTGGTAGTTTTCATGCTTATTACAATGCCATATTATGGCCTGAGACACTTTTTATGTCCCTATAACATAGCACCCTAGAGAAAGATGCTTCACTAAGCAAGAACCAGTAAACTTGCTACAGAATCAGCGGAATACTTTTCACAAAAGTGCATAAACTTCTGTTCTTAAACATTGTCATCCTTCACCTTAACAAGCATAGAGAAAGGTTCCACCGGTTTCTATGCCTTGTTAGGTCTATCATCTTTTTAATTAATAGTGTTTTTACGAAGCCGTCTGAACTGTGTCATTTCCATTATCAGAAAACCATTGCCATTAATGAATAATTTTCATTTCTGATCCTTGATATCATGCTAGTTGATCTCCTGTTTCCATGCCGCCAAATGATAGCATCATTTTCTGCCCACGATCAAATTTAATTTGGACTCTGATTATATTATGCTGTTGCGACTGAAGTGTCAATTTTTGTCAGGCAATTAGGAGCTATAACCTGTGAAGTTAAGTTTGATAGGCATTGTAATTGGATTGTTACAGTAATAGCTTGGAACATTCCCTTTTTTTCTTGCTTCTTTGATTCTTGATGCATACTTTAGTTGTGAGAACAAAGGCATTTTGTTATTATGCAACCATAGGATGTTCAAGACAACAAGACGGAGTTCAGGTTTTTCCACTTTCCCCAGATGGACTTAATTTGAGTTTAGTTTTGACCACAAATTATGTCAGGATTTTAAAAGAATTTGGGGGAGGGTGTGTGTGGTGTGTCAAGGAAACCTTGAAAAAGAGAGCTGTGGAACCAGAGCCGCTAGGATTATGATATGGAGGTATTCTTTAAATTAGAAGGTTAAAAGGAAAAAAAAAGTCCTCAGACTGAAAATGTGTCAGATTACCCAGGCTACTCCCACTCCTTTTAGCAACCTGTGTGGTTTACGTCTTTTGTGATTATTTAGGACTATATGTTCATTGTGCCCCAAATTTTCTATTAGTGTAGATCAGTGCAGTTGTATTCGATGAAGCAATGGAGCAGTTGGCCCCATGGAAAATAATCAGAACAGAACAGCTAACATGTAATGGAGAATGCATATTTTTAATTGGATCCTTGCTGTCAGACAGGAAGTTATCTGCTTTTCCCTTTAAAATATATATGTTTTGTTTTGTTTGGTTTTGTTTTGTTTTGTTTTGTTTTGTCTCCGCAGACACAATAGTCCACAGCCTGGCTGTTAGTGGAAAGACTTTTGTCCTCAATGATTTTAGGGTGTGCTCAGCCCCTCCACTAGCTTCATCTCCTAATTATCTCTGATTAAAGGTGCAACGAAGAGACCATTTAAAAAGGACAATGGAGAAAGGATAGTTTTTCCAGTACTCATTTGATTGGACACTTTATAAGTGCTGCTATGTGACAAGCAAAAGGTGGTGGAAAACAAAGAAGCTCCAGCTGCTATGGAATGCAGGGGAACAGCTCACCTGCAGCAGGGTTTATCTGGAAAAAAATGAAAATCAGTACCAGAGCTGGTAGGTAAACGATGAAGATAAATTAAAAATTTAAAATTTACTATACCACATTTTCAAAAGTTTCTTATGATGAGATAGTTCTGTCCTCAGACTGAGCAAATATTGACCAGGATTCCACCCTCCTCATCCAGGAGGCATGATACCCTATCATAGCCTGTAGTGTCAGCCCTGCCTCACTCGTTACATCCTTGAAGACATATTTCTTTGTTTGGACAATTTTATGATAGCCGGTTATTTTGTGGTGTGGCTGGATGTGTCTGCTCCTTCCTATTTCAGGCATGTGTTCACTTCTCTCTTCTGGTATTCTCAGTCTGTAGTCAGTGCTTGGTCAAGGAGTAATATGGTGAGCTTAAAGCATTCTTCATTAACAACCTGTAGTGCGTTGACCCTGGCTGGACACCAGGTGCTCACCAAAGCCTCTCTATCACTTCCTCTCCTCAAATGGGTAGTGGAGAGAAAAGACAACATAAGGCTGTTGGATCGAGATAAGGACAGGGAGGGATCATTCACCAATTACTGTCACAGGCAAACAGACTTAACTTGGGGAAAAATTAATTTAGTTTATTGCCAGTTGAATCAGGGTAGGGTAATGTGAAAATAAACCCAAATCTTAAAACACCTTCCCCCACCCCTCCCTTCTTCCCAGACCCAACTCCCAAATTCTCTACCTCCTCCTCCCACAGTGGTGAAAAGGGAAGGGGAATAGTGGTTGTGCTCAGTTCACCACATGTTGTCTCTGCTGCTCCTTCCTCCTCAGGGAGAGGACTCCTCACACTCTTCCCCTGCCCCAGGATGGGGTCCCTCCCACAGAACATAGTTCTCCTTGAACTTCTCCAGTATGGGTCCTTTCCACAGCTGCAGTTCTTCATGAACTGCTCCAGCGTGGGTTCCCTACAGGGCCACAGGTCCTTCCAGGAGCCTGCTCCAGCATGGGCTTCCCATGGGGTCACAGCCTCCTTCAGGTATCCACCTGCCCCGGCGTGAGGTCCTCCCTGGGCTGCAGGGGAATCTCTGCTCTGGCACCCGAAGCACCTCCACCCCCTCCTTCTTCACCGACCTTGGTGTCTGTAGAGTTGTTTCTCTCACTCCTCTCTCTGGCTGCAGTTGCACAGTGTTTTTTCCCCTCTTCTTAAACATGTTATCCCAAAGGCTCTGCCACCATTGCTGATGGGCTCAGCCTTGGCCAGTAGTTGTTCCACCTTGGAGCCAGCTGGCGTTGGCTCTGTTAGACATGGGGAACACTTCTAGCAGCTTCTCAGACTAGCCACCCCTGTGGTCCCCACCCCCAACTGACAAAATATTTCAATGCAAACCCAATACACAACCATTTGTACCTAGTGGCTCTATCCCCTGCCCACCTCCCACCAGTGCTCCTCTTCCTTCTGCCTCTTCCCAAACCTACGCTAGAGATTTTCTGTCAAGGCTAACAGATTTATAGAATCATAGAACAGTTCGGGTTGGAAGGGATATTCAAAGGTCATCTAGTCCACCCCCCTGCAATGAGCAGGGACATCTTCAACTAAATCAGGTTGCTCGGAGCCCTGTCCAGCCTGGCCTTGAATGTTTCCAGGGATGTGGCATCTACCCCCTCACTGAGCAACCTGTGCCAGTGTTTCACCACCCTCATTGTGAAATATTTCTTCCTCACGTCTAACCTGAATCTCCCCTTCTTTAGTTTAAAACCATTACCTCTTGTCCTGTTGTAACAGGCCTTGCTAAAAAGTCTGTCCCTGTCTTTTGTATAGGCTTCTTTTAAGTACTGAAAGCTTTCAACAAGGTCTCCTGGAGCCTTCTCTTTTCCAGGCTGAATGACCTAAGCTCTCTCAGTCTGTCCTCATAGCAGAGTTTTTCCAGCCCTCTGGCCATTTTTGTGGCCTCCTCTGGACACTCTCCAACAGGTCCATGTCTTTCCTGTACTGTGGGCTCCAGAGGTGGTCACAGGACTCCAGGTGGGGTCTCACCAGAGCGGAGCAGAGGGGCAGAATCACCTCCCTTGACCTGCTGGCCACACTTCTTTTGATGCAGCCCAGGGTACAATTGTCCTTCTGGGCTGCAGGTGCACATTGCCGGCTCATGTCCAGTCTTTCATCCATCAGTACCCTCAAGTCCTTCTTGGCAGGGGTGCTCTCAATCCTTTCATCCCCCAGCCTGTATTGATACCGGGGGTTGCCCCAAACAGAGTATTCACAATCCATTGCTTCAATTGCATGCTCCCTCAGCAGCTCTGTTCTATCTTGTGATTCCCCTTCTCTGTGGTGTAAACTCATTAAGTTCGTTTAGTGTTCATACTCACATAGTCCTTTGCAAAATTTCACCATGTCCAGTTCTGTTTCCTCAGTTTCCACAGGGCTCAGGTGGACTATGTGTTCTTGCAGCTGCCCTCTCCTCTGGGCCCACTTGGGACACCAGGATACAGAGGCAGCAGGAAACTCTGGAAAGCAGCAGTTATCAGACACTACATTCTCCAGTGGGGCCCTACTAGTGAGACGACTTCATTTTGTTCACACTTTGTACTAATGCTCACATTTGCATAGCTGCTAAAATTCAGACTGAAAAGCTATTTAAAATGAATGTTTCTAGTTGTATGTATTTTCTTGCCAGTCCTATTTATTTGAATATCTGAAGTCTAAATATGGCGGCTAAGCTTCCTGACATTGTCCCCTTTGGTTTCATGGTGTTCACAACTAATACTGAGAACCTGAAAGGATGCATCAGGGCTGTTACTGAGGGAGTGGATTGCTGATGTGACAGAAACAGCTGCATGTGAAAAGGTGATATATGGAATGGAAAGTAAGTTAGATGAATTTGAAGGTATTAGTAATCTATTCTTCAGCTGCATCAGAAGAGATGCCCTGAAATATGATAGAAGATAGTGGAGAGAGGTTGAAGGGTGAATGAAAGCTTTTGTTTCAAAAGGTAATAATAATAACTTATCTCCCTGCTTTTTTATTGCTGTACTTTCCTTTTTCCTTTGTTTTTCTTCCTCCCTGGGAGATAAGGATGGGCTGCAGTTATACCTGAAAAAGGAGTGAAAGTCATGTACATTTTTCTGTACATATGTTCTGTTTGCAAAAAGACAGACTTAGAATCTGATGAAAACAGCAATAGGAAGACAAATAGGCATGTAAAAATCCATTCCAGGCAGTAGATGTATGCAGCTCTCTGGAATCTAATGGTGACAACAGTGTGTATTAAATTTCTGCTTTTCAGTTTATCTGATACAGGTGTAGTAATTACCACAGACCAATGTCATTAATTGTAATGTTCTGTAGGAGTAATCAATGAACTCTGTTTCCTGAAAACAGTTTCACCTTTGCACTATTAGCACTATAATGAAGAGGGCGCAGTATATACTTACATAAAAACTTAGAATCTATTAGCACCTGTGCTGAACAGTAAAGCTGCTGATACTTTGCATGCAAATTGTAGTCATCATCTGAGAAGAAGCAGAGTTCATAGGTTCAATATTCTCTTATTTTCAGTCTCCTATGTCAGCTATGTCTTAGCCAGCTGGGGGCAGAATTACATTCTGGAAATTAGTGAGAAAAAAGCTTATAATTGAAAATCTACTATTTCTGCATCTAGCCTCACCATTTATATGTTATAAGACAACATGAAAAATGCTAGCAAGTATAAATGATGTCTGATTTCACATTTTATTTTTAAAGTGTCAGTGCTCAAGTAGGTTTATATTTGACAGGTGATTTAAATACTTCAGTACGTTTCTATAGCCACAAGAAAAAAATCTTTATCAGGATAAAAAGTTGACAAAACTATTCATTTTTATACTAATGCAAGAAATATTACTTCTCTTTTTGGCATGCAGATATATGAGGCACTATATTAATCTTCATAATTTTTCTAAATATTTCATTGTTTGAGGATATTTCAATGACTGCTCATTTATGTTGTTTTTACTATATTTATCTTCTGTACTGATTCTTGAATACTATACTCTGAGTACATACCTGGTTATGATTGGTACAATCTTACCATAATGCTGAGATAGACATATTCACATTTCTGTAAAGCTAATGAGTTTACCTTTGGAAAAAAAAAAAAAATATATATGTACATATACCTTTTTTTTCCCCTCATACCAAAATAATGCTTTTAGTGCCTACAGCAAATACATGGCTTCAGCTATCTCACAGGCTCCATCACCTTTTCCCTCACTTCTATGCCAAAAGTAGTTGTGAATGTCTGTACGTTCAATTTTTTAACATCACAAAACAGTTCTTTGTGTAATCCTGTATGAAATAATATTAAGATGGGCCTGTTGTGAACACTTTGACACAGAAAAGAGGTATAGAAAAATTACAGCTGTAGACCAGTAAAATATAATAGTGTACTGAGTTAATGAAACAGAACTGAGAAAAGCACACAGGGGAAAAAAAAATCATAGCACTCCTATGGACAAAAAACATTCTGCATTCCTGTCTCACTGTGGCAGTAGATCTGTGATAGCTTCCCTATGGGATGATACCTTGAGTGTTTCACACGTTAGATCAGTTTCATCTCAGTTGTGTAAACTAACCGGGTTAAAAAGATGGACAAAACTCACCCTCAAGAGTATAACGACATATAAAGATAATTAAATATGACAGTTAGTACAATAATGAAACTAGATTAAAATTCTGCCTAGATTAAGACGCACCTTCTTCCAGATTCTTTGTTTAGGATTATGGACAACCTCACCTTTTGCTACAGACCAGTGAATATAAGAATGATCCAGAGAATTTGAATCATCTTCAAACTTTCTCACAATCCAGGAATTTTAAAATATTTCTGAAAGTTCAAGAATTTTGGTTTGGGCTTATATTTAAAGTGTCTCTCTTACACATCTATAAGAAACATAAACTGGAGAAAACTTCAGAGATACAACTATTGGTTGTCTCAAATGATTTTCTCTCCTTGAGATTTTCAAATCAAAGATATACAACACCACTACAGCTGAACCACAGGACTTTTTAACGTCAGAGTAGATTGGCTTTATGAGGAAGGTTGCCCAGTCAAGATGTTACTCTAGGGAATAAACAAAGGATTATTGCTTCGGGCTTCGATTTTCAAAATTGCTCTCAACATTGACCTGACTCTGTCTCAGTGTATGCTGAAGTAGACGATCATGGGCACTTCTGGATAGTTCATTATCCACCAGCTATTATCACTGCATTCAGCTAAAACAAAAGTCAAAACAATATAGGGTGTATTAGTAATCAGAATAAATGGAAAATCACAGAAATCATTCATCTTTATTACAGTTGTGTCCTTGTGCTTCCTAAAGGCCTGTGTTTTGAGGCTGGAGCAAAGGCAGAGCATACCTGCAGTGACCTGGGAGAAGACAATGATCTGAAGCACGATCTGTCAGGCCCAGAAATTGTCCATTTATTTCTCCATACATGGAAACGGAGCCCATGACACCTAAAGCAGCCGACCTGTTCTGCGGCTCAGGCATTGCAAACAGTAATCTCACATCAAGTTTTCACTTCTTCTGTAACTTTCCCTGTTTTCCTCTAGAGGAAACTAGGGCAGTGATTTAGGTCTTTCTCTCTTATCTCATCAGCTGTCTTCATGAAACCAGTAGGAATATAATTTTGGAGATTTTTAGCCCTCAAGTTCAAATTGGCTAATGGTTCAGTCTTTTGTTGAAGGGAAAGTAAAGAGGAGAGAAAAGAAAGATGGAGAGTCAGACAAAACAGTTACATAAAGCTTATTTCCATAGGAAGCCAAGATAAACTGTCTTTATCTGTAGGAATTGTAAGGCCTAGTTATGTAACTCTTCAGCTTATTTGAAGAGGTGATAAACTGTTCCTAATTAAGCATTCAGCTACAGTCTCATTATAAGACATTTTTTCCCCTCTCCAGCAGCTCAATAATAATAATAATAAAAAAAAGTTAAAACCCCTACCAACAACCATGTAAATTTCCCTGTGCATTCACATTTTTAGGGTTAAGACTTACTGACAACCAGGGTACTTTATGAAAATTGCGATTAAATTGAGTAAGTACTTCTTAAGATTAAAAGACTTAAAATAGCTTATTTTAAAAATATTTGCAATGTCTATTGTTCCTTTGTATCGACCTCTCAGTCCAACAAAATCACATAATACCACAGAGTTTGAAACATAAGTAGATTTCAATACTGACTGTGTAAGAGTCAGTTTTAGGGGCAGGAACACTAAAGCAGTTTGAAAAAATCAACTGATCTTTTTACCTGCAAAGATGGCAAGGGAGATAAAAAAGCCCCATAAAACAAAACACTTTAATCACCAAGCCCTGAATTGCACCAGAATGTTCCTGAAGTCTCTTCTTAAAGCTCAGACTTCTCTTTAAAATTCCCTGCAGAAAATCATTTTCCAGGCAGAATCCAGAGGAATTAGAGGGCAGTGATTTCCTGACGAGGTGACAGAGCTGGGGAGGGAACCCAGATCTTTGTGTCCTTCTCACTTGGCTGCTTTTGTTGGCAGCAGCTGAGGAAGCTGAACCACCCGTGTGATTCTCTGCAGACTGCATGCACTGCAATAGCCACATCTCATGAATGTTCTTACTTTGCAGTGTGTCACCGTGCCTCGTAAAAGCTGTGGTGAGTGGGTACCTTGTTAATACTAAGGGATCCTGGGTTTTGTTTTGCAGCGGTCATCAGCTGTGACTTCCATCTAGGTAAGATGCTGATTTCCATGTGGTGCTGTGCCGCCATGATTTATTAGCTTTCACCCAGTCTTGCCTTAGTAATGGGAAACTTAAGCCCTTATGTGTTCTCACATGGTATTTTCTTCTGTTCACATTATGCCTTTTGCACTATTTCAATTTAATTTGCCTTGACTTATATTAAGGTTTTCTTCCACAAGCCCTTTCCTATAGACCAAAGCAATGAATTCAGCGTGAGGAAGACTAGACATCATCCTTTCAGTCAGAAAAATAGATCACAGAAAAGGAAGCCTTTAAAATGCTACTATCCATCTCTTTACCTGATTAGTATATAAAGAACATAGAACGAGAGTAAGGGCTGAAGAGTTAATCTCTTACATTAATCTCCCCCATTACATTATATTAAGTAATCTCTTCCTCAAATGACTATACAATGCTGCACTACTAGTAAAATAAATTTCATATCAGGATTTTATAATTATTGTAGCAGTTGCACAATTTTCTTTATTTAGCTCCATGACAAAATTGCATCCCAAATACTATGCAGACACCTGCTCCAAAACTTTCTCAAACTGGTGTGATTGGTGGCTCTCTTTACAGACAAAACATTCAACAAAAAGATTCCTCTGTTTTCCCTCATCATGCACAATTATGAGTTTTGACTTCAAATACTTATACTTGTAATCACAGTATTCTGAAAAGATGTCCTAAATATATATGTTTTGCAGCTTGACTGGGACTTCAAGCAAATTCTCTTGTCTGAGGTGCTTGGTAAAGTAAAACTGAATTAGTGAGAATACAATGAAGCAAGTTGCACTGTTTAGATACAATAACCAAAAATAAAGTCAATTTAATCTTCCAAAGTAGGACAGCTTTTCAGTGTATTCGTCACTATGGAGATTTAACAGTTGATTCCAACTTGCATTTTAATAGCAAACTTACATAATTGTGAGTCCTGGTGTGGTACTGCTGAGTGTATTCAGGCTGGAATTACTGGTTAGGCAGATCCTGCTTAGCCTTGTAGTTAAAACATGCTAATAGTTTACACATGTGCATGACAGTTGCTAATAACCATCTTTATAATCACCTTTGGATTTCTCTTTTCTGCCTCACTCAACACTACCTAAAAGAGAAAATCAGTATTAGTGGCCATGTCTGGGGATTAAAAATCAAGATTTTCTTTTTTTCTTAGCTAGTTTTGCCAATGAGTGTGAGCAGCTATTTTTGCAGCATGTATTTTAAGTAGATACTTTTTATTTATTTATCTGTTTACCTGTTTATTTGTTTACCTATTTATTTGTTGGTAGATGATATATTTTCCTAGATGTGTTTAAAGATTTTCACAAGGAAAAAAAAAAATCTCACAAGTATTTAAGACATTGCTTAGTGCTCAAAACTGGAGAAGTCTGTAGGACATTTTTGGTTTTGACTGAAAAATTACTTTGTTTTAGAAGTATTTTTGTACATGGCCTCTTCATTCCTATGTGCTTGCTTTGTAACCAATTTTAGGTACTACATAACTTGAGGCAAATGGTTGGCTTTAAATTGTCTGTGCCTTAGTTTCCCCAGTTGTGGAATGGTTGGGAAAAATCATCTGCCTCACAGAGTGTTGGAATGCTTACTTAAGTGTTTATAAAGTACTTTAAGACTTTTGCACAAGATGCATTATGGATGTGTAATGTAACATTATTGTTAATGTATATTGCAAATTATTTTTTATCTCTGGCAATTTTCCATTACTTTAGAAAATTAGTCTAATCTAAAATATTGGTCAAATAGACAGAATTGCTGCAATTGCTTTGTAAAAGTTCAATGATGGAGTCATGTTGACTTTTATCTTCAACAATCTTCCCTTAGAGTCTCCCAGAGAAACAGAACTTGAGCTGTGCTTCTAATTGTTGGCTTCAGGCTGAAACTTGTGATCGCTTTATTTCTGCTGCTTTATGTTAAACTTGCAGAATGAAAAGGCTTGATAACATTTATACTAATTCTTTATTTTGGGGAATATGAAAGATGAATTTGACCTTCTGAATTTCCAGTCTACACTTTGGTAACAACGAGCATCCTCATTCTTGTTTTCATTCATATTAATACTACATCTATCTCTTTTGCCCTGTATAAAGCTATTAATATTGTTCTATTAACCTCTTTCTAAGTAATAATGACCTTTCCCCTGAAAATGCAATTATTGGACTTTTTTCCCATAATAAATCTCATTTATTAGAAAGTTTGGCCTTGTGCACTTTGTTCTCTGCCATTTCCTTAAAAAAATCATGCTTTATTTTCAAATAAGTACATTATTTTTATTCAGAAAAATATTCTATAATGCACGCACTTGGTCATAATTTGAGAGGAGGTGATGGCTGCTTGGTTCAACTATGTCTCTGCCTTTAGAAAGAAAAGGGCTGCAGGGACAATGCTTTACTTTCCTTCATCGTTTGACTGCAATCTGGCTGCTTGCAGCTGTACTGTCTTCTATTTTGCCAAGAACTGTCAACCAGGTCAGTTTGGCTCTTGCTAATATCCAGTTCAAATGGTCTCTGCTTGGTTAGTCAGAACTCCTATTCCCTTTCTGCACTGAGTGGTGATTTTTGAGATGTTGCCTGACAAACTTTCTCTGTTTTGCCTGCAAAGCGGAAAGGGAAGTGGTGCTAGATACCTCCTGCTATGGGTGGCAATGCAAACTTCTGGGGAGACAGAAGAGGAGGCAGGTGAAAGCTCCTATTGCATTCCTGCTCTTGGAGCTGGTGGTTTTGTCAAGAGAGATGACGAAGAAACTATTCTGTATTCTAAGGAATATAAAAGCCCTGAAAGTGCCTGTAACTTCTCTACGTCCTTGATGAAGCAGTGGCTGTAGCAGAAGGGTTTTTCCAGTAAAACAATTCTAAAAAGCTGTGTAGAAGAGAAGCATAATTGTCCTGGTTCTCCTCCGCTCCCCACCCTCCTTTGGTTGGACGAGTTTCCAGTTGCTTGATGTCAGAGAGAGAAGGAAGGTTGTGGCAACTCACTTTTCATGGCCTATTTATTTTCTAATTGTAAAGAATCCTTAAAGAAGAAATGTGAAAATCCATATAGGTTTCCTTTCTTATCTAGATGGGAAAAACATATATAACCACATGTTGGAGAAGAATAGTTTTGTGGTTATAGCTCCAGGCTGGAAAAAGGAAGAAATAGATTCAGAGTCTTGGTGTTTTGTTTTGGGGTTTTGTTTGTTTGTTTTGGGGTTTTGTTTGTTTGTTTTGGGGGTGTTTGTTTGTTTGTTTTGGTTTTTTGTTTTTGTTTGTTGGTTTGGTTTTGTTGGTTTGTTTGGTGTTTGTTTGTGGTTTTTGTTTGTTTGGTTTTTTTTCAGGCAGGAAAAAAATAACTGGGTCTATCAAATTAGAATACAAATTTCTTTAAAAATGCACTGAAATAAAGGCAGGTGTTACAGACTGTGCACTACAAATTAGAAAGTGAGGCTCAGTTTTTTGAGGATTACTTAAGAATGACAGAAAATGGATGTCAAATTTGTAACATGGACAGAGAAAATGTCCTTCCCTGGTGTTGGTTGATGAGAAGCTCAACATAACACAACAATGTGCTCTTGCAGCCCAGAAAGCCGACTGTATCCTGGGTTGCATCAACAGAAGTGTGGCCAGCAGGCCGAGAGAGGTGATTCTCCCACAAACCATTCTATGATTCCGTGATTCTGTTCTTCCTACCCATCTCCCAGATTGATTAGACATGCTAGCAGGAAGGTTAACATTGATGATTTCAAGTAACAGAAAAAGGACTTTGTACCATGTAAGTAGGTAGACATGAGCCACACCATATGCAAAATTTTAATATTAATTATTTTTTTAAACTTCGTTTTTGTAACATTTGCTTGAACTGCACTCTTCAGAAAAGCTCATCTTTACATTTCCTGGCTCTGTGGCTCATCAAAAATGAGCTGTGTTAGTCACATCAAAAGATGTGTTTCATAGAATAAGACAGTAAAAGCGGCACTTTGAGTCATCATCATAGGGAGGGTGGCTGCCAAGCCAGTATCAGACAACATAGGGAACAGTAAGCATGTTAAATGACTGGGGTCACAGAAACACAGCCCAGTGACAGGAAATCATTTACAATTGGGTGAATGTGAGCGTCCTCATCTTTTTAGTCTGCTTTTTTAAAGAAGTGAGACGTGCTATCATGATGTTTACCTGTCTGTCAGCTTCTGTCCAACAGTAAGTTTATAAGCCATTGGCCACTTTCAATCAAATTTGTTGAAGTGGTAGAGAAATACAGAAGTCCTTAATGCATTTCCTAGAAGTTGTTGCTTTTATCAAGAAAGGACGTGTCTTTTGCACTCACCCGAGAGAAGCGCTGCAAGGCTGGCTATGCCACCACCAGCTCCAGGTGCCCTGCCTATCTGGCAAACATCACACCTGCACTGGCCACCCTGGCAGTGCTTGTGTGGCTCTCAGCCCAGTACAACACACCCTGCTCCTTGCTCTGCAGTCACAGAAGGATCTGGGGGTGTGATATAGCTGGGTTATCCTTATGGTTTTGGGAGAGGAATTGGAAGAATGAGGTGGCAGTGGAGACTTTATGTGTCATGACACAAGGCTTGGTGGTGACACAGACTGACAGAAAGAGGTGTGGAAGTAGGGAATGGCAATATAAAGCCACTGCAAAGCTGGTTTCATTTCGTGGAGTAACTTTATTAAAAATCCCTCTGTGCTGGGTATTTTTGAGAGCTTTCTCCTAGTGAAAATATTTCAGTTCTGTCTAGGTCCAACAAATTGCTGTAGTTTAGTTTTTAACCTAATTCTGAGTGCTCAGGCTGTACTCCTTGCTAGAGACACATTCTGTTTGAGCTCCTTTAGGAACGAAGGTTGATGCAACTGTACTGTCTGTCTGCCATGCCCCAAGTCAATTGAAAACAAGGCCCAAATTTGACAAACTTGGTTGAGGAGCGGAACTCCCTATTTAAATTCCTGTAAGTTTAATGAAAATGAGTAAGTGGCAAGAAAAAATAGTTTATGCTAATTATCCCTTGGCAAGCCAATTAGTAAACGTGTACTGGCTATCCAAACAGCCTGCTTGTGATTACAGACTAACTATAGCAAGAATTATCTTCTGCTTGCTTGGGGGTTGCACAGGAAATGGAGAGAAGAGGTCTGACAGATAAACTGGGGTTATTCTGACAAGGGAAATTAAGCATATGCAATAAACCTGTAAAATATTGGAGTTTCATTTGTCTTACTTCTAATGAAATCACTGTTTTTTCAAAGCTTTTTCAATACATGAACACTTTAAAATTGGTAAAGAGGAAAAATAACAAAAATTATCACAGCACACGGTTCTTTCCTTTTTTTTTTTTTTTTTTTCCCCACTGATTCAGCTTTAACATTTTTTAACTGTTGATAATCTCTGGATTATTTTTTAGGCTGGTGATTTTCACAGATTACATTGTTTCTTATTAGGAAAGCAACAAATATACTTCACCTGTTTCTGCTTAATTATTTTTACTTTTTGGCAAACTCATGGACAGCAAGCTAAACTCTGACAATTCCATTATTTTAGCATGTTGAGGTGGATTTCATTTTCTTCTAATTACTGTAAACTTGCACATCTCTTCAACAGGGCTGAGAAGAAACAAAGGCACAGGAACAAATTAACACCGTAACAATCTGGACTCAAAAAATGTAGAAATATGAGTTGTCATGCCAAAGAACCACTGTTGGCATATGAGTCAGTTACCAAATCAAACTGATAGTCCTCATTTTTTTTACCCAATAACTAATTCTTATCTCTAATTTATTTGGTAGGGACTTTTCTATGCTCTGCTTTGCTTTTCATACTGCTGCTGAGGCCGACTGGAATTATCATCTGTACAGTGTGCCATGTCACCTTACATTGGCATACTGTCTTTTTCTTTTTACAAAGCCATCTATTATTATGATCTGTCATAATACAGCATCCCATTCATTACTCAGCTCATATTTCTAAATTTTATCTGTGACAAAGATTTGCTGAATTTTTTCCTTAACGTAGGAATTTTAGAGGGATAACTTCACTGGAGTTTTGCTACTGGAATTCTGTATTCAGAGGGAAATACCAACATCGCATGTTTTTGAGGTTAGTACTTATAAATAGGAGTATGTGTATCTTTTGTTCTAACAGCACAGAGGACCAGAGGGATAACTCTTTCATTCCAAAGGTCTGTAGAAGATGGGCAAGATTTTGTTGCATCTACAGATCCAGATTGCAGGCACTGCTCTTTGACTGGTTTCTAGTCTAGGATGTAAAGAATAGGAACTGGTAGCAGCTTCTGCCTCCTGGCACAGAGGTCTCGTGTTTAGAGCTACTACAAAAGAAGGTCTGTGACTGCTCTGCTTTCTTTGCAGGCTGGCTTAGCTTACCTGAAGGGTGAAGCCTATCCTGGAAGCCTTGGTGAGAAAGGATAAGTCTCACCTCCCGTGATGAGCATAAGGGGAAATATTAAGTACAAAAGCCTTAAAAATTCTATCAAAGTATATGAGGAAGGGGAAAAGTAATGAGCACTGGGCCACACAGTCCCTGAAGGATGTCCCCACGCTGCTTTTGTCAGTGAGCTCAAAGAAGGATTGCAAGGACTCTGGCTGAGTGTGAAGGTGGTGAGAAGACAGCACCATGATGTGCTTCACTCTGAGCAGAGTTCAGAGGTGCTTTTCCACTTACCTAACTGGGGGCTATCAGGCACCCTGCAGTCATTGGATAGAAAGCACTAACATACTTTATCTTATACTAGTCTGCTTCTATCATAATTCACTTAATTAAAAAAAAAATTGCAACTTTAAAACACACAGAACAAAAAAAATACAAAACTCCTGTGACTCTCAGCTAGTCTTGGTTTTTGTTTTGTTTTGTTTTGTTTTTCCTTTACAGCAAAGAAGAAGAGACTATTAACTCATACTTTTTGAATGTTTAGAGTCAACAATACTGCGATTGGGTTGTGTTCTTGCCTTTCCTATGGATACTGCTATGTGTTGATTTTGTTGGTGGGATTAGCGAGGCAGTGTTTGGAACAGCAGTGTTCTCTGAAACACTTTCAGTTGGTACAGCTGGCTGCTTTCACTCATGGACCTAATTTCATTTCAGCATGTTTGGTTTTGGAAAGTCAGCTTGTGACTCTATGAAGGATCCACTTTTTAGTAATTTTCAAGAGAGCAGGTTTAATCAGTTTTGATATTGCCCTGTTCTGACACACACACATATGTGTACACACATCTGCAGTTATTTTCAAAATGCTTCCCAAGACACTCTTTGTGTCTGTAGATCCTACTCATGGTGTCGCCTCTGAATTTTGGTATCAACTTCATATAAAAAGAAGTTACAATGACACCAAGTGTTTCCCTGACAACTCCTGCTGTTGCTACAATGGTCATTTGGTAACTGCTTGGGAGGGTAACTCTTCCTCGCCACAAATTTCTGACTATAATATACTGTTGAGATAGTCCACACAAAACTATTTGGGATCATCCACCTTAAATGTATTTATTTTATTTTCAACAGTACATGTCTGCATCACTTCTTTCATACAGTACATCCTGGCACACTTCCTGCCCATGGTTGGAAAAGATTACTTCAATAAATGGGAGCGGGTGCAGTGAGGTAGACCTTCTTAGCCTTGCTCCTGCCTTTATCAGAGACTGAGCTCTGAATATTTCTCTGGGAACCTCAAATGCAGAGAGTTAGTACAGTGAACAAAGAACGTCTTCCTACACCTGAAAAAAAAAAAAAAAGAGGAGTTGATTGAGTCAAAGCCGCTGCTATGGGCTGAGAATCAGCTCTACGTGGCTCAGAAGTGAAAGAGAGAAATGAAACCAAAGCCTCCTACAGCTTATCTTGTCCTCACTCTCTTTTCCTTTTTCAGTACGAAACTATATTGTCTTAATCTGGGAATGTGATTTATTTGTGAAATATCTAGCGGGTGGCAGAGGTGGGGAGCAAAGCCACATGAAGCTACCCAGAGCTGCTGACCGAGGTAAATAGTGTGTCATAACACATTTATCAAATAATAATGGAAACCATATAAAACATATAGGATGGGGAGGGGGGGAAACCCATTCCCCTCTTGGAAGTTACTGAATATTTCAGTCAGTTTATAAAAATATGTGTACATGTCTTCGTAAGGGGGAACGTTTTCCTAGCTTCACTTCTCTGAATAAATCATTGGCCTAGGATGTCTGAGCAGACAAGTGAAATGGATGAGCACATTATGGATCAAGGAAGTGGTATTGCTGCCCTGGTTAGTTTGAGAGAGACCACCCAAGCTCTGTGGGACTAAGACGAGACTACATTCTGCCTGTAGAGTTCTGAAAGGCTGAGGCTGCAGCCTTTGACATGGTGAGAAGGTGGGGAATAGGATAAAATTGGTGGTGTTTCTCAAATAGCAGGCATGACTGGTCATTTATGTGAGGTGCCTTTGTTGCTAATATTCTTTTTGCCCTTGACTGTATTGCCAGCATAGACAAATGAAAAAAGAAGAAAATTGGCAAAGGTGTAACAGTTATGTCTATTTTGGAAATAGATTGATGTTTAGGTGTAACTAAAAAAATAAAAATATATGGTATGTAGAGTTTTCGCTGTTCACCCCTGATGAATTTCAGTATATAGCAGCTGAAGTCAGATGCTTTCATTGATACTGAGAAGAATCTTGAATCTTGGTCTATTGAAGACAGTGTGAACTGCTTATAGAAAGAGGCACCCATTCCACATGGATAAGGCTTGCAGAAAGTAGACAAGTGCTACCAAACAATACTGAGTTAAAAGAAGCCTGACAGAGACAGTATCCTTATAAATATACATGTTGTTACAACTTTAGAATTGTTGCAAGGCAAATCAAAGTTTTAGAATTATTATCTTTCACAAGAAAAACTCTTAGAGTGCAGCTGATCATTTTCCTGTATTTATACATGGGAATAGTGACTGAAGCCTCCTTGGTTTATACGTAGTAATGAATTAGCTGAATTCTAGGCTGTAAGGAAATCCATTAGGAATTAAAAGGCAAAATAGGAAAGATGTCTCAATAGAAAAATAGGGGGTTTTGGTTGGTTGGTTGTTTTGTTGTTGTTGTTCTGTTTTTTTTAAAGGAAAAAACATTGGGGTTTTTTTCTATTAAATTCTAAGACTCTATACATTTTTTTAAAAAATTAATTTGAAATAATGTTGGAGCTTTTTATTTACCAAAACTTGGTTTCTTTTATAGTAGACAGTCTTACATTGTTCTAAAATGATTTTAAAATGCTTCCCACAAAAATGTATTTTTAAAAAAACACTGTGTTTTCCACCCATGGATTAATTTTCTTCCTTGCCAGGTGCAGATCCCCACTGTACTTGATCAGCTGTTGATTTGCGTTAGAGATTGGGACAGGAGTTGTAATATGAAGCCGTGGGGCAGCTCACCTTTAACACCAGTTGGGACCCTGTGACTGCAGAGGGGTGATGCTGGTGGTTTGTGGACACTTCGCCTCCCATAACCAATGTCCCAGAGGGGTGTCAGTTCTGTTCCTGGCAATGGGATCTTTGCTGTGACGTAGGAGGCTGAGATGCTGAGCACATGCCATCACTGAAGTTTCTGTATCGCGTTTCTCAGGAACGGAGGTGTTAAGTCCCCATGTTCAGGCCAGATTTCAGCTTCAGCATTCACACTGTGTCTACCCAAATCTCCCCTGAAGTTTTGATTCGATACAGTATTGTTCATTTGGTGCCTTAAACTGTGCAGTGCAACGTTGCTGCCCGCACTATTAAACATCTGCTCTGCTTCAAAAGTTGCTGAGTTTTGCCTGGGAAGATATTATTTTCATTTGTTTTAAGTTTTAGGGGGAACTAAGTCAATTGGGCCTCCATCTCTCCCCGGACAGGGGCTGAACAACTGGTGTTTGTGCTGGAGAATGAGGCTGCAAAATACTGTAAAGAATCCTTCTCTGCCCGAAGGCCTAAGGTGCCCCAACAACTGATCTACAGCTTGTACTGTAAACTGTGGGCCATAGTTGCAGCTGTGATCTCTGCATGAGATTCGCAGCCCATGGATCTGCCCCTGCTGAGTTCCCAGCCTGCTTAAAGCAACTCGCTGTGTTCCCAGCATGTCCCCGCAGAAAGGCTTGCACATCAGGCTGGGGGCTATCTGGAGGCTGCTCCACGGCCCTGTCAATTCATGTAGACTGCTCACAGCCTGGCCACTGGTGGAAAGGCTCTTCCTTGTCTCAGATCCATTCTTGGAGGGAAGAATTATGTTACATAGGACTCTAGGTGCTCAGTTACGGTAGTGATTAGTGCTGTAGCTATTAATAAAGAGCTAAGTAAATGCCAGGTACTGCTGAAGTACAAGGAAAATTTCTTATGTAGCAGAAAATTTATACAGGAGTTTATTACTACTGGAACTAGATGAACTATATGAACGTTACCATAAGATTTCTACTGCTGGTATCTGTACGCTGGGGCTAATTACTGCACAATGGAGAAAAGGCAGCAGAGACCTGCCCTGAATAGCAGCCTACAGAGCAGATGGGTGGAGAGGGTATAGGGAGGTTCAGAGAGCCGAGGAGGATTTGTGATTTTGTGAATCCTCTTAACCTCTCTGTTCCCTCATGCAGAGGTTTCTTCAGCCAGGGATCCTTCATAGAGAATCCTTGCTACATCTGCTGGTGCACTTTCTTTGCACTTTCTCAGCTCTCTATGTTGTAAACCAACCTCAGTGCATGAAACACATGCTTGATAATTCTGCAGTTAAATCAATATGTAAGAAATGTAGTATTAAAAAAGGGCCAGGAAAGACTGATTTGTTGTTGAAAGTGTTGTCTAAAGCATATCATTGAAAGGATTCTTGTACACAGAGAAGAAGACAGGTTTCCTTCATGTAAAGAATAGGCCTCCATCTCGTAGTTATTTTGGCAGGTGCTTAATTCCCAAAGTGTGAGTTATCCTATGAAATTCAATGCACATACTGAAACAAAGGAGTGGGAAGGGAGGAGGGAGGGATTACAGATGTTGAGAGAAAGGCAAGAGGGGCTCTCTGAACAAATGGGACTGAAAGAGGGATTGAAGGAGGAAAGGAAGGGCGATTGGCGGATGAGAATAGGAAAGCAATTCAGATTTGAAGCTGAATCAGCATTTGCTGACATGAACATGACACTAATGGAAAGGATTTGGGAGAAGAATACTTATCAGCTAATAGATTTATTCTCTTCAAAACATTCTGTATTCAGGTAATAACATGTAGACTTTGTTTATAATAACTAAAAGTAACATGTTTTAGTCTCAAAGAGAATTGACGGTCAGAAACAAGGAATGCCATGCTCACCTGTTTTTCTTCTTTCTCTTTTCTTCCTTCTTGAAATTTATTTCTGGAAGTCATTAAAATTCAGAGCCCATCATTTGTAACAAATGATGTGAAGTGTTAGGTACAGTACTTGGAGTATATGTTTGTTAAAATGAAGGAAGAGACTCTTCCAACACTTTGGGATTTTATGAATGATTTACATCTGGTGCTAAAGTTCATAAATGAAACGTGGGAGAACCAGATGCTTCATTTCTTGACTGCATCGTGTCTGCACATACTGATGGTGAATTGAAAACAGGAATGTCTCATAAATCAAGAAAATCTATTTTTGTACTCTTGATTTCTATTCTGAACATCCATATAACACCTAAACAAATGTGGTAAAATTGGTTCCTTGAGAAACCCTTTATGTTTAGTAACAATGCGGACATGTTAATAAAAAAAAAAAAAAAAAAGGAAAAAAAGAAAAGAAACCAATCTTCAGAGTAAAAAATGCTCAGAATGAGCAACTGTTCTTGGAGATTAGCATCAAAGGCACTTTGTTGAGCAAGAGAAAGACTTAGCAGAACTGGTAGGCAAATTGTGGCAGTTGTACAAAGAGCTATGGTGTGTAATAAGGTGACATTTCACAACTTTTGGCATTGGGGAAACAGAAATTAAAAGCCAAATTCTTCCTTCAGTTACTGACATGATAACTGAAAGGAGAATCCTGACCACTGCTTAAATAGGGAGATTGAAGCTCACAAGCAGACATTTGCACAGACCTGAGTAAAATTCAGATTTTGTTTCATTTTTCACCAGTGCTTTGGAAAGATGCTCTTTGCCTGTTCTCCTTTTTTGCTGACATTACCTGTTGGCCTAAGAACTGTAAGCGATGCTTGTCATTATGTTCAGGTGTCACTAAAATTTTTGTTAACAGGTTTTAAAATATCATTTATTCAATTATAATGAAAAAGCAAGCACAAGTCTGTCTACAGATTATTTTTTTAAATAGAAATAATAGATCAAAGTTATCTTCCCTCATCCTTCCCACTTCCTTGATTTCATAGTATGTGTTTATCCACACATTTAAAATGGTTATATTACAATTCCCAAACTACCTGTGAGAAATGGTAGGGTAGCAATAATAAATTTGGGTGAAGCAGTTTCACACAAAGGGTTACCAAGTACCCACTGATTGGTGCTAGCTGCCTATGGGTGGCCCCTTGGCCTCCAACAAACGCATGGTAGTTGGAGTGGGCTTAGCCCACTGTGCAGGTGTGTGAGGCCAATTTGACCCACCCTGCATTTGCTGCAGGGGAATCGTGTGCATCCAGGTAGTTCTTGCAGCTCAGCAGAAACTTGTTACCTTGCGGTATCTTGTTGGTATGTCTAAACACTGGGATATGCATGCCTTGCTAGTTCTGTTAACAATTGAAAACAAATGTTTATTTAAATTCATTTGCACATCCTACACACAGATTGAGTGTAGGTGTGCTGGCAGAAGGGAGACTTTAGGAGGGATTGCACAAAGGTGAAGGAAATGGCTTAGCAGCCAGGTTTCAAGGAGGCACCCAAAATGCAGGGAGCAACATGAGACTGTGAAGGCATTTTTGATGATATCAAGGTAGGCACTGCTGTCAGAGCAGGTGGAGTTTGTGAGGTAGGGGAGTTGACCTTGCTTTCAAAGGTAACTGGACAGATTGTATAAACATGCAGATTGTATAAACACGCCATTAGTTTGTGTGTCTGCTGCTCTGATATTTCTCTTGTGGAAGCCAGTGGGATTTTTGCCTTTTATTTCAATGAGGACAAAGTCAAGCTTTTCTAAGGCGAATATGCCCCTATTATATGCCGGGCATCACACCTGCTTTCAGACTGAGGTGGAGTTACTAAAAGTGTCAGAACTGCTCTGTACTCCTCTCAGTTATCTTCCTGCTCAAAACATGTCCCTAACTAATACAATTTGCAATATGTCATAAAACACAAAGGAAAGCACTTTTCACGCCAAATATCAGAAAAGCACTCTCTTTTCTCAACTGCAGAAGTAACAGAAATGATGTGTTCATTTTAAATTCCATTCATGTAGGCCCTAATAAAAGCTATTATAAAATACAATTGTGTGGAGACAAAGAGAGAGATAATATCACTATAGCTCAATATAAAATTTAAGTAATTAAGACATGAAAACTATTACACAATTTACTATGAATACAATGTGAATAAGAAAGTGTTTAACCATTTCACTTCTCTGTGGTTTGGGTTTTTTTTTGGTTATTTTTTCAGTTTTGTTTTTGTTTTTTACAGTGCCTTTTGAAAATGTTTGGGGTTGAAATATTGCTAAAGATCTAAATTCCATATTACTTCAGAAGTTGAGCAGGACTGAAAAGTAAGGTAGCTGGGTTTTCCAACTAAGTCTCGTAAATATTTTTAGATGTTGATGTAAATATGGCACTCTGCCACATAATGGATTCTACATGAAAAATGTCAGTTTCTCGTGATTTTGATGGTGGTTGTAAATAAAACAGGGCATACTGAGTGAACAGTGGAAGTATTTCAGCAGTGCAAGCTAAGCAGCTGCATAATAGTTTTGAAATTGTGTAGACAGACTGATGGATCCCAAGATTAAAACAAAAGCCTCCATAAAGGTACTGAAAAGAAAAGTATTTTTAAACAGGAGTTGCTTAAGCTCTGCACTTTTCTTTCACATGATTCAGCACTGTGTCCTCTTCTATGGTGGGCTTCAGGAACCCTGTTGGTAAATGGTTGAGCTCAGTCTAGTCTTTCTGTAGTTGAGTGAATATCATAATTCAGTATCTTTAATAGGCACATTATTTTCTTGTGCACTGATATATGCATGACAGTCACAGGCGTGTATCGGCACCACCTAGTAACACTGAGCAACATCTGCTCTGTGATCCAGCCCTGTCTTTTAACTTCATTCCAATGCGATTGTGTATGTTTGTGTTCTAGCTCAAATCTGTGGCAAACAATTTGCTTCAGACTGTGTCCAGCATTGTCCTGAGCTGCAGGAACTGAGGGCTTATGTTGGTGGTTCAGCAGGTGGCACTCTTCCCTTTAGATCAGTCCCAGCCAGTGCTCCAGGTGTCACACGGTACATGAAGTAGTCATTCCACCTGAACCTAGAGGACAGATCCACAGCTTGCACTGCCGCCTGTCAGGGACCAGTGTTTGCCAATACCTGGGTTGGAGTAAATCCTCCACTGGATGCAGTCCATGTAGTTTGGGGAGCATCCTTGTCTTGTCTGCCATAGCGGCACCTTCCATACCTTCTGCATGCAGAGGACAGAAGCAGGGCATATGGTATGGACCATCTTTCACATCTGGGCAACATTTGTCCTCAGAATCCAGTTCTTCCCAAAGACCTGCAGAGAGAATGGAAACTAAGCTTAGAGGTCAGTAAGACACAACTCTGATGTCCAGCATGTTTTTTAGGCAGACACTTTCAAAAAAGCTTACTGCTTTTGACTAGTAAATTTGAGGAGGGCTTGTTTGCTAGGCCTTCAGAGCTGATGATCTGCAGTTCTATTTAGAGTTGTTTTGTAGTTCTCAGACCTTCATCGGCCAGACTTCAAATGTCTCAAATTGGGTGCCTGTGTTTATAGCATGGTAATCTTCACTGTGTCTTAATTTCTTGGCTATAAAATGGAACCACTAAGAGTTACGTATTTTGGCTTCCACGCATGTGGTGAGGCACAAAGAGGTTTGTGATGTGCTGGGGGAAAAAAAAAAAAAAAAAAAAAAAAAGAAGGAATTAAGCACTGTGTTTACATTAATTGTTATGATGAAGAATCTCTTTATGAAGTTCTTCTCCTCGACCTTTGGGTCATCTGTCTTTTCCTGCTGTCATGGCTTGCTTCAAACTGGGCTGAATGCTCCCTGAAGCCACAGGCATATGTACGTATGTACATATGTTTTTGTGTGTGTATATACACATATAGTATGTGTGTGTGTATAGATACTATATTATGGTCATTAAAAAAAAAAAATAATCTGTAAATAGGTCAGAATGGAGAGGCAAAATCATGACAATCTGTAAGTGAGGCAATGATAAATGGCAGGCCTATGAGATTTTAGTTTTCTTTGTATTTAGTTTTGTACATCATGATTTCTTCTTAAAATTGCTAAAACCTTTTCTCTAATAACATTTTATAAGTCACTCCACTATTCACATGCTTTAAGATCAATCATTAAAACAGCTGAGAAGTAGATGTCATATGGGTCAAAGTTTAGCCCAGACTTTAAAGAGAGGAAAGTTTGCAGGTTTGTGGTTCCTTACTCTCCTTAGTAACTCATCCCATATATAGTTTAATATTTGAGATATAAATTATTCATGAATAGTTTTTAGCAATCAGTGAATTAGCCACTTGCAATTAAAAAAAATTGACCTCCTCTTTGCATTTAATCTGACTAAAGTCAGTGTCATTGCTGTGTGATTGGGTCTCATCTATTTTTATTCTGCTGTAAGAGCTGTTTTGATCTGAAATTGACAAGACCACCGTAGAAACCTGAAAAAAAGGTAAGCCATATATATATGCATATATATATATATCTATCTGTATGTGTGTGTATGTATATGTGATGAGACCGGGATTCAGCGCATTGTGTGAATTCCATTATTTTCACACTGCCTATCATAGTTAAGAAAAAACCTGACCCTTCACGTATGGCAAACTTTTTAGAGAACTCCAACAGAAAGAGAATGCAAGCCATCCAAAAGAAGATAAATCCTTTTTAAAAGCTACCAGGAATGTCTGGAAAGCCAGGTCATACTGAGCAAACATTCTGCCACCTCTTTTTGGAAAAGCAATGTCATTTTATGGTAGATGACTCTTCTGGCCCTTTACCAAATAGGGCCTGAAAGAAAAGGTTTACTTTTAGCATTTGACTTGAAAACAAATTAAAAACACTCTTTGAAGATGTTTATAAGACATCGACAATAGATCTTGCTAAATATCATGTTCTTCATTTTGCCAAGACTGCTTTGCTGACTCTTTTTTTNTTTTTTTTTTTTTTTTTTTTACATTGGGCCCAAACTGCTGACAGAATGTCACTCTAATAGAAAAAGAAATCATTTGGAACAGTTATTAATGTATAAAAAGACCATGTTAGAGAAGGTTCAGCCATCTAAATGGCCAAGTTCAACAAGACACAATTAGGGTTGTATTATCTCCCATCCCTGGAGCACACATATGTGAATTTATGAAGCTTGGAAAGGGGATAAATTAGTCTTATGCACACATTTTTTCACTTGATTATTCAAATAGCTAAATAGTTAGCACTTTTTTTTTTTTTAGGCAACTATAACATCGTTACCTACCATAGCTTTGATTTCTTCCTATCTTAATAGCTGCTACACTGTAAATACTTATTTATTCATATATATCATGTTGTGGAAAAAATATTAGTTACGAAAAGCTATATGTTAGCTTCTCTATTACACAGGGGTGGGACGTCACCACAGACTGTAGTGGAGTTCAGGAGTGTGCACCGACTGAGACATTGAAGACATTGTTTAGAGAGAGAAGGAGAATTTGGAGTAACAAAAACTGATGAGGACAAGATTTCATGAAGACAGGATGGCCAGTAATGTGAAAAGCTGTTGAGATGTCCCAGGGAGATGTCAGGAGATTCAAACCCTGAAATTTGACTAGGAGAAGAATAGAACAACTTTTAAGAGAGGTTTCAGTGCAGTACAGACTGAAAAACTGATTGAATAGGTTCAAGAAGTAGGCTACAAGAAATTAATTCAGCAGGAAATTGTAGATGATGTAGACAGATAGAAATTCAATAAGCTTGGCAAGAGAGGGAAAAGCTGGCTGGATCCTAATGGCAGAATTACATAGGATGAAGCATGGACATATTAAAGGTAAAAGAGACTTCTGACCATATACTTAATCGTAATTATCATAAATCAGCACAAGTGATTCTTGTAAGAGCTGATTATGTCCCTGTCAAAAGTTCTCATCTTGGGACTCATTTATGCTCTGGTCTCTCCCTTAAAATTTTTCTTCTGGAAATTCTGTAACAAAATTTATATTCTTTTTCTATTAAGTTTGTTAATTAAGACAATTAAAATGTTTGATCTTATTGCTGGTTAAAATAAAAATTTATTTTCCATTTATAGTAATGAATTTTAAAATGAAAGGAAAATATTTTAAATGTTTTTATTTTTGCTAATCCTGTAAAGGCAAAACTTTTCCCCTCATTCATCATTTTTAAGTGGTAAGTAATATAGAATTTAATGTATTCAGAAGATAAAATGAAATTCAAATAACAGCATAAAACATTCATCTCATTATTCTGAAGCAAACACTTATCAGTTATTTAAAAGAGATCGTTTCTACTAATATTTTTCTAACCAGCCTTTGCCTATTTTTACCCTGTTGTGCTGGAATGGCAATATACATGATGATTATCACTGCATGATTTTGAGAACCTTGCTGAGGAGGAAAAAATGCATTTTTGGCCAGCAGCACTCCAGCTAGCTCCACCTGGACAGTTTGCCCACTTTCAAGCGTAGTAAAGTTACATATTCTGTTTTCTGTGTCCAGCTAGCTTAAAACCTGAATCTGAGAGCTATGTCTTGTGTTTATAAAATAGCGGGCCAGCATTCAAGACAAGAATTCACATTATGCATTCCACATTGTGCTGTGTCAGTGCTAGGAGTCCTGAGCTGGTGCATCCTCTAATTATCTTGGGTTTGTGCAAAATCCAGTCGCAGAAGTGAAACTTGTGCAGACAACCCCCTCCTCGCTTACTTTGCTCAATCTTATAAATGACACTAACTATCAGCTTTGCTTCCAGAGGTTTTCCAGACCTCTGCTGTTTCTTTTTGGTCTGCCTGTCTTTGTCTGTTATTTTTCTCTAAGTCGACACATTCAAAGCAGAGCTGAAGAATGCAAAGATTATCCACTTCCAAAATCTTCTCTCCATGGACAGACCCATATAGCATGTGCTGATGAATGACAGCTTATTGTTCGTTCTCATTACAGTAACATGTAAATCTACCGACTGTGACTGGGGAAACAGGGAGCTTGGTTGCACTATAAACTTTCTCAAGTGCCTGCTGGAGGCACAGTGTGTTTTCCCCAATCACCGTGCTTCACTAGCAATCTTTGAAAATGCAAACCAAACAAATAATTCTATGCATGCACACACAACAGGCGGGAAGGATGTGTTTTAATGTAAATTGAGTTAAAAGTTCTCAGGTTGAATTGCCTAAAGTGGTTAGGAGTTAGCTGATGGTGTATAATAGGTGCTCAGTCTTTTTCTTGCTTCTTGGTGCAGACAGCATTGATTGGCTGGGCTGATTATAGCCCCACACGTCAGAAAGGTGCGAGTTGTTCTTAACACCAGAAAATCGGCTCTTGTGTGAGCAGGCTTAATGCATGATAAGCTATATGGTATAGACATAAATTTTGTGTGCTTAAAATTGGAGTGAACTTTGCTTGTATGACATATCCATGTAGATATGGCCAATAGCTGTTAGAGTCTGCTGCAGCTCATATTTATTGCTTGTAGTTAAAGTAAAAATCCGTGCCACGTGATTTTATTCAATTCGGGAAGAAAAAATAAAATCAACTAATTGTCCTTCTGCCAAAGTTTAAGTGCTACATTTTTTCATTAGAATTTAACAAATGTTCATCTTAAAATAGGCTGACAATGGGTCAAACTGTTCCACTTTATCTGTTATGAACTTAAAATTTATCAAAGCTAGTACTCACTCTCCCCAGAGCAATTTGTATTTTCACTCCTGGATTTATCTATCAAATTCTCCTTAGAAACTACTGTTTAGCAGCCACAACATCCTAAAATATTTGAAAAAGATCATGGTAACAGTCTTCCACTTTCACCTGCCGCACACAACATGTTATGTAGATGCTTTGGGGAATGGTTATTGTTTACAAGTCTTTAACGAGGACTTGTAATCTTTTTAGAGAATATTGTTGAAGAAGATATGTGCTACCTTGTCCAAGATCTGATATCCCTCTTTATATTGGCCAGCAATGATCACCCCATGAATGTGTGCGAATCAAAGTCAGTTTGGAGAGCAAGCTAAATCTTCCTTCTCCCTTTATATTTGTGTTCCACTTCATCATTTTCAGCCCCTCATCTGGAATAGGGCCTCTTCTTGCTGTTGCAATATAACTAATGGTAAGACTTGAGAAAGCGGGTGTGATCCACTATCAGAAAGGGTATCTTAATCTTGCCCTCTCATGGTAAAGCATATTAAATCCAAGATTTAAAAAGTAGACTAAGAATTGATGGGATTAAACATGTTACATATCTTTAAGGAAGGCACATTTATTCTTTAGTGTTTAGTGCTAAGTCCCATGTTGAACTAAATCCAAGAATGAGATGTAGATTCTGGCACATCTAAAAATGTCAAACTGGATCTCTTGGTTCTTGCTTTGATGTGGCAATATTGTTTTAGTGCCTGAACAACATCTTGGGTAGAGGTGAAAATGGAACACAGAGATTTTTAATTTAGTTGTGTTATTTCTAACAATTATCTAAGTCAAATTAGAAGTAAAAGGCTACTCACCTTTGTGTGTATGTGTACGCATGCCCAACAGTTCCTAAATGCCAAAAGAAAATTAGAGTAATTTTGATATTGAAATGATTACTACCACTTTTGTAATAAACTGATGCGACTTTAGAAGTCTGTCCCTGATATGTTTCATGATTTAGACATCACACAAGCTATAATTGTGCTATTAAAGGAAAGAGAGCTAATCTTTTTGCATTTGAAGTAAGCCCTCATCATCAGACCCGACAAAGCCAGACAGATCAAAAAAGAGTAAAAAAGAGCATTTAAGGAAATTAGTACAAGTGTCAGTTAAAAGGTAAAAATTAATGCACTTATTATTGAAATACAGTTGAAACCTACGTTCTTTTCATTTCTTTGATATTGCTAAAGCATAAAACATTCAATTAGCTTTCCATTGTGTTTGAGGGGTAGTGGGGAAAGGCAAAGCACTGTCAATGAAGTGTTAGGTGTGTAGGTGGTGTGTGCAAGGCAAAAATTATTAGATATGAGCAGAGGGTACAGCAAAGGCTTTTACTTTGCAATTGACAAAGCCAGTCAATTCCTTTAGTGTGTTCCAGGACAGTGTTCTTCCATGTATACTGCTTTTCCTAAGCATACAG
Source organism: Pampusana beccarii (assembly GCA_013399365.1). Classification (NCBI taxonomy): domain Eukaryota; kingdom Metazoa; phylum Chordata; class Aves; order Columbiformes; family Columbidae; genus Pampusana; species Pampusana beccarii. The sequence continues at coordinate 353,861 of VWYH01006088.1, read as the reverse complement.
TACTGAGCCTCTGAGAGGGTAGCATGCAGTCCATTCATCCTCACTGGGGAGTATTTATTTTCCTGATTATTATTATCTACATCATTGAAACTGGCATGGTTGTGCACCTCTTTCCTAATAAAAAGTGAATACAGATAAATTGATAATATTTTGGACCATTGAATAGTAGTACTTTGCAACATAAGTGAAATAGATACGTTTAATTCACACTTACCCTCAGCCATAAATATGAATTCCCATGGCTGTATTCTTTTATTCTTTGAAAGCTGTTACTAAGATTGCTGATTTGTAAAAACTGATTTAGGATATCTCAAAATATATCCTTGATTTACAACTATTATATGTTGGCAGCACCAAAGCTGCAAATAATTTGTAGTAATGCAGTAGTTTTTCTCATCCTTTGTGCTGTTTAAAGGGAAAGCAGCTTCTTTTTTTTTAATTTTATTTTTTTTTTAATGAGAGCACTGTAATGATATGAAATGTATATAGAGAAAATTTTGAAAATCATACAAAACAGGAATCCCTCTGAACCTATTCAGCTGGCTTGTTAACAAAATATTTCTAATATATTGATGAAGATGTTTTCTCTCTATTTCCACCATCCCTACTTTTTTTCGAATTTCAGTAACATTAAGATGATGCTGTAATGTTTAACATGCTTTAATTAAAAGAAGTGTTTGCTAATTGGCATAAAATATCTGTGTGATTATTTTTCCATATATTTATGACTTTGCAATAAGAGAACAGCTGCTAAATATTTTCTTACATGCTGATTCCACTTAATCAACATTCTTTTTAATGGAGCTAACAAAAGTTAGAAATTGTGTTTTATAAATGTGTTCCATGAAAACATCAGCATGATGGCAAAGTCATGCCCTTTGGGGTACAAATGAACAGGTTTACCGCAAAATGCTTCTATATAGATAGGAGATAAATCTTAGTTTAAAAATCCTTTGCAATATTGAGCACCTTCCAAGCCAAATGTGTACTAGCACTTAAAGAAAATATTACCAGTTTTAACACCCAAGCTCACTTGATGTTTTGATTATTATTCCTATTAATATGCACATTATAGAAGTTAATGCCATACTGACAGATTTAATGCTTTGTAAATGTGCTGAATTAAACTAGAAAGGTAAAAGCAGCCATTACCCTAAGACCTAAAAGAGAGACACTAATCAGCTGGCTTTTTTCCTCCTATCCTTTTTACAAATGTCTGGGAATACAGGTTTTATTTAAAATGCAAGGCTAGAAAAAGCTTAGCCACAGGAAAAAGAAAAGGTCTTGACCCTTAAATATTGATTCTGTTCTATTGATTACAAGAGATGGGGGTGGAGAGCCTTTTTAAAAATGTAATCCTAAAAAAGACACAAAGCAGATTTAGGTAAAAAACAACCTGAGCTTTGTTATTTACAGGACTAAAGAGTTACAGAATAAAGGGCAAAGTGGAGGGTGCACGTGCGGACTCCAGAGCTGATGGTCAGGCCTCAGACTCAGAAGCCAAAAGCCCTGGCCTCTCCTGGTGGGAGCGCTCTGTCAGTACACTGCTGCCCATGGAAGCTGGGATTTCCAGCAAGGTCAGGATCTACATTTGCTGGTAAATTCCCTGCTATGGGAAAGGAGCATGTTGCCAAAGCTTCCTTTCTCTGAACAGTACAGCAAGAAGAAAAAGAGCCCCCCTAGTCACTGACAAGTCAAGAGAAAAGGTAAAAAGCAATGTAACAGCCTTGCGTCTTGAACAGAACTTCGGGAGTCAAGTAGAAAACTGGAAGTTTCAGGAATAAAGAGAAAGACTATTTAGCATGATATTATCCAAGAGAGGCTTTATTAAAAGCCCTCAAAATGCTAGGGCAAGCAAGCCTACATAGTATGACTTCTCTGAGAAGCATTAAATTTACATGAATCCTGACGTGCCTGATTTACTTGAGTAAAAGGCTCTATAATTCTTATTATCAAAGAACCTAAGAAATTCTCTAGATTAGCGGGAGGAAGAACTGCACCCTTGCAATGTGCCAAAGCCACAAAGAATTCACTATACATATGTCGACAAATGGGAACATAAAATAAACACAGAAAAACATGTAATCCAAGGCAGTAATATATATTTTAACCTAAACCACTGCTGTACTCTCAGCGTGTCTACTTAGCTTTTCCACACTGCATAACCCAGGCTGATGACAGGATTTTCCCCATTCTTTTGCCAAGAAAGCACAAAATGTGCTAGATTTTTTTCTTTGCGTAAGTTTCTTACAGACTTGTGGAATTCTGCAGATAGATTCTCTTGAAGGCATCTAAACGATAGAATATTTGTTGAAGGACTTCTAGTCAACAAATTCTGATTTGCAAAATAGGCAGATGTTCTAAGACCCAGTCTGGAGACCTCTTCTCTGCTCCATATAATACTCCCATTACCTTTGATGATGTCTCTTTGCAGATATGTTCTCCTCACTGCACAAGCAAGCCTTCTGTTCACCAACATTGCTATTACATGACTAGTTGATCCGTCCAGAAAGGACAAGATGTGTAGAGTCAGAAAAATAAGGTCTAATGCTCTGTTTAGGTGAGACAGATCTAAAAATAAAGTGTATAAAGTATGTCAGTTTTAGCAATCTGTGATAACTTTCAGAAGCAAACATTAATCTGGACAGTGAGTAATCAAGGTTATGACCACACAGGAGCTTGACATGAGTGGTCTGGTACGGCATGGTGTTTTGCATGTGATGATTAAATACTGCTAAAAAAAAAATAAGGGGGAGGTTGGTCTCCATAGAATAACATGGCTTTCCAGCTGCCAGTGACTAATCTTCTTCAATATCTCCACATGGCATACCAATGTGCCATATAGAAAAACACACTGAATTGTCGTGCTAGGTAGTCTGTTCTCATTACAGTGTGCCTTCATCATTGCTCTTATTTCATTTTTGCTGTCTGAAGACAACTCTCAAATAAGAGCAATAAGGCAGGTCTCCATTTGGTTAAGAAGGATCCCTGGATTTTAAAATCCATCTTTTTGTTGTTAGGCAAACACTGTTCAAATTATTTTCTTCTAGTTTTTATTAGTTGCAGTATCATCAGCTAATTCTGCAACCAGTGGTCTACTTCGCAGCGTTGCTTTAGTGCTCAAAAACGTGCAAAAAAAATCTTGGTAGAGAATCAAAGATGAAATCAAATTACTTAGAGATTTTTTTTTTTTCCCTAATGTGTACTTCTGCCTGGTTTCTCCCCCATTAAAAGAAATTTACGAAGTTTAAAAAGACTGATAATGTATCTTGTATAACAATTCAGAAATAGGACATTTTTTGAGTGTGCCTACTAAATTAGAACATCCAGGACAGTTGATTTCATCAATAATAAACTCTCTTTGCAGCAGATAGCGACAAAAATGTTTCTCAAGGAAGGTAAATATTTACTTACATATTTATAAATTTTCTCAGTGTTTTTTTTTTAATGAAACTCCTCAGCAGCTCATGCAAAATAAAGTGGTGAGTTAGAAAATGTGCCGCGTAATAACAGATATTTATATTTTTCTCTGTTTTACCTGTCTTTTAAAGAACTAAGATGAGAAAAGTGTAGAAGTCATAATGCAAACTGGGGAGCTCCAGAACTCTTTTGGACTTTCTTGAGTTTTGGCTCTCATTGTCTTCTGCACATGCAGCCTAGAATCTGCAGCGTACCTGGGAATGGCACTTCTGGTGCAAAACACCCCAGTTTGAAGCTGAGAGGAAACTCTCCTGCCCTGAAGTTGGACTGGTTGGGCTGAGGGGCTGGGGCTACCATGGCTGTGAAGGGGCAGCTCGGGTAAGGGGCTGCCTGGGGCCGAGAGACCTGGGCTCCTCTGCCCTGCAGCTCCCACCTGGCTGGAACAAGATGGCTTCCTCACTTCAGGAGCGCATCACAAAGATAAAATGTATTAAAGACAGCAACATACTTAGATATTACATTTTAGGAGGGGGAACATTGGAATGTTCATGCACTTTAGGAAAAATAAGTCAATTAATATAGATGAAACTTTGTTTTCTTTGAAGTAAATGTAAAAGGGGAAAAATGCCCCATCCTTCAAAAGAGAAAGGAGTACAAGGTAAGAAAATAAAAGGCTGCTACTGTGGTGGCAAAGGCTAGCATTGTATTATAGCAACACCAATGATTAGGAAAAAATTCTTCACGAAAAAGGTTGTCAGGCATTGGAACAGGCTGCCCAGGAAAGTGGTGGAGTCACCATCCCTGGAGGTGTTAAAAAGGCATTTAGACAAGGTTCTTAGGGACATGGTTTAGTGCTAGAGTTAGGTTATGGTTGGACACAATGATCCTGAGGGTCTCTTCCTACTGAAATGATTGTGTGATGATTCTATGATACTATGATTAGGAATTAGAGGAGGCCCTACAGCCTAATTGTATATTACGAACAAGAGTGGTGATTTTAACGAAACTTTTTGATCTCCAGAGACACCTTATGGGCTTCCAGCTACCAGGTGCCCAGCCACCCTGTCCCCATAGCCTCCCCTGAGGCCAGGCCCTGGCCATGGCTTTCTCGGCTGCAGCTGTGCAGCACCAGGTGCGGGTGGCAGTGCTGGGGCTCAGCTGCCATCGCAGCAGGTCTCTCTGCCCCATCAATGCTGTGGGTCACCCCACGTCTTCAGGGCACGTGACCCAGCTTTTTTTTTTTTAATAATTACTTGAGTTTGAGGTAGCTTCCCATTCTGTGGGAAGGTGCAAGTTTCTAGACCTTTGCTTCAACAAAGTGCCAGCACAGACACCTGGGCTTCTGTGAGTAAAGCCTGGAAGACACAATCTACACTTAAAAAGCAGTAAATTGATGCCTGCAAAAGTGGTGTGTAAATCTATACCAAATAATAACAATAAAAAGCTACTAGGTTAGCCTTCTAGCCTGCCTTTGCCACCATTATGTTAATAATGATGAGTGGAGTGGCAAGAAAAATGGAGCCGTAGTTCCTACTGAATTGTACTGAAGGAGTTGATGCTTCTGTAGGAACGGAAATAAAGATAGTGACTTTTTCCTGGAAAAAAATGGACAGGGAGTGAAGTTGGCATGTACTGTATAAAAATATTCTTCTAGTGAGGTTCATTATTTTCTGTTTCGGTACGCAGGGAAAGAATCATAGAATACCAGGTTTGAAGGGACCACAAGGATCATCTGGTTCAACCTTTCAAGAAGTACTGTTTGGAGGGAAGACCAGTTAATTGGATGTGTTTTTCACCTACAGAAAGGGGTGGGGTGACTGCTTTAATGTTAACTCAGATTCTCACTTTAGTTTTTTAAAAAAATGGCTTCTACCAAAGGAATATCAACTCAATATAAAGATAATACTTTTTTTTTGCAAGATAGAAATGAAGGCAGAGAAAGAAAGGAGAAACTGAAGGGGAACTCAAGTTTGGAAATTTATTTCACAGGAAAGACAAAACAAGGTTCATGGAGGGTAAGTACTGCAGAAGGACAAGGTGTTTCTGAGCTCTGTTCCTTTCCAAGTGCATTCAGTGCTGTGTACCAAAAGATGCGCAAACAGCAAAAGTAGTACGTAATACATTGTGATTTTATTAGACAGTTCTCTGTTTAAAAAAATAAACAAACCACCACGACTGCCAAACCCAAACAAAAACAAAACCCCTGAACAACAACACCACAAAACCACAACAACAACACAAAACCACAACAACAAACAACAAAAAAACCCCAGTAACCCCAGTTTTGTAGTGGCAATAGGATGTCTGTGCCTTTTTTTGTATTGTTCGAGGTTACCAAACCTGAAGTAGCCTTGGACCCCTCACACCACTTAACTGTGAGGGCTAGAAGTTTGGGTTCCAGATATCCATGTGTTTACAGGCATATAGCTGGGTCTGTTCGAGGTGACTTTTGCAAGCATCGTATATCCTGAAATCATTGTGTGTCATGTCATGTGTCTCGTTACAATTTCTGGATTACAGAATGCATAGTTTCAATATTTAAGTATCACTCAGAGGCTTCTCTATGTTTTCTGCTCACCCAGCTTGCCCCACCTTACAGATGCACTAATTTATGTCCTGATCCATGCTCTGGGAATTAGTGTCATGGCAGTGAATAAGATCGTAAAGAAGGAAAATCTACTTTTTTTTTAACCTCTGTATGTTGAAGGTACTTATCTTGTTGCATGAATATGGATGATAGTTTCCTATGAATATGGAAACGACTGGGGAAGATGGGTCAGTGTTTAACATTAACTGCTCTTAACCTTTCCACTACGTTGACCCTACCACAATATGATGCATAGGAGAGGTCAGGCCTAGCTGATTTTCTGTAGAATGCCATTAGTAATTTTTTGCCACATATGTTTGCCCTAAAGCCTTGTTTGCCACCTATGTAATTATTAGAAGACTCTTATAATTGTATTTGAAATTCTAAGTTGACACATATGTCACAGTACCATGGCACAGTATTATGTTTAATTTCTCTTTTGTTCATCTCATTTAATGTACTGAAGAATTATACTGAAAAGAGGATCCCACACACTTCTTTTCCCTACCATTACCAGCTACGTGTTTCTCCCTACCCACTATTTTTAATATATATATATATATAAAAAAATAATTATATACTACTACTACTACTACTACTAATTTATTTATTTGTTTGTTTGTTTGTTTGTTTTCAAGTTTAGGAGGCAGGGGAATGTGATATGAAGTCACAAAGAGTAAGCACTATTCAGCCACTTCAAAAGGAGTGGAAACAAACCTTTTCTTATTAGTCGCATTCTACTTAGCCACGTCTTTTGGAACAGCCGAAAACTTTCATCCACCGGCTGCAGATTACTATCTGGATTAACTGTTCCAGTTTGAAGCAGTTTTACTGTGGCAGCAATCCTGGTTTACCACTGCTCTTCATCTGTCATTCTCAAAATATTTATGTTTTGCAACAAATTTGTCAACCAGTAGATATTTTACGCTCTTTTTAGTGATTGAAAACTGGTGTACCAAGAACGTAAGCTAGTTTTCCAGAGAAGATGAGTAAGCACAGAAAGGTCTGATTGGTTTATTGGGCTCATGTGGCTAAGGTGTGCCAATTTCTGCAGCCAAGAGCAATGTACAGGAGTGGATAGCAACAGATGTGCCTCTCTGCTTTCTAGCCTGAAAAAAAAGAGGTTTCCAGTTGTATTAAAGTAGCTGAATTTTACAGAGGTTTGTATTGGAACTAAAATTTATGGATTGAGATCCACAGTAGGATTTTGTTTGCTTGTGGGCAACTATAAATACAGTGGACATAAGTGGATACCTCTGTGTGGCAATGTCTTTGAAGTCAAACCCACACATTTGAACAGGTGGCTTTTTGCAGGCTAAATGCAAGTCCAGTTATAGTGTATTCTTATTATTAAGTATTGTAGCAGTAGCGACATACTTAGCTCAGTATTGTTATTTTTTGTTTTATGCTGTGCACTTCCAAGGTAATTCGATTAAGATAATTTTGTCGTTGTGTTAATTACTGTGGACATGTATTGCATAACACAGAATACTTTCTGAGCAAATTAGCTCCACGCTGCTGTGACTATCCTCTCCTGCTTCGCTTAGAGGTTATCAGTTACTGCATAATATATGGGGTAGACATAGCCAGAGATGCTATCCTGCAGAGTTTATAGTTTAAACATGCGAAACAGGTGACAAGTAGGAAAAGAGTTTCCCATGATCTACAGTCAGAGATGATGTGCACAGCTTGCAGGACCTAGTCCCTGCTCTGTTCATATTGCCATCCCTTTGCAAGAGCAGTCTAGCATAGATTAAAATACTTAATCACACCCGCACAAAAGACTTTTTTTTTAAATTTTATGATTATTATTGTAAAGTAAATGTCAGCTTTTTCTTCTGCCCCTCAACATAACCATCATTAATTAGCTGATTTATTTTAGACGTTGCAGCAGAAGTGGATTTTTAAGGGTAGATTTCAAAGAAGCGAGGACAATCGCCTGACAGCTCAGTTCAAGGAAGGCACTCCATGTATGAGGGGCAGGGTGGAGCTGTGTGTGAAAGAAGCTGACAAACAGCAGAGGAGATTGTTATTGTTGGTGGATTAGAAGAAAGTGTATGCGTGTGTGTGAAAGAGAGAAAGAGAAAAGAGGTTAGATACAAGAACAGGAAAACAAAGAAGGGTAGATTTTTGGAGAGCCTTGAAGCTGAGGAAGAGGAGCATGAACTTGCTGTTGTGAAACCAGGAGGGATTGAAAGGGGGATGAGTGATGTGGTCAGAGTAGGCAAGGCGTATATCCCTCAAGTGGAAAAAAAATTAAAAAAATTAATGATGCACTATCTCTTGATAAGCTCAGAAAGCACAAATTGGCAGAACAACCCCTGCTTCCAAAACCGTTTAGAAACTGAAAGATTTTTGAGGAAGAAAAGAGAGATGGCATCCAAAATAGCACATTAAAAAAAAAAAAAAAAAAAAAAATCCAAGCAAGGGCATTTGCAGCGCTAAAGCAGAATGTTAATTGAAATCCTACGGTGCCAACAGGAACATTGGAAACAGACCAGTCAGGATTAGACTAATTAAGATGTCTTTAAAAGAAAGCGGAAAAAAAAATCTACTGAAAAACTGAACAGGTTGGTTTGTCTTAAAGAGGAATTTACCCAATACACAGAGAGTTCTTAAAGAATTTGTAAAGCCTGTCCATCTTGCAAAACATGAATTGAAGTAGGCTAGAGTGTTGATTCAGTTAAAGAAAAGTTGCCTTCTAAGTATCTTTGGGTCCTGTTGTCTGGGAATGTGCTGAATAGTAGCTCTTCCTCCCCTCTATTTTTGTTTTGAAGAGAGGTGCTAATGGACACTTTAAGGAAGTTGGTGGCTACTACCATCTGCTGACACAGCCATTAAAATTAGCCATGTCATTNACTTTAAGGAAGTTGGTGGCTACTGTAAAACCCATTGTAGTGGGTTTCCCTGACATAAAATATTTAAGGCTTGACACCCTCCTCCCTGTCTTCATTTGCACCCATTCGTCTTTGTGTGCTTGGCTGTGGAAAGGGGCAAAAGGAGGTTCGTTTTTGAATGGCTGAATGGAATTTCATCTTTTATCAAGGTAAGGATCATGTCTAAGGTGACCTTGCCACAAATGTGATAGAGAGGAGATATCCTTCTCTCTGAGCTTTTACTACAGAGTACTTTTGGGCAGCACCAAAGTGCTCACGTGGCACTACAATATGAGAGTAAAGAAGGCGATAGCATTTCAACTTGGGTTCGCCAGGACTATTGTGATATGGGACACACAGATATGAGTCTGAGATCATTGGTAGAAGCCATGTCTGCAGGGCAGCTTCCACAACTGGAGCTGATGACCCACTTCCAAACCTCCTACAGCCCTTGGGAAGAGAACCATTTCTCCTGACTTTACAGAGTGATAATGGCATTTGACAGAAGAAACCATGAATATTTTAATCCTTTAAAAGAAGTAAGAAGTGTCTCTAGTGTTGAGTCAAGCTGTATGAATTATTCAGTGTGAACAAGTGAGCCAATTTATTGGACCTTTTCCTTGTTCACAGTTCACTCACAACCTCATCCTTCTTTCCATGACCAGAGTTGCTTTTCTCAAGTGTTCTACAAATAGTTTATACAAATGTCAGCCATTGGAACTTGTGATCTCTTTCCTTCAACCATTATTAGCTGTTAGCCTTGCACAGTTTTCCAAATTATTGCTTTTCTGTGGTTGGATGGGAGGACTTTTAAACTGCGAAAAAAATAAGTAGTGAATCTCGAATAAATATATATAAAATATACAAATATTTACTTATATTTATAATAACTATATATAAAATAAATACTGTTTAATACCAAATTTCAAATACGTCTATTAGTGCAAAAAGCAGCTGTTATCTATGTAATCGAAAGAACAAATAAGCAGGTGGACTTTACTGGGACTTGAGTTGTGTAATAGTCTGACAGAAACCTTCTCAGGAGAGACGGTCTTGTGTTGGCCACATCCACTTGTTGCTAGCCCTGAAAATGATTCAACTGTTCAGAAAAGCATGACACCTAATGCACACTTACTATGTTCAACCACAGTTTTAAAACCTGTTTGTGTATTTTATTGGAGCTGAACAATTGCAAATTTAATGAGAGGTATTAATATAGTTAAATCAAAGAAACTCTAAGGAATGTTTCAGACCCTTGATTTTATACTATTCGACTTGCTTAAGCTTTGCACTGGTGTATTTATTCATTTACCAAAGCCACAGTCTTTCTACAAAAGTACTCTTTGTAATGACATTCTTGGGAAGTCTGCAGCTTGTCTCACATTTGTACATTTACGAAGTCAACCCAAAAATGCAAGCTTGTCAGAGTAAAATCTACATATTGATATAGTACCTTTCTTAACATCTGATATGAAACTATACACAGTAGGAAAGCCAGCATCTTTCTAGAAAATAGCACAGACAGAAAGTCCCATTCTAAGCTATTTATCTAAGCAAAATGGAGTGTACAAGGTACTAAACTAGCCTGACAACCTGTATTTAATATAATGATTTATTTGCTCTTTGGCAAGCTCTAACCATTTACTATTAACTATTGCAGAGGAAAGGTAAGGTTATTATTACCCGTAAAGTAAATAGTGATACTTAACAAAACAGAACATCTGCCCCCCTTATTAAAATATTTTGACAGATTTAAGCTGGTTAACATTTAATCTCATTTGTTAATTATGGGAAGCAGTAGTATGGGTTCTGAAAACACAAAAATAAATATTTTTGTGATTAGCAAACTTGTTATACTCCAACAATAATTTTTTTCTCAGGCTTCTTTATTTAATCTGAAAATAATGTAGACATTACTTTGGCATTCTTGTAAATACTAAGGCTACTTGGAACTAAGCCTAATAGTTTTAGATGGCTTAAAAAACCAACCCCTATTTATCTTACTAGCACATAAAAAAGGGAAATATAGAAACAATTTTCTGTGTTTAGCAAGACAGGCTGACATACAGAAATCTAACGGGATAGACCAGAGTGTTTAGCATGTTTTCCTGTTTTGAGAATATAATCTGAATGTTTCACTACTGGATATTTAAAGATTTTATTTTTTTTTTTTAAGAGAGCCTGAAAATGTCCTATTTTTGCGATTTAAAGGATGACCACAAAAATGGAAAACTAGTAAAAGGAAATCACTAGTTTTCAGCCAGATCTGTTATTTTGTCCAGTCCACTAAATGGCCACAAGACCGCAAGCTGTTTGCCTCAAGAGAGGAGGCAGGAGCAGGCAGATAAGAATAACCAGACCTTCCCAGTCTATGACTCTGTGGATTCACTCTTGATTGAAATGATTCTGTAACCGCGGTTTGAAATGGGGATGCCAGAAACCTGAGCTAGGCTGTGCTTTTGTAACTTTAGATGCCGTACTTTGGCAAGTAACTCACTGCTCTACACTTTTTCTGCCTTTCTTCCCCCATATTAAGTGTTTATCTTGCCCATGTAGAAAAGTTTTTAGTAACCTTTCTTTTTTTTCCCTCTTATAACATTTGCACAGTATTTAGCCTAGGTTTGTTTCTCAGCTGTAGGCTGTCGGTGTGGAACACAGACTCAAAAAATTTGGACGTGACTTTGTGTAAGTGGGACTAGTACACTTTGCGCCAGCTTCATCATTACATGTGGTAGAGTGTCCGAAATCTCTGTGCTCATCAACTTTGTTTTATATAGCACTTTTTCTACAATGTGTCAAAAGCATTTTAAAGAACAATAGCTACTGAGTTGAATAATCAATTATAGATAATAATACAGTACAGTACAGATAGCACAAAGCGTATAATTATAGTATTTGATTTGGTTCTGTTAGAAGTCAGTGGCAATTTAATGTTCGCATCATCAGTGAAAGCAGGAAGCCCACTGCAGACAAAAATGCTCAGCACAGAGTTAGTTGTGAACCCTGTATCAGCTCTTCACAATTGTCCTGTAAAATTTCAGCTCAAACTGGATCTTTCTGTGTTGAGTCCTGCCTAAAAGATGACCTAGAAGAGTTTAAGGTGATATTAGTTTATTATTTTTCAAATAAGTATTGACTTTTTGGCCTCTCTGTGGGCTGCATCTATATTTAAGACGTCATCTAACGTCTCTCAATGCTACCTGGAGTATCATATATCCAGTAGAATTCACCAGTTATTTTATACAAATATTCAGAAGCAAATTGGAATTTTCTCAACATTTATTCCATTCTTAGAAATTCACGAAAGCAGCTTTTCCTGAGCAGTCCTCCCCACCATTTTCTTTTAACCCGAAATTTACAGCTAATCCCTAATACACAGAAATGTAAAATATATAGCTTAGTTGTGACTGCTGATGTGATTTTCATGGCCTTGTTTGTACTTCAGCTGGATGAGTGGAAGCCTTTTAATCTGCTTTCTGCTGCAAGGATTTTGAAAAGCGTGGTTTTGAAATTGTATCTCAGTGAATTGTAGAACATAGAAGCTGAAGATTCACTGTCCCTGAACATGTGATCTAATAAATCTTGATTGCATGACTACTGTGAGAAGAGGTCTGGAGAGTGTTTATATCTAGATTTAAATGAGTATTCGTATGATTTTATTAATCATTCTCTTGACACAATTAATGGCTTTTCAGAATACAATCTGAGAGTCTTTCTGTGTGCTCTTTATGCTGTTCTGTGTTTTGATGTATTTTTGTATTCCTTTCTGATGAGATCTTATGATCCAAACCAGTAGGACTGATAGTCATGGACAGGATTGGACTCATAAATTGTGCATATTCCATCCAGCTTCTTCACAAGAGGAGGAGGTGGGCAGGTGCCGATCTCTTCTATTTGGTGACCAATGACGGAACCTGAGGGAATGGCAGGAAGATGTGTCAGGGGAGGTTTAGGTTGCACATTAGGAAAAGGTTCTTCACCTGGAACAGGCTCCCCAGGGAGGTGTTACGGCCCCAGGCCTGACAGCATTCAAAAAGAGATTGAACAAGGTCCTCATACACATGGTGTGAACTGTGGGGTTGTCATATGCAGGGATAGGAGTTGGACTCGATGATCCTTGCGAGTGCCTTCCAACTCAGGACATTCTATGATTCTACGTTCTATCCAATTTCTCTCAATCTCCAGACTAGCACTCCAAGTCGTGATCTCAGCTTTGCCTGAATGAGGTTTTGAGTGTTTCCTTCTTTGTTTTAGCCTGAAGCAGTCGTGACACTCAGGAACATAAGAGATCATGTTCTAAAATAGGAGACTTGATGCTTTTAATTATTTCCATTTATTCCACATGCAGGTTTGAACTTTTTTTTTTTTCTAAATCTAGGCCAAGTGTAAACATAGAAATACATGTATTCTATGAACCTGTTTGCTTAGTTGCTTTCATTTTGTGGTTTCTTCACTTCTATGTAAGTTTGGGCTGCTTTGTCTATGCATAGATCTTTGAAACTCTGTTAAACATGGGTCAAAAACATATCGTCTCTGTATAACGTGTATAGGTGAGCTCTTCTAATCAAGTTTTAAGAGATACGTAGGTTAAGAACTCATGCTCTGTCAGCTGTGTGAGAAAAGGTGGAAGAGCAGAAGCTGACTGCTTAGTACAGCACATAGAAATGTGTAGCAGTTACTATCCTCATTGTAAGTTTCAAATCTAGACTTAGAGATGAAAAAAAACTTCAAAATATTAACCCTTCAAATGGTCCTAGGCTGTTACTCAATCTTTCCTCTGATTTTATATTGTAAAAATATTTTTCCTCCCACACTTTGTTTTTTACAAAAAAAAAAAGACATTCCCATCCTAAGTAATTACCACCCTTCTTTTAAAGCCTTACAGTTCCATAAGATGAGCTATTGTGCTAAATAATTAGCACATGCCATTCAGAATATTATAAGAATTATATGCAACATCAAGCAGGAACTATACACTGACACATGGCCGTATTTTCTTTGAAGCTGCACTAAATAGAAATTAGGCATGAGCAACAGGTGCATTTAAAGCAAGTTATTAGCTGTTAAGGGGAAAAAAATAGAGAATAGTGTCATATTCAACCATTAACACAGTAAAGCATTTTAAAGTTTGCAATGATTTGAACCACGACCTCTTTGAACAGATCCTTTGTTCATTTGCATACACAAACATTAATCCTGTGCTTGAACACAAAAATGCATTTACATAAAAAATACATTGTGATTTATAATTTATTAAGTAATTGTGGCTGAGATGTTATTGGAAACAAAGAAAACAACTGTTTTTAAACACCAGGCCCTAAGGGAATATAATGTATAGCAACTTTTTAATAAAGAAGAGGAAATATTTTCCTTCTAGCATGTCACTAATTAATACAGATTTTCTTTTTGATATATGTATTTTTTCATGGAGTTCTGTGCTCTGAGATGAGGTATACTACGATATACTGGAGATCCTGGAGATCATATTCCCTGCTTAAATAGTGGGTAAAAGTTATCACAAAATATATCCTTATGTTGCCCAGCTAACGCACTAGGTCAAGCCTAGTAGAAGATTTCTGCAGGGTGTACCTTACTTGTGTATCCCAGTTGAAGATGGGCACTGAGTCATGCAGATTGAAATAATTTTGGTATTTGAAAACTGAGGGAAGGTTTGCACTGTGGGAAGGTAAAGTGATTGGAAAGGTCACTGGTGAACTCGGGCAGCAGAAGAGCAAGGAGATTTTATGTTTCAGTTTCGGGATCAGATGCTTAAAGCACTAGTTTGATGACACTGGAAATAGTTGTAGGGTTTTTCAATGAAATTAAGCCCTTTGTGTGTGTCCGGATCCTCTAGCCATTCCTGCCTATACAGAGCATAGGACTTGGCTGAGGCAGTTTCAGCTGCGTCCTGGCATCTCCAGAACATCCTCATAGCAGAAATCCATCTCCTAGTTTCCTTTGGCATTCCAAGCGCAAGTTATTACTGGGAGGCGAGGAATGCCTTCAAAACGTCTCAGGGAAAGGCCCTAGGCGTTGTTTACTTTGAATTTATTCCTTGTGTTCTTCTCCCTCCTTAGCAGCCTCCAGCCTCAATTTGTATCTAATTTTGGCATTTTTCATAGACTCTCACTCTTCCAGTAGGTTTAGCGTTTGTTCAATTTGTATCTGAATTGACTGTATTTGAATTGTCCTGCAGGCTGCAAGGCACACAGTCCACTGAGAACACACGAGAGAGACACCTGGAGATAGCTTTGTGTTCAGAGCCACTTCAAGGCTTTTCAGTTCCGTAGCCAAAATGTAAAGGGATTAGGAACTATGGTCCCAGCTGGGCTTTTTCTTTTGTTAGGAGGAGTAACAGTAAGAGGTAGAACTTGGGGGAGAACTCAGGACAGTCATGCTTGCTGCTGCTGGAGGGGTAGGCTGATCTCAGCAGCAGCCTTTTCTCTTCCCCTGCACTAGTGGTCTTGACCTTGGACGTGTTTGAGCCAGTCCTCAGAGATAACTGGCCTGGATTCCAGGAATATGGCTAGAGCAAAAGAAAGCAGGTGCAAGTCTCCATCATTATCCTTTGTGTTCATAACTGTTTCTTGCTGTCATTGTAAAAATAAGCTTGACCCCAGGGTTGAAATGGTCTTTGGAGGTTCTGTGATCAAAATATTTAGGGAGCTGTTAAACTCTAAAGAGGTCCTTGCTGAGCATGTACAAATGTAGTTGTATTAAAGGCTTAGTAAGTGACCAAATGTAGAATTTCCACAGTGGTACCATAAGATGCAACAGTGTCCAAAGAAAGACCCTGTGCTGGATAATTCACTTTGTGAAGCAAATGGCAAATAAAAAATATATCAACCCACGTGACTAAAATTTGGCAAGATTTTATAACTAGGTTTGTATTATGTGTTACCTTAAATCACCAGCCTCACCTCTAATTGTAGCTATATGGCTTCTCTGAACTTGGTACTTTATGCGTGTTGCAGGCTGTGGGTCGAGGCAGGATTTGCATCCTTGGCAGCAAACTGCAGGTGCATCAATTCTGTGGTGGATCAAACACACAATTTTTTAAATTATCCTGCTGAACTATTAAGCTATAAATGAGGTTTAAATAGTTCTAGGTCTACGGTGAGGTGAATACTACTTCATAATCTTCTTTTGATAACACCTTTCTAGGTCTTCCAGAAAGCTGAAAACTGTTTGACTGTTAAAAGTTCGTTCTGGGCATATATTCTATTTAAATTCTTTGGGTCTAGGCAGGAAACTGTAGAAGGCAAAAGAAACTAAATAATAATTTGTGGTTTGCTGCTTTTACAACACCTAAAACCCATGAAGATTCAGATGGATTTATTGATACTTTGAAAAATATGTAAAAATAAATAATCAGGTGTCACTCTCCATATATGTGCTCTGTTTTCTTTAACATTCTTATGTCAGATTCTATTATCCCCAGCAAAAGACTCTGTATGCTATGTACAGCTTGGCAGCTTTAATGACACACATTAACACTTTTGGCAAAAAATGTTTTGAAAGTCCCGATATAAAAAAATCCTTTTTTTTTTTTTAATAAAGTGGTTCAAGGTGGCAAATTCCATGGAAAACATGTTTTCCAGCAGGCTAGGCAAGCAGCCACAGGCCAGCCTGCCTCTGCTCTGTATAAAACTCCATGTTGAAAACATCTTTCAGTAGTAAAGAAGTTAATACGGTAAATCAATTTACTCTGTCTACACATAAAATTATAATCTTTCACAGCAGTATTTTTTTATGAATTTTTAATATGGAGTTACTATCTTCTGGTTTTATTTTCCTCCCCCCTCCTCATCTTTTAGCTCCAAAAGGACAACGTTTATAACAGAAAACTGGGATTCTGACCATGGTCATGCTTGTGTGAAATTCCATAAATGACAGAAAAGCTTTTCTGGACCATTGGTTGTGTGCTTGAAATCAGACCTAGACTTGTTATCACACAATAATAAAGATGTTGAAGAAGCCAGGTATATCGAAAAAAAACAGATTTATAGATGAGTCTTGCCTATGCTTGTTCTTCCTGCCAAGTGATATGTGGATCTGTGCTGAAAGACAATAGTTTGAAAATTTCAGTGACAATTTTTACTTGTGATTTACATTTATAAGATCAGTTTTGATCACATACGTGTTTACAAATTCTTTTTTAAGTCACAACAGAGAATCCCATTGTGAAATCTATCTTTAATGTTGAATTAATATTAACTACGCCTAGTGTCTGGAAAAAAAAATTGAGTGGGCATACCTTCTAGAACAATCTTTGCATTGTTTCTGACAACTAAAAGCATAAAAATACTTTAAAATATGTTAGTCTGTAACTACAACAGCAGTTCCTGATGCTGTAATATAACATTAATAATTAAAAGTAAAAATAACTGCATAAAATTTCTAAATTCATGTCTCAAGTTATTACAAAGTTTGTTATGTGAGAGATTGTCTGTAGCATAGCTACCTGGCCTGATATTCAAATAAATCTTTTTTTCATTCTCCCAATGTTCTTTGTCTTAAATGAAGTTGGTGATCTTTAGCAGCTTGTTCTGAACATAGCTGAGCTGGCTGCAGAGATTACCACCTCTGCCTTTCCTCCATCTGTTTGACATAGCTCCCACAACAGAAGTTACCACTACTTCAGTCCATTGTATAAATTCTTTTGTGTATTCCTCCCTAACCTACATTAGTCAAAATCATCTGTGTTTGAAAAGCTGCACTCCCTATGATTTTGACCGGAGAGGAATTGGAGGGCAGCTACACATGCAGTTACTCTGGCAAATCTAAGGGAGTGCTAATCTCTCCTTATATCAGCTGCACTGTGACGCAGCCATAACTGTAAAATTGCCGGGCTAGACAGTATTGCCAAATCCGAGCACTGGCAAAAATTGGGAGTTTGACTCAAAAGTCATCAGACTTAAAAAAGCAATACATTTTAAATTCCTCTTATTTGCCTTCTGCTTTTTGGAAAAGGCGGAATTCTCGTTTCTAAACTTACTTAAGTGATTCTGAGGGCTAGGAGTTAGTTACGTTATTAAAATAGGCAGAGGTGCAATAGTTAATGATTTTATTCCAGCTGCTGTGGATCAAACAAAACCATCACCAAAGACTGAGAGATGAATTTGAATACCTAAGGTATGCAGGACAGGGGGACAAAACGTTCAAGGTGAAATTCTGAGGTTGCTCTGTCTTGTTAAGACCTAGAATGATCTTATGAGCTCCTAAAATTGCCACTTCTTCAGGAAGAAGGTCTTGCCACAGAAGTCATTACAGAATGAGGACTTCTGAGGACATCTTTGCAAGCCAGATGGTACCAAGGACAGAAAGAGCCCAGTGAGGGAAACGTTGGAGTATGCAGTGTGATGACAGTTTAGCACATTATAGTACAGCCTCAAGCTGCTAAAGTGGTGCCTCCAAGGTGATCTAGGTTAGACTATGGCACAGAAGCAACATACTTCAACTTATCCAGATTTCTTCTGGGCTCTGATTTCCTCAATTTCTATGGTGGTTCAGCAGAGTTTTTCCGTAGTACTTCAGCAGAATGCAAAAAGAAAAAAATTTAGAAGAGATGAGACGGAAAGGCAGCTGTGCTGAAATATTGCTAAGTTTTGAGGTTGTTCAGCTCTGGTTTTTTTGAGGCCAGCATCTCTATATATATGCCTATGTACTTATGCTCACATTGTAAGAAATATGTATGATGTCGGCCAACCCATGGGAGGTATTTTCTCTTAGGAAATTTCCCTCCTTCAGAAAAAGAAAAGAAAGCATGGACAGAGGCAGGGAACAGGTAGTTAAAGGCAACAGCGAAAGGCACTATTGTGCTAAATTGTGATTCTTCTCAGGGCTCCAGCAAAATCCATTCTCGGATCATGTTCTGCAGCCAAACTGCATCTCTCACAAATATGTTTGGCTTTGTTTGTAAACTGCCCTAGGAGTGCTCTTAGTTGGGGCTGCCAATCAAAACCAAAGAAAGTCAACCTAACCAGGAACTCCTCCACATCACTTCTCAAAGGCAAACTAGCTTTTCCTGGCCCACGCTGTTTGAAGAATAAAAATCAATTTAAGTTTTATGTATTTGGAAAGAACACATGCCTCCACAGACCAATATAGAGACACCGCAGACCACCTGCTTGGATCCTTTGCTATAGCTTGCAGCTGCATAGCCCCACTTTCGGCCTCATATGAATGGAGGAGATGAATAAAGATGGGTCAAAGTTTAGAAGAAACTGAATTAATGGAGTTACCTGACATTTAAATATATGTTTCTCAGACAAAATTAAGCTGGGTAAAAATATTACAACTTCAGCATTTTTAAGAGCTTTGGTGACTGCTGTGTTACTGAGGATGCATGTAGGAAGTATTTTTCTCTGGTTATATGGATTCCATTTTACTAAGTTTTTATCTGCAATGTAAAACTCTAGTGTAAAGGTGCAGGTCTCCAAGTATGGCTGAGTTCTTTTATTTGTATACAGTGCAGTTTATAAAAAAACACATTTAAATTCTCACCTTGGACTATTGTTTGCATGAATAAAAAAGTAACAATTAGGAGCTAGACCTACTTTTGTGCCTCGACAATACAGAACAGCTGGTGTTACAATTGCGGTAGAGATATTCCCAGTTATGACTTCTTCTGAAACCAGTGACCACTATCGCACTTCAGACCTTCTTTTCACTTATTAAATAGGCAGCTTACTTCTCTCTTTAATGCAGTTTATGGATTTGGTAGCGAGAGAGACCAAGCCAAGGTAGAAAAGTAATGACTACATACATTTGCAGTGCAGACAGGTAAAAATTAAGAGCTTAGCCAAGGAACAATACCTGCTGTTCTGCTAAGACTTACCTGCTTATCATTAAGCTTGTAGCAGCCATATATGTTGTAATATTTAAACATAGTGCTTTTGATCAGCAGCCTCTTTTAAAGAGCTGTTTAGGAAAAGGAACAATTTTGCGTAACTTGAGCTATATTATTTTGATTGTTAAATACAGGTTTTTTTGTTTGTGTTGCACAGCTCCCAGGAGAATCCTTGTAGAAACCGGTGTTCAGAGGTGCTGAGTAGGTGTCTGAAGTGTCAAGTTACATATGGATGCGGCCATCTCACTTTAACTAAAAATTAAAGGAAAGGAAGTCTGATATGTTATGAACGTACTTATGCATTAATGAAAATTTTGGTTGCATGTTTAAACAATGCATGTTGGATGACTGAAACTAGATC
Organism: Pampusana beccarii; assembly: GCA_013399365.1. Taxonomy (NCBI): domain Eukaryota; kingdom Metazoa; phylum Chordata; class Aves; order Columbiformes; family Columbidae; genus Pampusana; species Pampusana beccarii. The sequence continues at coordinate 333,765 of VWYH01006088.1, read as the reverse complement.
TTTATATAACATTTATCCTCAAGTTGAAGAGGCAAATTTTACACTGTAACTGTAAACCTCTGAAAGCAAGGTTTGTAAGGGAAATGCTGGCAGATCCTTTACTACCATGTCACTAACATAAACTATATAATACATGCATTTAATTGGATAGTTAATAAACATTGCCCTTTTTTCAACAGATTCTGGGAATCATATACACAGTGAAGTGACTTTGAACAAGAAGAGATGTAGGGGATGAATAGAGAGTTTTTATTATCCACAGAAAATATAGAGAACAAAGAGAGAAGGGTATTAATAATTCTGTTTGTGTACGTGACATATAAACATGATAAGCAGAACGAATGCAATAATAAATATATATTTACTGATACACATTCTTTCCTCTCAAGTGTTAGTCAATATGTAACAAGAGGGTTGGTACATTTTGTAATAAATTCATGGCTGAAGTTAATTGTGTTGTATTTATAGCCCATAGAGGTGGTTCTCATTTTAGATTGGGACTTTCCTTGGTAATGTACTATTAACCACAGGTTCCAAGAGTCTGAACTGAGGCAAATACAGAAGAATTCAAAACAAAACATGCAGGGGTTCTACATAAAAGTCACTGAATGGAACAGACAAGCTCCTTAAGATAGAAGAGAGGTACACAAGTGTAAAAGGGAGGTATTGTACTTACTTTCAGCTATTTTTACTTTGCTTTATCCTTTTCCTCCTTGCAATACTGTATTCTGGGCATTCTGAATTTGAATTAGTGTATTTTATATACATATTACTAGATTCTGATCCATGGTCTATTTGACCTTCAGGTGAGACAGAGAAATTGTAAAAGAACATATTTTCTCTTTGCCAAGAATAAACATATTTGTTGGAATTAGTTGGTAACTGAAAGTTAGATGCAGTCTCATAAACTTGAGAGATGTCTGTTCTCTGCATCTTGTTTTAACTTTAATGTCTTCCCCAAACATATTAAAATGGAACTTTAGACGTATACCCTTGCTTGCAGAACTGACTCTGCCCTGAGCTTCTGCTTTGATTGCCTCCCACAATATGTTTCTTGCTCCATTCTGAAGAAATACAATGGATATTGCCTGACTGGCAGAATTCCAGTAGCTGCGTATGTGCTGGGCAGCCTTCTTCTGTCACCCAGAGCACAGTTTTGCTTGTGGTCTGTGGGAAAGTATTGCAATAAACTGATACCATCACATGGTTGAATTCCTATCATGTTACTCATTATTTTCAGGCAAAATGCCAGTTTGCTTGAGTGGGAATTATGCCTGAGTGGGAACTAAGTATAAGGACTTCAACATTTTGTGTTTGGAGGGTAAAACAAGGCATTAAGCCATAGAGATACTTTGCTGTTCATTAAAGGAGGCCATTTTATTTTTTTCAGTGAAATCCCTTCACTATTCAAAAGGGAATGTAAGTAAATGAGTAACTTTTTCATTGTTAGTGATAATTTCTTTGAATTACAATGGAAAGGAAGATCTCTCAGAGAATGACAAAAGAAAATCAGAATTGGAGAAAATTCCACTAATAATGTTGATATTGTCTTGAAAAAAATTTCCTTTCCTTGAGCAAACTCAATTTTAAATTTATCCCTGTGAGGAAACCCACGTATCTAAGTTACACTCTGTTTAATTCTGTTTTATGCAAGCATAGTATGCTTTAGACTTTTTAATTTAAATATTTCAAAGAACCAATTTATAGCAGAGGTGTTACTTTCCTTCTTAAGTACATATTATGCATTTTTTATTACAATTTTGCTACAGCCAAATGTCTTAAAAGCCTGATTCACAAACCACTTCACTGCTCTTCAAGAATGAAAAACAAAGAGTATACACTTTGAACGTGACTTACCTTTTGAAATGTTGTAAAGCCTTAGAAATTAGAGTAATTTAGACATGGGTCTTATTTTTAGGTTTCAGAGTATTTTGGCATTTAGTTTATTTGGTTTGATGACTATCATTTGATGTAGCTGTGGTTATTTAAAAATGCTGTCTCCATGACAGCCTTGTAAAAGAACCTTTTGACTCATACACAGTCTCTTTCTTTCAAAAATAAATCTTATTCACAGAAAAACCTTGCAAGTGAAAATATATACAATTTCTTTTACTGTGGGAATTCCATGTGATTTAGACTGTGGTTACTGTTGAGTAAAAGTGATTCTGATGCTGTGTGTTTCCATGTGATTCAGGGAGAAAACTGATCCACTAAGTGATGGCCCCCATTATGATGCACCTTTGGAAGGAGTAATGTTTTCGTAGCATGACAGCAAAGGTTCAGAGGAACATCCCAAACTTGGCTGGTAATAGAGGGAAACTGATCTGCTGTTCGTGATGGAGCACTCACAGTTCGCCTGGAAAAAACTGGTCATCATGCTGTATGGGACTGGCTGGAATTCTGAACTTCAGCTAAGCAACTCCCTTGTAGATTTGTTACCCAGGATGCCAGGCTGAGTATTTCTAAATCTCTCTGGTCCAATAGCCTATCCTGAACTGGCAGCAGCTGCGTCAGTGGAGGTTATAAGGAACTCCAGGACAGCAGTGTAATCCAAAATTTGTTAGGCCTTGTGTAGACAGCAAAATAAATTTTGTGTTTAGAGAACAGGAAACCTAAGTTGAACTTTGCCTTCAGAACATGTTAAACTATTCATGTGCTTGTCTCTGCCAACGTGTATGATCTGCTAATTGGCTCACATTAACTGAGGCACACTATCGTTGAGCTTTAGACAAGGCCTTCCAGTTGGTTCATATCCAGCACTCTGATGAAGTATACTGATGGTTTTAATTGGACACTGAACATTTTATCTGATATTAAGTATATTTCTATCCATGTACCTTTATAATTAACTTATTTTAATCCTGCCAAACTCCTCTTTTTGGGGGGAAGAGTTGTGGGTTGTTTGTTGTTTTTTGTTTGGTTTGGGTTTTTTTTTCAGTATTTTTTTTCAGGCTTTTTTGTGTGTGTTTTTTTTTTTTCTGGCATGGAGTTGCAGTTATCAGTTTAAAATTTGTTTCTGTTTAATTCCATTGATCTTCCTTTTGCTGTTGTGTTATGACAGAGAAATTCGAAACTGTAGAGATATAATGGAAGGAAAAGGCTTCTCGTTCTCCCATTTACAGGGCTGTGTACTAGTTACCTCCTGTGTCCAAGCCCAAATTATTTTCATTTTTTTTTTACTAAATGTAGTGATCCATCTTCAGAGATACTGCATTTTATTCAGGTTGTTTTAAAATCTTTACATTGTGTAATATAAATGGTAAACAATATTAACCAACCATTTTTAATTGAAATATTATCTCACTAGGCCTAAAAATGAATAAAAAATGTGTAACAACAGGACTGTTTGACCCTCTTGCATTATCAGGTTGCCTATTATTAATCAGACCAAGTGACAGCAAGTTTTTAATGAGTATCAAAGACGATTACTATTTACAGTGCAATTGTAGGTGAAGATCTTAACCAAAACTAAATCCTCATCATACTAGGTGTTGATTAGGTATATAGAGTGAAGTCACTATGTGCTTCAGGAGTTTACAGTTGTAATTGACTGGGCCAACAATCTCATCTGGAAATGGCTCAGAGAGGGATATTCCCAAGGTCACATACTAGAATGTTAGTAAAAGAGAGAGGAACTTATGGAAAAAAAGGTGTATGATTTCACAATAATTTTGTGCCACAGCAAAACCACAAAAGATTTTATTTTGAGTATGACAATGGTGTATTCTTTTGATTAAGTGTGCCGATAAGGTCCATTAAGAACATATGAAAGCAAGTGAAACAGACTTTTCCTTTTTCGGTAGACTACTGACATGTAACTTTAGCTACCAGGGAAATTAAATAATTAGCTGCAAACAGCTTCTTGTCCGTATGAAAAGAAACATGAACAAAAATACAATGAAATACCTGAGCTGCAGGCCAATAGTGAAGAACAGTGATTGAGGTGGCTCTGACAGAAATTATAAATAAAGAGAAAGCTCAGAAGCCATCTGGAGTTCCAAAACTGACACTCAATAGTTTGGTAGTTGAAAATCGTGAAACTTTTATCCATTTTAGGGACTTGTCTGAAACACTTAATTGTTCAAATTCTGTGGATTAGTGTTTTCTGAATTTAAAATTTCTTTTCTTACTGGTTGTAAAAGATTCTAATAGAATTACTCTTTATCTGTATTTTACATAACAGTGAGAAATGTAAAAGGAAAATAAGCGTCTAGGGGGCAGCACCGGCAGAATGGGTTTTAAAAGGAGGAAAAAACAAGACCAACAACAAAAGCACAACCAACTAAATAAAAACAAAACAAAACACACAAAGAAATTTCATTTCTAAGAGAAATATCTATAGGGGAAGTGTGGGAAAACTTGTATTTTGGGGAACTCAGAGTTACATTTTTAGTCAACATGATCTGCTTACCTCTTCTGTGAAAATGTATGTATAGTCATCCTCAATAGTTGTTTACCTTCAAGACAGTGCTTTGCAGAGATAAAAGGGTTCAATTCTTTAAGTCTCAAACATAGAAACATTTTTAATATATATAGGCCTTTTCTGCAAATTAACAAGTTGTTTCTGTATTCAGTGGGCCCACAGCAGTCTTGTTTGCTATCTTCATCATACTCCTCAATTTTTCTCAATTCTCAACATATTCAGTCCCTTCAGATTTTCTTTACAGCAGATGTTTTCTAAACTTCTTGCTGGCTTTGGCACCTCTGCAGATTTGGTCTACATCTTGGTTAATTATTGTGCCCCAAATGGACACAATTTGTGCTGAGGACACTCCATTGCTAGTTGATGAGAAAGCTCTCTCTTCCTGTGGAGATACTTTTGTTAATAATTGCAGGTTGACATTGACATTCCTTACAGTACCAGCATTGGTTCATTCTCAGTCTGAGATCTGCTATAATCCCCTGAACACTGTACACAGTACTAGCACAGCCAATTATTGCTCACTGTAGATTTCAGCATGTTTTTTTTTATCCCTGTATGAAGCAGTTCACACTCTTTCTGTTTTCAGACCATTCTTCTAATTTACTGAGGTTGTTTCGAATTTTAAGCTCCTTCTTGCCATTCCTCCCAGATTTTATAAATGTATTCTTGATTGTATCATCCAAGCTGTTAATGAAAATTTTGAATACTGCTGGATTTGGAAAAAGCTCCTTAGGGATAGTATCCCAAGTATTGAATTAATAGTCCTTCAGTCAGTTATTTCCTTTTCTGTAGTAATTTATTTAAATCATATTTCCATTAGATTTCAGCCACTAATTCTCCAAGTTTTCTGGTTTCTTCTTTTGTGAATTCCATTCTTCTACTAATGCTTTCTGTCTTTCCCTTATTTTTCAAATTATAGTCTTTTTGCAGTAACTTTCAAATTACTTTGTGCATTCAGATTATCAATCAGAACGAACTAATCAGAATTAAATTTGAAGTAGCTTTCTCCTTAGTTGCCATCTCCATCTAGATCCAGAGTCTCTGATGCTGTGTTCTAAGGAAATGTTGGACAGCTTGTGTCCTACAGAATTGCTAGTCCAATGAATTATATCCTTGTTGCCATTTTTTGTGCTTCTCTTTACTAACTGTTCAAAAGATGTCTCATCTGCCTATTCTTGATTTAGTGGTGAGAACTAATAACACTGGGATATTCTGCTGTGTTATTAAATTGATTAAACAGTTTCCTACATTATCAGTCTATCAACTCTCACCAAGCCTAAATTATCATTTTAATCTCTCCCACTCCATGTCTAAACGATTGGTGCAGCTGCTCATGTTATACACAAGAAGGCAATGAGAAGATGGCCAGAGCACTTTTTACACAACATCCTTCCCATATGAGGAAAAATCTCACCTATTTTTCATTGCTACATTTGCCATTTACTGCTTTAAAAGTAAAGACAGGTGGGAAGAATCTTGAGAAGCATATGTGTTTGCTTCTGAAGGGCAGGTGCAAGCAAGCATCTCTCTGGTATGAAATAAGAATGAGGTTCCAGAAATACTTGGTAAGCAGATGGTGTGGCTTGAGATCTGCAAGACACGGGGCCATTTTCTCACTGTTAAGGCACTGTCCTTCTTTAGGATGGTGTAGCTGACAGCCTCCACAATGAAGTCTTAAAAAGCATAATTAGATAATTTATGTTGGAATGAGCAAAGTCTATGTCAACTGAGCCCTTTTTTGGGGTGATATTAAAGACACATTTTCAAAACATCAGTCTACCGTTTTGCAGCAGTAAGACGAAAAGAATGTTGAAAAGATTGTTCTGGCTAAAATTGCTGAATCAACAAGGTAAATTTCCCTCAAAGTAATCCAGTATTACACTTGGGAGCAGTGAACAAAACCCACTCCAAATCCCAAAACACAACCTCACCACCAGAACTATCCAATCTACTTCCTTTGAACGGCCTGCAAGCGAACAAGCATTATTTTTGTTCTTGAACAACTGCAAGTAAAGTGAGTTACAAACATGCTCTGAGCAAAAGCAGCCTTGAAGAATTTATTTTGATTGCCTAAACAAAAAAAAAAAAACAAGCAAGGCAACTTTTTATTTTAACCTGGCTCAATCCCTTTTGCTTTACTGTATGTTTTTGTATCTTTTAAAAATCTTTAAATTAATTGTTACCTAAGTAGCCCTGTAAGTTTAATATTTTACTGTAACTGATGTAGTAGAAATCCTGACCATTTACTTGATATTACGAAACTTTTGCTTAAATGGCTCTATTATTAAAAATAAATGTATATTTTCAGTAATTTAGATATCAGTTGTCTTCAAAGATCAAGAGCATCTTCATGCACCCATCAGCATTGTTGTTTAGTAACAATGTTACTTTGAATCAAACTGGAAAAAAGAATTCCCTAAACTTCTTCCTATTAAAGAATAATGTTAATTGGTTAGTGTATATAGAAGAAGGTTATATGGCCCATTGACTTTATATAGATTGAAATGCTAAGCAGGGCTAAGTAGAATCATCAGTAGGGAATAGAGGGTAAGCGCTCATCAGTTTTATGTTCTCTTTCCTATTTACTGCTTACCCCTTACAGTGTTTTACAACTAGATAAACAAAGTTTTCTTGGGTGCTTCATAAATAAAAATGTATTTTTGCTTTTGTTGACTAGCCTGCCAGGTCGGTTGTGAAAGAAATAACACCTTCGAATAGGCTGCATAGGGGCAAACAGAGAAAAGGTATTTGCTAAGAAGAATCACCTGAGAAAAAGTGTCACTATTCAAGAACTTTTTTGAGTTTGAGAGACATTCATTTCAACAGCAAAAGATTGCAGACATCTGTAATAGAGATAGTATCTCAGGATGTTTGCTAAATGTATCAGTTCCACCAGCGGAAGATACGCAAAAAATGAGGGTAAGATCAAATGACAACAATTGTATTTTATTTTGATGTACACTAAAAGGTCTGGTTTACTGAAGATTACAAAGTGAAAAATGGAAGTGGCATGTCACTATGTTTAAAGGGGTTAAGGAGTTACTGCAGTTAATAAGTCACTGATTGCTCACAGACTAGCATATTAAAAAAAAAAAAAGAAGTTTTCTTTTGCGGTTGGGATGGTTTGAATTACATATGCGATTAGTTACCAGAACTCAGCTGGTGGATGGTACTACTTGGAGCATGGTAACTCAACCTGTGTGCTTTCACACAAGTTTCCACGAGAGTTATTTCTTCTTTACTTGAGCATAAAATCAGAATTAAGGTTTTTTATCTGTACTTGAAAGACACTAATGATAGTCTAGTGACTGATTCTTGTGCAGATTAAGTTTTTATCCCACCTTTAGAAGTATAATGAAACTTTCAGCCAAATATAAATATGACTTAACCAGTGTGGAGTGTGGTTGTCTGATTATAGGACTTTTGTCTGTTGGCTTTATCCTACTGAATACAGGTTGCAAGATATTCTCAGAGTTCATAACAATGTCTTGTTGAGACCATCTATGCAATGTGTGGGGTCTGAGATCGGAATTTTTCCTATTATCGTCCACAGCTAAAAGATAAATTCTAATTAAAGAATATCAGCCTTTAGGAAATGCCTTTATATAATGCTTAAGAATAAGGCCTGGTCCTGGTGAAAGTCAATGATGAAATTATAAAAGTAAATTAAAATGTATTCTAAGATTTTTTACCCTATTAAAATAGAAAGTCATCCTTTGAAATCCTTCATATCTTGACATCAGAAAAAAGCCTCGAATGTTGATTTGTGAGAGCTGAGGAAGATGCAGCAATTCTAGACACCCTAGATTCATAGATATATTTTCTCATTCTGTAGTCAGTCCCCCAAGAAGATGGGTTTCCTTCAAGCCTAATAGGAGGAAGATTTCTCACGAAGACCAGGCACTGGAAACTGTGAAGGACTTGATACATTGTAACCATTTGCTGTCTCTAAAATGAAATATACAACTGAGTTCAACCAATACTGGCCTTTTCCCTGCAATCACCAGAGAGCGATTGTGTGGTATACACACAGCTGGTACTAATGGCAGATTTCTTTCTCAGTGCTCTGCTGGGAATCCAGCATAGATGAATCCCCTGGAATTATGTGATTTGCTGGTATAGCATTTTCCTTGCATCTAAGGAAACATTTCCTGACCACGTGAGCACAGACTGAGGGGTGCTGAAAATTAAAAGAAGTCGTGATCAAAGAGGAAACACTGGCAAATGGAAGTAACTTTCATCTTATTTTCATCTCTGTTTATTTTCCTTTTTTTTTTTTTTTTTTTAAAATTCCTTCTTCTGCCTCTATCTCTGCAGAAAGACTTCCAGCATTCTTGGAACTCTCTGGAGCCAAGTTCAGAAGTCCGTCCCTGCCCCCGCTAGCATTTCATGAGTATTTCCCCTCTATTCCTAACTCAAGAGTCTGGTGGTGTGTTTTTGGACCATAACTCCCACTGGAGTATTAAGGTGTACAAAGATAAAATATCAAGACAAGAGGTAATTGATGTTCTTAATAAACTCCTATTTTCCTTACTATTAGTGAGAAATGATTTTTTATTATTATTATACTGTATGTCAAATATATAACATGTCATACCTTGGTGTATAATTGTTATTTAATTGGTGTTTTATTCCTTCCATTGAAAATGATGTCAGGAATAAAATGTCAATATTCCTCTTATAATTGACAGCTCATTGCTGTCATGTATTAAAGGAGGATTAAAACATCAATTTAATTATGATAGTGTGACATTTTAGATATTTGACCCAAGCTTCAAATGATAGAACAACTTGTGGGTGGAGGTACTCTCTTCCTCTTATAGAAATGATGTTAATTAGTTGTAATATTTATATGAGAAGAGGAATAAAAGAGAGAAGGGGAATTTGTTCTGTCAAAATGTTTGCTATTTCATATCTGTGTTTGGCAATTGATTATTAAAAGGCATAGACACAGAAAACTTTGCAATAGTGTGAATATACAGATGATCTGTGTAGCAGTTGGTACCTGGAAATTTTCGGATTTTGTCCACCAATGCTCTGTTTAATCCTCTGTTCTTCCAGATGACAAAGTTCACAGCTTTTAACCCCACTTTCTTCTCAGATGGAGGAGCTTATGGTAGGCAAGACAAAATATTCTGCATCCTCTCATTTCTGTACTAGGCATTTCATTATCTACTTTCATGCAAAGCATTCATGGATGCGAGTGAACCACCATCTGAGTAGCTGAACCTTCCTGTTCAGGAAGCTGAACATCTGTAAGTCTTGTTCTGTATCAGTTTATCTCTCAAAATGTTTGGCTAGGAACTTTTTGGCTTAAAAACGGCTGAAGATAACCAGTGGAGCATTTCTTGACTAGTTTCAGTGCTTGACCAGTGTGAAGGTAGATATAGGTGAAGCATGGATGATAGAGAAAAGGTCATAGCAGACTTACAGAAGGTAGAGTAGATCTGTGGTGGACTCTTCTGATGGGCCTGTCTAGCTGTCTGAGAAGCAAAGATTAAATATAGCTGCTGCTCTCCAAGCAAGGTCCAGATATGATGGAAAGCTGGAGCTGATGTATTGATTTCCATTTGCTGTATTTGGAAAATCTGGTAAAATATCAAAAGACTGAAATTTCTTCCGTGTCATAATGGCTACTTCATTTCATTTTGTCACTTGAACTATAATACTCAAATTTAAAATATTTTGCAAATGCTTGCTAATGATATTCAGGTGTCCCCCATACTGTTAATGTTTTATCTTCCTCTATATGTGAACTCTTCCGCACTTCCCACATCTTGTATTGTCCCCCTTCCTTTACTACATCTTCTACCAAAGTTTCATAATCACCTTCACGCCTTGTCCCAGATGGCCTCCTCTGCATGATACAATCTCATGAGTTTCACCCTTACACATTAAAGCCTCTTCTTAAATAAATGGGGTTTTGTGCTGCATACACTGCAGCTAAATGCCTTAGGTATCAATTGCCTATTGTTGACTGCTTCAGCTTCTGCAGTGATCTCCTTTCAGATGAGGAGCAACCTAGACAAAGGACCACCATTGACAGGGTATTAGAAAAGTAGTTGTCCTCTCGCAGTACCTCTATAAATCAACTGTCTATAATGATGATGGAAAGAAGAATTATCTATTGTATGCCTGATCCTTCAAGTATGCGGTGAGGTAAACTGTCTTTGCTCATATAAACAGCTCTAAAGATGTAAACAGAAAACAATAGCTGTGTAGATCCCCATTTTCCCTTAACAAGCGATATGCCAACAGCCTGATCCAGAGCTCATTGAATATGTTAGGAGTCTTTGAGTTGGCATAAATTCATTTTGGTTTAGACATGAGTAACCAAAACATAAAGAGCATTCAAAATTCCTACTTTCCTGTTTGGTAATTCTTATTGATACAACCAATTTGATTGCCTGTCGGATCAGTTGTATACTATAGGTGTCTATTTTTCGGAATCAGCTTCAAATGCTTCAGTCACTTTTAACTTTAATTCTCAGTTGCAGGCCAGCACTTCACTGAATTATGTGTATTTCAAGAACCTGTTCTAAAGAGTTTACTGTCTCTGAAGCAATTTTTGTATTACCTAAAACCTAGGCTGAAAGATTTTGAGGTTCAAACAAGCAAGCATAGAAATTCCATGATTGCATATGATCACCATATGCAGGTGGTCAGATTAGCTTGTTGCAGAGATCCCGCTAGTCTCCCACTCTCAAGAATCATTCTCTGCTGTATTACAAATGACACTTTTGTGAAAGAGTTATAATTTTTCCCCTCATAGAACTTACATTCTGAAGAAAGCTTGTCAAAACATAATTGTAATTATGTAGCACAATATTTTGTACATTTAAAGATGTTTTACAACTTATTATATTTCTGAAGCTTTCAGACTTGAAACTGCAGAAATATGTAACTACGTTGCTTTTGTCTTTTCAGTTCTCAAGACAATTGTTTAACCTGTTTAGTTCCACACCAACACTTGTCCTCTGATTCTCCTCGTAGTTCTACTTCTCAAAGAATGCTCATATTCTAGTAAAGTGTTGTCAGTATAAATACAAGCTTGTGAACTCCACTAATAAATCATAGACTAAATCACCCCAGAGTTTAAGAATTACTACAGTTATATATCTTGCCTTTTCTGTATGTATACTGAAAAACAACAGTGACTAGATAACAGGAGGCAAAAATAGCTAAAAAGAAGAGACACATATCTCTAGTCTAAACAAAACAGCGTATTTTTAATTGAAATAACATTCGGTAGAACTGAACATCAAAACATTTAACTTTTTCAAAGTTTTCAGCATTAAAGAATTAAGATGAAACACAATTAGGAAACAGAAAACTGCAACATTGTAGAGGATGGTCACTTTTTGTATGTCATGTGGCTTTAAAAACAAGTCAGATAAATGATGATGCCATTAAAACTGAACTAATTAAAGAAAGCTTCTTTTAAGAACTCATTAACTGCAACCTCATTTGCATAATGATGCATATTAATTAAGTTTTAATGAATCTGAATTTGCACCAAGCCTATTCATGTTGGCTTTGAAACAAATTGAACAAATTAGTTAAAAGCTTTTTGGAATCTACTTTTCACACCAAACAGGATATGAATGCAATCATCTCCACAAAAAAGAAATATTTTTCTTTTAATTTAATTCAAAGGTATGCAGACCCATCTATTAATTATTTTTAAATGCAATAATTTCCACCTTTTCTTTGCAAAATCAACAATATTACTCATTCTTGAGCGGCATATATTATAAATGTGTGTTTTGGGATAAAATCATTACAGTGAATTTATTGAAAATAAGGTGGAAACATTTGACTTCAGGGTGCATTTAGTTTACTTAATACATGGATTTCAATTTTGTTGGTAACCTTTAGGCACTTTGACTGTCTGCAGAACAACCACTAAAACTATTTTTTTTATGTTGCTATCAATTTTTCAAGATATATGTAAAATGCTAAATTACTTTTAAAATAACCGTCACCCAATGTAAGATTTCACAGCACCATAAGTCCTATGAGTGTTAGAAGGGGAAAACGATTTCTAAGCTTTTAAAAGCTGCATGTTTTTGCTTCGGTGTTGATGGATTTTTTTTTTTTTTCATACACACACAGAAAGCAGAATCCAATTTTAACAAGTTTGCTTTCAGCTCATAATAAAAACAAGAATTACAGCAGAAACACTATTGATTTCCTTATACTCCATTGTGTCTTCATCAAGAATGAAGAGATTTATGTAATTACTGCTCCATCTTTTGTTGTTAGAAAGCACTTTTTTGTAAGTCAGCAGATACAAAGGCTGGAATGCTTTTATTGTTGAGATTAAAAGATCATTTTTTTTCTCCTTCCGTTAAATCATTTTTCTGTGATAGGTTCTTCAGGGAGGTTGACAATTAGGAAGATACTATACATTGAAACCCCACAGTTTTTATTATCTTTTTTGTCTCGGCATTTTTTCTTGTCACCTTCTTATTAAAAAACAGAAAAAACACCCCACAACAAAAACAACAACAAAACCAAACAAAAAAAGAACCAACAAACAAAAAACCCCACACCCACAACCAAAGTACATTGAACATCCCGCCCCCACCCCCAGCCAAGCCCCTTTTAAAATTCTCTCTTGTTTCATTGTCCATGGTGGCATCCGCTGACAATAAACCGATATCAATGCAGATTTCCTGCAGCAAAGTACTATGAATCCTTTGATACTTACTGGTACAAAATAGCAAGACGTTGTATTATCATACACTAATGATACTACTTTTTGGTTTTCCTTTCCCTGTCATCAGCAATTTATTTTTCCCATTCATTAATAAAGTTAAACTTGAACATTTAATATCTGACAGGTTTGGGGACTATGTTCTAGCATTGTGTTTTCAGCAGTGCAAATCTCTTCTGATAACCCATTCCTCTGGTGGAAACTAGCTGTACTGTAAAAGGCAATGAACCTACTGCCAACATTTTAAGGAATTGCATTACCGGGTCAGAGAGACAAGTAAGTGCCTGGTTATATTGTGATCATTTGCCTCACAGTTAATGAAGTAACTGTATGGAAAACTTCGAAGTAGAAAACAAAACATGAGTTAGATCATGGTTGTGAGATGGAAGAGGCTCAGCTTGATTTTCTTCAGATTTATTATCAGAATTCTTACAAAATGACCCTTCTTATTCCATAGATTTCAATTTGAGAAATGCATTGTCTTAAGTTGCGTATCATTGTCCAGATTAAGAATGTCATCGAGGCTAAGGGAAATGTAGACTTCTCTCTGATTTTGAGGGCAATGATTATATTCTACAGTCACTTTAAAAGAAGACATTTCCCCATTTTAAGCTTTTTTTTTAATTCTTGTACTTTTATAGTGTATTGTAACTTGAAAACAAAATGAAGCTATTAAATATTTTAAGTACCATCTGATTTCCAAATAGGAATAAATTTTTATGAGATCACAACCTGAAATAAAGAAAAAGAATTGCTGTAAGTTATAGAGTCATAATTCTTTTGAATTTTAGGATCCTGGATTAACCAGTGAACATTAACACCACTATAATAACCTATAATTAAAAAAATAATAAAGGCAGTATGGACCTTCCATTATAGTCTCTATTTAAGTAGACAGATATCATTATAGATAATAGTTCTGTGTTTCCCAGATATGTAGTCACCCTAACCTATAGGCTGTTACTGTAACCTGTCTTGTAACCCATTGCTTTGTATGTTACACTTATTCATGTTTCTGGGCTTAAAGAAATTAAGCTTCTTGGAGACATAAAGCACAATGTGCAAAGGATGTTTTATTTTGTTCAAAATTATTTTTAATCTTATTTCTCTGATTGCAGAAGGCTTTTCCTTTGGGAAGTCTTTTTGTTGTTTTGTTTGTTTGTTTGTTTTTATTTTTTTATTTTTTTAAAATACAAATTTAGTGTGCAGAGCTGTTTTCTTTTGGGGGAATTTTGACAGAAAGTGTCTTCCTTGGGGGAGGTCAAGAGTCATTGGTATTAAACTAGACAAGCTGGTAGTGCAGTGTTAATGGAAATGGAAAGCAGATGTTTGGTAATTAGGGGAGATGTGAATGACAAGGCTTGAGAGGTACGGTACATGCACTAGCTGGCACAAAGCAGCTGTTGTTACCGATTTCACTGTCAGAAATGTACACAAGTCAGACCATCCCCTGCGAGTTTGCCATAGCAGTGACAATTAGAAAAAAATGTATTTGATTAAAATAAGTAATATATCATACAAAGTAATTTTTGCAACATTTAGGAATGGCCTGGGTTAAATCCCATGAAAATAAACTAGATGTAAGCAAAGCTTGCTGAATTGACGCTCCTTAAAAGTAGTGAAAGTCAAGATGGATATTGACACTTGAGAGAGAAAATACAATTATTTGAGCCTCTGCAGGGTAAAAAAGAATATATTTGATATTTGAAATTTAAGACATAAATTAATTTTTCTAACAATTCTGGTTTTTAGCAGGGAATATTTTTATTTTAGCTTACTGGTGTTAATGTATTTATTTAACAGAATTTTCACTCGTCTGTCACTCATTTTCCATTAACCAAACTTTCCTTCATCTTTTTGTTGTGAATGCTTTACAATAAATTTTATGGAACTATTTTTTAATTGTTTTACTGTCAGAAAGCATTTCAGCTGAGATGGACTAGCATAAACTCTGATAATAAGACATTTTTTATGGCTGATCCTAGGTACCTGTTCCCCATTATTTTAAAAGAGAATAATACCTCCAGTTTGCGTCAGGTAGCTTCAAAACCTTCTGTGTTAGGTGCTGTGCAAATAGAAAAATAATGGTGTCTCCTTGGTTTTACTTATTTCTTATATCATTTGAGAGCACAAGAAATAAAACCTCAGCAAGACTGAACTCTTTGTCCTGTTGTTTCAAATGCCTGTAAGTGCACCAAAATGGGCTGGAAAAATGTTTGGTTTGTATAGGGTTCAGCATGTTTTTGCCTGGACGGAAGGGTTTTCACCTCAGTCATCAAAAAAGACGGGGCTCATCTCTAGTTTAGTACAGTTTTGATTCTTTGTCTATTTGAAGTCCACAGTGTTGCAAGCTTTATTCAAGGATTAAAAATGTTCCAGCCAGTTAATAAAGGAAGACTCCTTCTTCTTCATTAGTGTTGGGAGTGAAAGTTGAAACTTTTTCCTCTTGGCTATCTTTTTCCTCTATCACTAAAACCAGCTGTAATTTTCAAAGGTAAATTCTAGTGATATTCGTCTCCAATGTCCACATATGCCCAAGACTTTTGTTTCTAAAACACTTCGGGCAACACCGGATGTGAAAGATTGTGCAATAAAATGTATGTCTCTTTATAAATGAATGTTAACTCAAGAATTTATTTGATAATTTCCTTTGTGTTAAAGAAATATAATGGGCCAAAAATATTAGAGATGATTTCTTGATGCATTGTTGTTAACTTGGCACTTGCATTAGGGATATCTGAATTACATTTCTTTGTACACTTGCAATTAATTTTAATTATGTCTGAGTACGTGTCTTAATTCATCTATCCATTTGTGAATGAAAATTTCTTCCCATCCCTAGTAAAGGCTATTAAAAGTATTAGCTTTCATAAATGTGATTTAAAGGGTTTAGAGCACTTTTTTATTTACTTGACGCATATACACATGCACCCACATGCACTGCACACATACTATTCATGTAGTAATTTTACCATTTTATTTCAGCAATCTCCCAGGAAATAACAACAAAAAAAATTCAATATAAAGAAACAATCTCTTTTCTTTGAGGAAAAGCTCATTTATGAAGTTTGTTATAGCATAAAAGTTTGAGTGACACTAAAATATGTTCCCTGAGTGGAAAATAATCACTTTTCTTTGGACATGTCAAAGAGCATAATATATTTGCAGTTGTAGATATTCAAGCTCTGATAGAAATTGCAACCTCTACTTTTAAATTACTTAATTCCTTATTTTAGTTTTTCACCCTCTTCTGCTATATAATTTTATATTATCAAGTAGGAGCAAATTCTGCCCTTAGATGTGCCCCTGTAGCTTCCATTATCTTGAATTGTGTTCTATATCCTAAATCAAAGTCAAATTTTAGCCAATAATACGTAACATTATTCCTCTGACGTGTTCCCCAAAATGCAATGTTAATTTAAAAAAAATGGTTGTAATAAAACTGAGTGAAGAGCACATAGTTTTAGGCTTGTGGGTCATAAGTAAAAGAATAAATGGTTGGTAAATACTTTATGACTGTTCCTTGTTCAGTCAATGGCAATTTTGCCTGAGAAAACCTTCACTGTTGGACTTGACTGCCTTTAACATGGTTGCGCTTTGTTAAGCCAATTGAACAATAGAATCACAGAGATTACATCTAGAAGTGATGTTAGATCATCTAATCTTCAGTCTGTCCTATAATCCCTTTTTAAATATATCTACAGATGGTGTTTTAACACCTTTTCTTAGTGATGGTTTAGCTGTTGGATTGTTCTTACTGCTGACTGAGCTTATTTCCTTTTAATTTTGAGCTGTTTACTTAAAGAATTATTGGTCAATTTGGAATTAATCTTAAATAAGAAAGAAATTAAAGTTAGAATATGGCAAATTGGAACCAAATCCTCCCTTGCTAGTCATGATAGCAGAGAGCCTGCGATCAGATCTTCATGTAGTGTAAGTTGCAGTAGTTGCACTGCATGTGAAGAAGCTTTTGTGTGATGACAGAGCTAGAGACACTGGTTCTATAAAAACAGCACAACTGCTGACATCTGGGTTCACAAAGACAGACCCTGGGGAGCTTGTGTGCATGGACGTCTGCTGCAGGACAGAAGACAGGGATTAAAGCAGGGAGCATCAGGAAGGTGTGCCCATGGTTATGCTTGTCCTGCCCAGAATTCTGGTCACCACTGGTGCCACTTTAGCCAGCAGCTTTTAATGTCAGCTGACCTCAGCCACTATAGCGTGAGTTAGACAGAAGGCAACTCGGTTCTTTAATTCCCTAGGAAAATTCTCTGTGATCAAACCTAGTTGCTGTTGTGAAGATGCACGGGGTGTTTTCTTTTGACATCAGTGTATAATATAGTTTTTGGTAATTTAGACTATTTTGGTTACTGTGAAAATGGACCATGACACAGGAATTAAAACAAATATTTCATCGCTGATATTGGTAATTCTTAATAATTCCTCAAATTAAAGTGTTCAGGCTAAGCAGTTAGCTTCTATGTATGTCATTATTTCGTTACCTCTTTTAATACAAAAACAATTGGATCTTAATCAGAAATGGAGTTAACATCATTTCTAGCGGAGGGGTAAAATCAGGGGAATTGTTAAATTCTGTTTTCAGGCCAGTATCACTGTTCTGTAACTAAACGTCTAGTTGGTGCAAAATGAGTGTTGAAGTCACTGGCTGAAGATCCATTCCTTTACTTCTTACCTTTAGATTATAAGGGCCAAGACAGGCTCTGGTTTTATCTGTGAATATTGGAGACATGGATTAGGATCTTGGACATAAGCAAGTGATGAAAAGGATTCATAGTGAGACAGGTGCCAGGACTCCCTCCATTACACATTGAATAGGTTGACAAAAAATCCTGAAATTAATTATGGGGTATTGTGTTTGAAGGATTTGGGTCACAAAGAGCAAGAGAAGAGGGTTAAGTAGAGTGTATGGAGTGAGAGCTGCCTTACTCTTGAGAACTGGCCTCTCTGCCCCTGCTTGTATTTGTCGAGTTGGAAAAAGTCCAAAATGAATATACTGAATTTTGAAAACAATCAGTCTGGTCAACTATAATAAGTGAGAGATTACTTTCTGTACATTATCTACATAGCAATGTTCTTTTTAATTGTTGCTTTGAATTCGTGCTAGCTGCTTTTAACAGTCTGTCGATTCAGCTTTGATTGGAACCAAGTATACATACATTTCTTGTATTTAGGCTTAGCACTTTTCTACCCAGCGGGAACCAAAGAAAAACCCTCATGTATTTAAAATGTGATATGTAGAAAGGAAAACATCAAGAAATGATTCTGAATTCACTTCTATTGCCATATAAATATAGTATAGTAACCTGAATTCTATAAGAATTAAACTCAGATCTTTCAAAATGCATGCAAATTCTTGCAGAATATATATGAAAAAGTCACTATAACTGTAGAGGCACTTCTGCTTCCTTGATAAATGGGACTTCTAGACCACACTTTATTGAGTCTCTGATTTTTAATAATTTGAATCCTGCAAGATTTAATTCTGCATAATTCTGGCTGAAATCAGCTTTTGATTGAGTTGTAATGGCTGTGTTATTGTAAATATCTCTGCATGCTAATGTTGTGCTGGAATTCAATAATATTTAGATGAAATTTCTAGCCTCAAGCAGTGTGGAAGCTGGATTTAGAAAGCTTGAAAGTTTGTATCAAAAAGTCATTTATTTTGGGGAACCCATAACATGCAGTGTAATAAATGGTCATCCCAAGGTCCAATTTAAATATATACAGTAGAATAGAAAACAGTTGATACAGTGTATTTTTACACCCTTGAGTTGCTGGTCTGAATAGTATTGATTTAGCAGGGTTTTGTAGCTTTAAATGATTTTGTACTGTAATCATCCACAGTGAGGATAGAGTTGGTGACACCAGATGAGCAGGAATAAATCAAGCTATCAGAATAGGCAGCCCATAGCATACTGTGCTGTACTCTGATGTTATAGCAAAAATAAACTGTCTCCAAAAAAAACCCCTTATTCCAGATGTGGCTTTTTGGTCACACTTTTGCTTCTCAGACTGGAAAACACTGCATACATGCAGGGTAAATCTTTGTAGTGCTTATCTAGTTTGTATTAATATATTTTCTTTCTGTGTGATGATGGAAAGCCTTAGTATTTGGTGGGGGGCAAGGCAGAAGTCAGATTAAAAGAAAACAAGTATAAAAAAAATTCCAAATCAATATTACAGAATATTTTTTAAAATATTTGTAAGGGGAACAAGTCTAGAAAATTTGCTGTAAAATAAGAATGGAGATATAACATGAAATTCAAGAAATTCAGATTATTTCACTCTCATCTGCTTCTACACACAGATTAATTAGCACACATACATGCTTTTGAGCTTTGTGTCCTGTTATGAACCATGGGGCTCCAGAGGGGCCCAATTCCCTGCCTGAAGGACAGTGGTCCCTCTCTCTGTAAACTGAGAATGAGGAATAATAATGTTCTATCACAGCCCTAAATTGTGAAATTAATAAATTTGATTCATACTGTGTATATATGAACACTGTGAAATGTCACCATTAGTACAAGTAGTGAGTTTACTTAGACTTACAAAGAACAACAAAAATCAGATATGTAGGAGCAAAGTACCCTTACCAGGTGAAATCCTGGTCTGTTGACATCAGTGACAAAGCTGCCACTGAATTTCCTAGAGCCACAATTTTGTCCCCTATGTTCTTTTTCTTAGTGTTCTCAAAAGAAAAAAAAAAATCCAATTTAAATGGTTTTATACCTTAGAATTTTTTTTACAAAAAAAGTACAGATGACCTGCCACATTGCTGTTGAGTGCTATAGTTCATAATTTCAATTAGGACCATACTTTTTTGTCATCAGTCCTTTCAGAATATATATTGCATATGTCTCAGTGCATTCTTGTCTAAGAAGGATTTTGCAATTTTAACACCTCTCAGCCGTGTTGGTTAGTTCAGATTTTAGACTCTTCAGTCAAATATAATGCATATATATGTTACTACTTGGCTCTTTACCCAGCAGAGCAGTTCACATCTACTATAAAAAAAGAGAAGTAGTTCTCCAAATATTTCTTCTGGTTCAGATGCACAACCTAATTCAGCAGCAATATTCATAACATCAAAGTTGGGCAAAACGTGGATATTTGAGGATATGCCTACCCTGAAATCACTCCTCTGACGTAACCACACATTTTCAAGTTAGCTGCTTTGGCTACTGCTAGCTGTGTAGCTGCAGCAGTATGCAACTTGGCACAGTTTCTTAAAATCTGCTTTGCAGACCTCGAGGCTATTAGCAGTATTGAGGCTTGGCTAGGTAAAGTAGATCCATATGAAAGACTGTCAGAACAAGGACTGCAGTCCAGATTTACCCTTCAAGTTACAGCTAGCTTCAGTCCAGGTTTCTTTACCGATTGAAAGACATGTTCCACGTACAGCTATTTAAAAGGCAAGCCCTTATAAACTATCGAGTCAGTTGATACTGTTGCCCTAACAATTTGATTGATTTGATTGAAAAGCATGAGATGAAATGCAAATGTATCTTCCTTGTAATGGGTACAAATACCTCAGATTAAAACTGCAATTAATATTGCAACGCTTGCCTCTTTTATCATTAAAAAAATGGAAGGATTTGCCTCTGCATCTAAATACAGGAACAGCTATCAGGAGACAGTCTGCTTCCGCAGTGGATGGCAATGGTAGAGTAGAAAAGTCACTTTTATTTATGTATTGGTCCTTGTACAGAAAAAAATAAATTATGCTCAGAACTTCTGTAGACAATGTTTATTTCAAAAGATTGTCCTCCTTTACCTGGTTTCTATCTGCTCCCCTTCTCCCTTTAAAACCTGAGGTGAAATGAAATTTAATCGTCAGCTTTGATTGTTGGCTGGGGGTTTTCTGAGCCAGCTAGTATCTAATTTCCTTCTTTTTGTCTGAAAGCAAAAGGTGAGACTCTTTATAAGACTTATCCTATTTCTCTTATTCCCAGTATCTATTAGTCAGCCCTTGCTGATTATTTTTGCTGTATCAAGCTACAGTATATTAAAAGTGCTCTCCTCTCAAATGAAATGTCTTACAATTTAAATCTCTCACTAGGAGTGTCAGCATTGCCATGGGACAACTCCATCCTCCCAAAGCAAACAAAATTGACACAGTTGATTTGGTGTATAAATGTCTGCAGCTTTATTAAATATGCATTAAAGTGCAACAGTCATAAATTACATGCACTCAGCCCACTCAGAACATAATGTGTACAGCTAAATAACTTTCTGACTGTACAACCTAAGCAATAAGGCCAACCTAAAGACTGGCTGGAAGCTGAAAGTCAGTTTCTGAAAGTGGTTGCTATTGGAGTATCATTTTATCATGCTGTTGAGCACCTCACCTCTCTTGTGTGGTGTATATATGAGTAGAGGAGGGAGGGGAAGGGGAAAGTGAGATTTCTATATTACTTTTGCTTTAAATTATCCAGTTCATTTGCTTGCATGTGCATTCTTTGACATGGAAGGATGGGCAGTTTGGTTCTTTGATCTTTTTGTTTGCTGTAGAGAAGGAAAATCCTCTCAAATAAGGAAATACTTGTTGCTAATTATGATAATATTTGTTTCTATCTTATCTTTGTATGGCAATTTTATCTGAAGATGTTAATATCTTTCAAAAGCTGAATATATACAGAGACTACCTCATTCCTTTAAAAATGCCCCATCTTCCTGTGATATAATAAAATATAAATTGTATGCACTTCTGTACCAGAGTGGATTCTATGAAGGAATGAATTATCAGGATGAAACAAAAGGGATGTCTTTTTAGAGAAGACAGAATGTAATTACTTGAATTCCTGAATACATACCCATTATACAGTGAAGTGTCATGACTTTTTGATGACTGCATGTACCCTAGTCCTTTTTAAAATTTTATCTGAAAGCTGGCTTTAATGGTATTTGTACCTTTCAATATCATGATTTTGTGGAAAGGGTACAATTCACCATCATGCTTTGTAGTACTTGGGTTTTTCTGAAATTCTTCTGATAACTGACCGGTGTCAGCCCAGCTCACCTTATGTTAGCGCTCAATATAAGTATCAGTTAGCCATGGAGTGATCTATACATTGCAGTCTTCCCATTATCACTCACTTCAGGTTTTTGGTCGTTTGTTGTTTCACTTTTAGTTTTGTTATGGTGTTGATTTTTCTTTGTGTTTAGGGTTTTTGCTTGTTTGTTTGTTTAACACTGTATTGAGCAGAGAGAAGATTTATTTCCCTCTTTCTGTTTTTTTCTGACTAAAGTCCCCTCAACTGTCCTTAGGGCCAATGCTATTTTTTTTAAGTAATAGTCCTTTGTAAGAATAGCTGGAATTTTTATGAGAAATTAGCTTGTATTATGCAAAACAAAATAGCAAGATGTTAACTTTCTGACAATATCCGTAATTTGTGTTTATTTTATTTCTTGTTGATTTATTGCCATAAGTCTCTTGGCTCTCTCCCAAACATCTCTTGGCAACAGAGTCAACCAAATTAATTTTTTACAGGAAAAGATCTACTGTGCTAACTTAAAGTCTGTCTTCATCATCTTGCTAATGATCTCTTGTGTGATGCTCTATACTTGGTTTATTTTCCCTTGCTTGATAATGTGAAAGGAAAATCTTTGGGGTACATGTTATAACTATGACCTAGCTTCTCACTTCAGAGAGCATCATCAATCTCCCATGATCTGACACGTTGGAAAGGGTCCTTCCTGAAGAACTGTTATTCTTTTTTCTCTACTAGTTCCTTATTTTACGTTTCATAGCTGATCCTTCTTTAACATTTAGAATTTCCTGACATATATTGCAGAATATATTCTAATTGTTTTCTCGTGGCTATTACTAGCTGAATTTAGAGAACTATTGTGTTCTGAAGTGTGAGTTGATCCTGCAGCTTTAACTATATTTCCTCAGGAGTTTACTTGCGAATTATTGACACTGAAAGCTTTGCCTGCTTTTGTTTTTTTCAATCACAAATCCATAGAAGTGATCCCCATTCAGACATTAATTGTTAAGTTTTAGTCTTCTGTCTAGTTCTTCTGGTCACTTCTAAAATGAAGGAAACAGACATATCACAGCATACATTTCACACGTCATGCTGGAAATATAGACAGGCTAAGTGTTACTCAGAGCTGAGGCTGGTTACTGAACGAATAACCCTACTTCAAACCAAGTCCTTACCAGCTACTCAGTGATAATAACTATACTGTTGTAAAATCTCTGGCTGACTTCAGCAATGAGATATCATTTTAGGCATTTCTTCATTATTCTTTACCTAGTGTACCAGGCTACCATCTCTGTATCTTTTTTTCAGACTTAGTGAAGCACAGCTTTATCTTCATGAAACATAATTGATAATAAGTAACTTTTTAAAAATTTCTGTTACTCCACTAACACAAATGTTCTCTGCATAGAGGGTGGCAAATCTACAAAAAAATTCCAAAAACGAGAAAAATATTATCTGTGGCTAACGACTATTTTCAAATCACTTTATTGCTAGCATTCTGCTTTACAACTGCTTGGTTCACAAGATTCTATCTGTAGCTGACTGAAGAAGGCATCTGAAAGAGGATACATATTCTCAGAGAGGTGACCCAAGAGATGATCTGTAATTGTCATAATTAAAGCTAAACCTTGAATGTGGATCATTGGACTCTTTGTAAAAGACATGCTCTACTGAATGGCTTGCAGTGATAGAAAATCGTAGAATCATAGAACCATTTTGGTTGGAAGAGACCTTTAAGATCATCAAGTCCAACCATAACCTAACTCTAGCACTAAACCATGTCCCTAAGTGCCTCATCTATACATCTTTAAAACACTTTCAGGGATGGTGACTCCTCCACTTCCCTGGGCACCCTGTTCCAGTGCCTGACAACCCTTTCCATGAAGAAATTTTTCTTAACATCCAATCTGAATCTTCCCTGGCACAACTTGAGGCCATTTCTTCTAGTCCTATCACTCGTTACTTGGGAGAAGAGACCAACATTCTCCTCTCTACAACCTCCTTTCAGGTAGTTGTAGACAGCGACAAGGTCTCCCCTCAGCCTCCTTTTCTCCAGGCTAAACAACCCCAGTTCCTCCAGCCACTCCTCATCAGACTTGTGCTCCAGACCCCTCACCAGCTTTGTTGCCCTTCTCTGAACTCTCTCTAGTACTTCAATGTCTTTCCTGTAGTGAGGGGCCCAAAACTGAACACAGTATTTGAGGCGGGCTTTGCCAGCGCTGAGTACAGTGGAATGATCACTTCCCTAGTACTTCTGGCCACACTATTCCTGATACAAGCCAGGATGCTGTTGGCCTTTTTGGCCATCCGGGCACACTGCTGGCTCATGTTCAGCCAGCTGTCTGTCAACACCCCCAGATCATTTTCTGCCAGATAGATCTCCATCCACTCTTCCCCAAGCCTGAAGCATTGCATGGGTTTGTTGTGACCCAAGTGCAGGACTTGTTGAACCTCATACAATTTGTCTTAACCCAATGATCCAGCCCATCCAGGTCCCTCTGCATGGCCCTTCTACCCTCCAGCAGATCAACACTCCCACCCAATTTGGTGTCATCTGCAAAGCAGTCAATCTCCTCATGCAGATCATTGATAAAGAGATTAATCAGAACTGGCCCCAATACTGAGCCCTGTGGAACACAACTCATGACCGGCCACCAACTGGATATGGCGTCATTCACCACAACTCTTTGGGCTTTGTCATCCAGCCACTTCTTAACCTCATGAAGAGTATGCCTCTCCAAGCCATGAGCTGTCAGTTTCTCCAGGAGAATGCTGTGGGAAACGGTGTCAAGGGCTTTAATGAAGCCTTTCCCAACATCCATAGCCTTTCCCTCATCCACTAAACAGGTCACCTTGTCACAGAAGGAGATCAGGTTGGTCAAGCAGGACCTGCCTTTTATAAACCCATGCTGACTGGGCCTGTTGACATAGTTGTCTTGTACGTGCTGTGTGATGTCAATCAGGATGATCTGTTCCACGACCTTCCCCAGCACCAAGGTCAGACTGACAGGCCTGTAGTTCCCCAGATCCTCCTTCCAGCCCTTCTTGTCGATGGGCATCACATTTGCCAACTTCCAGTTGAACGGGATCTCCCCAGTTAGCCAGGATTGCTGATAAATAATCGAAAGTGACTTAGTGATCACTTCTGCCAGCTCCCTCAGCACCCTTGGATGGATCTCATCTGACCCCATAGAATTGCGTGTGTCACTAACCATTTCCCCTTGGATAATTGGGGCTTCATTCTGCTCCTTATCGCTGTCTTCTGGCTCAGGGGGCTGTGTACCTGGTGCACAACTGATCTCACTATTAAAGACTGAGGCAGAGAAGGCATTTAGTACCTCAGCCTTCCCCTCATCCTCTATCACTATGTTTCCCCCTGCATCCACTAGAGGGTGGAGATTCTCCTTAGCCCTCCTTTTGTTGCTGATGCATTTTTAAAAGCATTTTTTGTTCCTTTTTATGGCAGTAGCTAGGCTCAGTTCTAGTTGGGCTTGGCCCTTCTAATTTTTTTCCTGCATAACTTCACAGCATCCTCGTGGTCCTCTTGAGTAGTCTGCCCTTTCTTCCAAAGGTTATAAATTCTTTTATTCCTGAGTTCCAGCTGAAGCTTTCTATCCAGATGGGCCAGTCTTGCCCGCCAGTTTGTCTTCTGGCACACGGGGACAGCCTGCTCCTGTGCCTCTAAGATTTCCTTCTTGAATAGCAACCAGCCTTCCTGGACACATTTGCCCTTCAGGACTGCCTCCCAAAGGATTCTGCCAACCCATTTCCTAAGCAGATCAAAGTCTGCCCTTCAGAAGTCCAAAGCAGCAGTTCTGCTAACCACCCTCTTCACTTCTCCAAGAACAGAAAACTCAATCATTTCATGATCACTATGCTCAAGGCGAACTCCAACTGACATATTACTCATGAGTCCTTCTCTATTCACAAACAACAGGTCCAGTGGAGCACCTTCCCTAGTTGGCTCACTGAGTAGCTGTGTCAGGAAGTTGTCTTCCATACACTCCAGGAGCCTCCTAGACTGTTTCCTCTCTGCTGTGTTGTATTTCCAGTAGACAACTGGTAAGTTTAAGTACCTCATGAGAACAAGGGTTAGTGATCATAAGACTTCTCCCAACTGCCTGCAAAATATTTCATCTGCCTCTTCACCCAGGCTGGCTGGTCTGTAACAGACTCCCACCAGGATATCCAGCTTGTTGGCCTCCCTCTTGGTTCTTGCCCACAAACACTCAACTCCATCATCACCCCCATCAAGCTCAAAACCAGTGTTTAATTAATTGTTTAATTCATGGACCTCTTCTGAAAAAATGGTAGGTTATGAGCGGTTATGAGATGTTCTCAGCCCAAGATGTAAAGAATTCATGACAGACCTTTCACATTTAGACCTTTTCTTTAAAAAAAAAAAAAAAAAAAAAATTGTTCTTTTCAGTGTGTGGCTTGTGGTGGGAAGATAACCATTATTTGATTAAAAGCTATAACTCCTATATGAACCACTAACCTGACCTTCATCTTCTTCCTTGAAAATAAAAGTTTTTGTCATGTGACCTCTGCCAACTTCTGCAGCCTTCTGACTACCCAACCCCTATTGTCCAAAAAGCCTTGAGAGAGAGAGAGAGAGAACAGCCACTCTTTGTATGTAAGAATGTATAACTCATGTTATTTCACTACTGTCATCATTGTCTCTTTCTTTCCGCTTTTTACTCTCCTGTCAAAAGCATTACAACCTATATTATATTTTTCAGGCAATCTTCGTGCCCAAATATGGCAGAGTTGAATTATTGTCCTGCTCTTTAAAGAGATAAAAAACTAGTTTCATGTATGATATAGGAGAAATAGGATGGAGAAACGCATACAGCTACATTCAGCCTATTAGATAAAGACTGAACATGACTTGGGGCCCAGGAAAAAGAAAACTATCTTACTCCTGCATATTGTAAGCTGTTAGTGAACTACTTAGAACGTAAAAGTGTAAAATTTTATGATTAAATACTTCAGTTTTGTAAATTGGGTGTGTATGAAGCAGGCCATGCAGAGCGTAGCTATGTACACAATACCACATTTATCACAATTGTTAATGACGTGGAAGTGAGCAAATCGTTCACACTGGTGAAATTTGCAGAGAATGGCAAATTACTGGTGAAATATGTTTTAGATGGAAAAAATGAACAGTGTAAAAGTTAAGTAGAGGTTCCATTTCAATGGCCAAAGGTGTTGCTATGCACCTAGAAATGAAGTGTAGGACAAAATTGTTGTGCGAGCAACAACTCCAGAAAGGATTTATTGTTGAGTATTCAGATACGCTCACGTTCTTAAAGCAGTGCTGTGGTCCAACAGGTTATTGAGATCTGTACAGGTCAATATAGAAGAATTTTTTAGAAATAAAGGAATAGTTTTCTTATATATTTGATATAGAAGGAACAGTTCCTGGAATAATGTGCCCATTCCTGAAATCCATGGCTACAAAGAATATTGAAGTATGGAGACCTGGAGATTAAAACGAAACAAAACTCTACAGAAATGGTTAACATAAAGACACCTCCTACAGAAAGAAAATATTAACTTGTTCGCACTATTTTAGATATCTGTTTGGGGAACATGACAGGAATTTTTGATCTGTCAGGTAGAACTAGAACAAAATCTCTAATTGTTGATAGCTGAAGCTGGACAGGAGACGATAAGGAATTGCTTCAGAAGTGAGAGTAATTAATAATGAAATCATTTGCACTATGGAAGTTACTAAATCAAGAGAGAATATTTTTGTCTGAAGATGATCCGTGAATCTAGATCAGCAGATACGTATTTGAAGTAGAATGGAATATTAAAAATGTATTACTAGAAAAAAGAATTTTGTACATTGGAAATAATCTAAAGCAAAGGCAATAACCAGAACCAATATTGTAGAGTAGCCTATGAAGCTGATTATTTCTTTTCTTGGAAACATTAAAATACAGTATGATTTTAGCCTACAATGCCAAAGCAAGTCACATATGGTTAGTGAAATATTGAAGACTATGATCAAGAAGTTTCTGTCTGCATAGGCCTTCCACAGCATTGGTTTATCAAAAGAGTGAAATACAGGCAGTGCTCATCAGCATGTCGTGTGCTCAGTTTCCAAGGTATCGGTGTCAGAATACCTGGATAAATGGATGAGTAAAAATTTATTGTAAATAATAGTCAAAATTATTTAAAAGTACAAAGACACGATGAACAACAAAATTGTCAGATTTGTTTTGTGACTTTGGTAAGATTCCTGAATCTTAAGTAAGAAGCACCAGATTGCTGAAATCAGTTACACCTAACTTCCATAATTACATGTCACAGGACCTAAACACCTCCACATTCTTTTTCTGAATCCTATTGAAGGTGATGGAATTTAACAATTCCTTACAGTTACCCATCCCTCTAGTTCCTTGCTGAACTAGTGCAAGATGCTTAAAAAATCAAAAATGGATTTTGGAAGGTTTTTTTCTGATGTGGCATTTTAAATCAAGAATTCATTTCACCAGGACAGATTATCAGTTTTGAATCCTTCCTCAGCTTGATTCTCTAATTCAGTCCTTCACATACATTCACTGACTACTATTCTTTTCTGCTTAACAGAGATTACTATGAGTTGGGTTTTTTTGATCAAAGGCAGTTGGACATTTTTCTGTGCTATTTTGGGGGATGCAAGTCCTTGCACTGCATCTCTACAAATAGGATTTCCCATGAAAGAAAATGCCACCCATTTTTCACTGAAGCTTCCATGTTTGTATTCTGTAAAAACACAATTTAATGTTATCATACGAAATGTGTAATGTGTAACATCTTGCTTCCACAAAACCCCTGTGGAGACAATAAGAGGATACAAAGTTGCAATTACATGTATTATATGGAATTGATTAGACTAGCTAGGCACACATATCTGCATTTAAAGCAGCTCAACCTCATTTTCAGTGCCATTGATAATAAAATTTCTAGCTATCTTTAGCATTTTTCATCAATTGATTTCAATGTACTCAATCATTTAGGGTATCATGTTCAAAAGCATACTAAGAAAATGAGTCTCAAAATAATAAAATTCCTATAGCACAGGGTATGGTGAATACTTCCGAAGTTCATGTCAAGAGGATCCTCAAGTGATATCATGAGTCAGGCCCATGAAGATACTGCCTCAAAATCAACTGGAAGTGGTAGGGATGCTCCTTGCCATGTAACTGTCAGGAAAATAATAATTCAGTTTTGGTTAGAAAAAAACAGAACTTTCTGCGGAAGAGAGAGAATATATCTGTCAGGATGTATTCCCTTGTTTTTTGCTACTCTGAGTAAAATTGGATAAAACATTTGAATGTTTGTAATTGGCAATAAGAATAAACAAAAACATGACAATATTTTAAGTGTTGATTTTCTGAGACACCTAAGAAAACCACATCTAAGACTTGATGGTCTCAATCACAGACATGAACCTTCTGCTTCCAGGTCTGTTGATTATGCATTAACTGGAAGAGAATCAAGACTTTGGTGAATAGAATATACATTTTTGCCTGCAAATCCTTGAAGGACTGTGATTATTCTGTTGATAAGTTTTCTTCTTAATAGGTAACCAATGACATGAATCATGAATGAATTGAAAAGGTCATTGGATCAGTAAATAATAATAGTAGTAGTAGTAACAAAATAATAATACAATATAATAATAACAAACCCAACAATAATGATAATAAAAGCACACATACAGAGCTTAATTTGTAATCTTAATCTAGGTTTCCACAATTTTCATTTCTTACATCTCAAGGGTTTTTTTTTAATGCTAAGACATAGGGAAACTGTCAAATAAGTCTGGTAGCAAATACTTTTGCTGTGCTATTTGTATTTTGTGAACATGTGCAACAAGTACACTTCGCGAGAGAGAATGGGAGAAGTTTCTGAGGGAAATTTGACTCATGCTTATAAAATGAATGGAATGTGAGTCAGTTAAAAATGTGTTGCTGCAGACTAGTAAAAACTTCAGCCAGAACTGGCCCAGGTTTCAGGTGAAGTACTAGACTAATCTTGTCTAATTATGCCTTTTAAAAGCTGAAAAGAGGTAATGTGAGTTATTTGGTACACAATGGCAGCAAACAGTGTGCCTGCTTTGCATTTATATTTCGCATTGAGCCTGTAATGACCGCAGAACCTTAAAACTAACTATAACTTCTGTGCGTAACTGTGATTTTTTTCATCAAAGGCCTGCTGTGGAATCAAGAGTTCACAACATTTGTGGTATTTGTGTTCTGTGTTTTACTCTAGGAACTAGTCTTATGGACATTTTAAGTGTTTTGGCCCTAGTTGTGGTTTCATAAGAAATACAATGAAACTGCAGGTTTCAAAATAATGTAGAGAATATGTTAAGTTCTTAGCATGACAGAGAACAATAAGAAAAGGCCATTCCTTAACTTGTTGGGGTTTTGATTTATTTTTCTTAAAAAAAAAAAAAGTTGCCTTTTTTTTTTTTTTACCTTTTTTTTTTTTTTTTTTTTTTTACTTTTTTTTTTTTTTTTTTTTCTGTTTTAGTTAAAATAAGAATCAGGGCCAGTTAATAGAAAATACAGATTCAGGGTTGATTTAGCACAGTGTGTATAGCTCTAAAACGGATCTGAAGATGTATGGATTCCTATTTGGTCATATTGCCACCTGACAGAGTGATACCATGTCATTAAATTTGGGGAGTCTGTATTTTTCATCAGTAAAACATGGCCAAGAAAATTTGGTTTTATAAAGTGCTTTGGTATTTTTTATTGGTGTAATGTTATATAGATAAAAAAGTTGTTATCACTATAATGTGATGCTTAGGATTAGACTCTGATCAATATCTTCTTGAAATAAGTCCTGTGTTGGCCTCAGACTGTCTCTAAAGTAGACATTTTGCTTTCTTTTGATTTTCTAGGTACAAGATGTTGCTGGGTTTTTTTTAATAACTTTGAGAAAATATTAAAAAAAAGTAAATGCCAAGTTACTACGTGTCCAAATTATGAGATGAAAACAGAACTGGCAAAACAAATGATCATCACTGTGGAAATACTTTGGAAGTCACGTTTACACAAGTTTGCAACAATATTTTATTATTTGGAACTTGATTAATGGTCATATATTAGCAATTAAAATATTCCCCTTTATGGAAAGAGTAGTGGGAAATAAATATTTTATCTGAAAAAAATGCTTCTTTAGCAGTTACCTTTGTAACATAAATGAGACATCAGTTCCGATTTGTGACAAACAGCTAAGGGAATCTGGCACAAATATTCAAAAGGTGTTACAGAGCACACCCTAGAAAATAATAACATAATTGTTTGAAGTGTTACAGTTGCAAGGGTAAGCTTCAGGTCAGACCACGTGTTTTACAGAAATAAAGCATTTTTAATTAGCTGCACAGTACACAAAATCTACCATAAATATATCTCATTATTTTACAAAGTTGAACAGATAAATTTTCACTGGCTAAGTGGTAAAGTGTTTGGTTTCCAAGAACAGCATAGAATACTTTTTGAACAACAAGTTTTACAGGCATTAGTAACTTATCTGTCACACATAACTGAACCTAGAACTCTTGGTCTCACAGAAAATTACAACCACCTCGTTATTGACTTAACAAATAGAGGTATTTGAGTGGTTTGTATGAGTTTGCCGTGGAAAAGCAGAATTTTTGTTATAACATGTAGCCTGGAACTATGTGATGGAAGATTAAAATATAATCTAATAGCCAGGTGAAATTATTTCCTAAGAAGAGTTAAAAAGTAGGAATCTAAAAGCCACATAGCAGGTAGGAAATGTATGGTGTGTCAGTCATTTCTTCTTTCATATAGATGATTTTTGCCCTCTCCTATTAAGGGGCTGAGTTTAATATATAGAAAAGTGCTTATTCTCAACCTGCCCATGTAGTGATGTCAGACTGAAATCTCTTGTGAACCTTGATCTTCTATAGAGAATATTATGATAAACAAAGCATATGTTTCTAATTAGAGTCAATAAAACAAAATGCTCAGCCTGTCCTTCTATTATTGAACTGGATGTAATTGTTTTTCAAATACTGACCTTAATCTGTATTTTAATATGATCTGGGGTTTAACCAAAATCATGACTACAACATACCTTATGGTAATGTCTCATTTACTTCTTATTTCAAAACACAGTAGGATAGCATAGGAATAAAGGCTACATGACTGCTTCTACCTCTGTCACAGCTTCCCCATGTCCAGGGAAAGATGTTACCCCTCTGCACCTCATCTTACAGATCTGTGAAATGTGGATAATTATACCCTTCCTTAACAGTTGCTTTGAGTTCTGTCAGTGTGCCACATATTGTATTATCATCTACTTCTATTCCGTGATGCTATTCATTATAACTTGGAATGATTAAGAAAACTATTAGGCAATAATTAAGAAAGCTTGTATCTGAATATGCAGAGGTCCAACGGAAGGCTGATGAGGATAGCTAAAGGTATTGTATGTGTTCTTCTAAAGATTTCTAAAGATCATGCTGGAAGTCTGTGTTCTTGAGGCTGAACAAGCTTTGGGAAGATTCTTAGATAGCTTTGCTTTGACAAGAGCAGATAGACGACTTTGACAGTTAATAAGGCTAATAACTGGCTTCTGAAATAGTTTTTTCCTACCCAGCAACAAAGTTAAACTGGAGCCTCATGTTTCTCATCCATAAGTATTTCTGATGTAAGAGACTGAAGATGTGAATCTTAGATAAGTTTTATATAGAGGTATTAGCAAGATGTGTGCAACCGTTCTTTCAGCGACAGTATTTTTTTTTCCCCGTATGTGTACTGGTAGAGGTCCACCTACTGTAACATGATCATATATGGAAAGTCAGTTCTTAATCATACCATAATACGATTAATCATGTATGGAATATATTAATCATACGTGGAAGACATAATTATAAGGCATACTCATAAACTGAAGGACAGTTAATCTCTGAACTTCACAGTTGGCATCTTGTGAGCGGTTACCAAACTATCTTGGCTTTTTTACTGAGGAGTGAATGAAGCCTTAGCACTGTTATCTGTTCATGCTCTGGTTCTATCCTGTGATCTGCTTTGTTTTAAAGTCAGCGATAGATCCCACAGTGTCAGTGCTGATGTGAGTCACCTTCCCCTGACTCTAAGGACACCATCCATCAGTGCCATCAAAGCTATCATTCTGCTTCATGTTTGTGAGGGAGCTGTGTGAAGTGTTTACATCTCATAGTTTGCCAGTAAATGACAATAGACATCAGTTTGTGTCTCATGAGTTTGAAACTTTCTTGAAGATGAATGGAGTGTGTCGTGTCAAATAAGCTCAATGCCCTCCACTACTGTATCAGGATCCTTTCAGATTTCCCCCTTCATGGAGTGCATTTCACCTATATTGAGCATAGCTACTGAAATAGCACAGCTATTTCAGTTGAAGCATTCATTTGTAAGAGAACATATTGGTACTGTTTTATTGGTACCATTTACTGAAGGCTGGTGTGCTTTTTATAGGTATTTGTAATTTTTAATCAAGTGGATTATTAGTAAAGATATATTCTTATATATTCCTGTGTCTTCAAAGCTCATATTGGCTAGATCTTCTAATATGAAAGGTTGTATAGTGATCATTTTTCTTTTGCAGGTATGATTTCATACAGTTTTCTTTCAATATCACATGGGTAGATTTGGATCAATTTTGTGTTGATTTCCTATTTTAGAAGTGAATGTCAAGAGGTTTAGACAGAGGGAGCTGGTGGAAACATATCTACACACACTGAAATATTTAGTTATTTATTTATTTTTAAACCCTTGACTTCAGCTTCAGCTTCAGCTGACCTCTTTTGCAATACAGAGAACCATCTTACAATGAATGATGCAATATGTGAAGAGAAATAATGGTTAAAGAATAAACACTATTTTTGATTGACTTGCCTTTTCTGCATAAATGCACGCATAGGAAGCCTAGGACTATACATGCTGTTTCTACACCCATGATCTCTTAAGGCTTTCCAGGACCAGTTTTCTACAAGTCCTTATTTTTAAACCAAAAACACTAAGGAAGTAAGCAGTGAGTCCTACACTGAAAACTGAAAATCATTTGGCTGCTAGTATAAACTGAACAAAACTGTTTTCCTCACATGTTATGGAAAGCTTGCTAGCAACTTCCCTTCATTCAGTCTATCACCCTTTTTCATAATGGATTCTGAGAATATTTTAAGCGTAGACTATATCAGCTCATTTTCTATTTCCTTCTGTAGTATATCTTCTTCAAAGTCAAGCTAAAATCTTGACCTTCCTCTGGTTTTTCTAACCCTGGTTTTGTTTTACACTTGAAACGATATTATTAGTTGTATGTGGCATACAGTAGTCCGAAATGCCTAGTAGAATTCCATGTACTGTAAAGCAAATGGCTAAATATTTTTAACCCCCCCTTTTGGTTATATGCAATTCTGTGGATGGCTGTGATGCTGATATGCCTTGGTTTAAATTAACAGGCTGTATGTCAGCATTCTCATTTTAAATGATCCTAAAAGTGAGCTTTCCAGGACACTAAAGCAAGTCAAAAGAAAGCAGGAATGTGATGTATATGTAGTATACATATATGTAGTATAAATAATAGCAAGAAGAGTTTGAATTATGTTAGTGATACATTGCCATGACCAAAGGAAATCTCAATCAGAGGCCTCAACTTCTCTAGGCTTCAACCCAAGTAGTACAAACACTAAGGAACAAACTTTAATGTCTTCTACCTCATTCACTGCTTTCATATTCTGTACATGGGATCAGAGAACAGTCTGAGTAGTTTCACTTTTTGAATTCTGTGATCTTCTAATTAAGACACTTTCCAAATTCTTTTTATTGCTGTTTTACTGCAAGATAGACATTTATATAACATTTTTCATGTCTTTAAACAAGAGAAAACAAAGAAAAAAACCTACTGTCATGCAAAATCGTGCTAGTGTTCATAGGTTTATAAGCAGTGTCAAGATTTCCGGGTTCAGCTTCTGACTTTGTGTGGAAATGTGGTTTGGTAACTGTGGAAAGCACAGCCAAACACATAGATTTGAAATGCAGCTTGGCTAAGCGTGTGCAACTTGGGTCTGCTCTGTTAAAAACCTGGGACTTGATTCCTGCTGCACCACAAATGACAGCTCCTGAGTTAATCCATCTGCAAAATATGGCAAATGATACTTGTCTCTTTCTTAATGAGGCCTTGCTGCATAATAAGGGTTACAC
Organism: Pampusana beccarii; assembly: GCA_013399365.1. NCBI lineage: Eukaryota > Metazoa > Chordata > Aves > Columbiformes > Columbidae > Pampusana > Pampusana beccarii. The sequence goes on along the minus strand of VWYH01006088.1, from coordinate 298,398 downwards.
AGTGCACAGAATTATTAACGTCAGATGAAGAGCTGCAACTAGAACTTGTGGCTCACTGCCCATCATATTTGTGCTAGGCCAAAGGGTGCTTTACAGAAGTAATTTGCCTGTATACTCTGAAGCTGTATATGAGTTTTTGCAAGGCTTGGAGTGTAATGGATGTGATTAGCATATCAGGAGTGCCATGGAGCTCCGGACATGCCTAATGCAGTTAGGAGCTCAGTGTGCCAGGAACAAAAACTCAGAGGAGTTGGCTTGTTGGGAACTGTGGGGCTCAAGTACTCTTCGTGCAGATTTTGTTCATTCGTGGGAATGACTGAGTGACCCCTGCTGAAAATGTAGGGAGGATAGAGAATAGGTAACTCTGAGGCAGAAATTGTGGATGATTGTAGACCAAAATATTGATGTTTGGCAAAATTAAAAGTAGAATTCTGTAAATAAAGTTAATGGTTATCTATTGAAATCGCTCATCCTGAGCCTTTCTATGTGGCTTCTTTGTAGGCGAAATGAGATTTTTTTCTGTGTAAGGAATGCTGGAATACATTGTAGTTAGTAAGTCCAGTTTTGCATCAGGGATTGTCGAGGAATGGTTGAGCTGGGCAAGTATAACTTGTAAGGACACTTATAAGTGGTACAAGTCCCTGTAAGTGGATCCCTAATTGATGTTAATTGTCAGAATTTTGCAGAAGCTGATGGGGATACAGCGCACATGCCATCTGAGGAACTGGTCCCCTGAGAGAGAGATTCAGGCTGAACTCTGCTAACTGGGGTGGAAAGAAAGTGGCAGCATCTTTTACTTGCGTCTCCCTTGCATTAACTCTTATTGGTTTCTTGACATTGCTGATGGTCTGAGGATCACTTATCTATGGAGAGGGCAGGATAAGACTCACTTATACCTGCTCACATTTGTCTTCATGAATCACTTAGTAACTGCCTGGCTCTTTCTAAGTAATAGGGTTAAGGGGCATTTAATAGTGAGCATTCAATGTAATTAAATATTTGCAAGTATGTTGCACGTATTTTGTTTTCACTGAACATATCACTAAAGCCCCACATTCCATAAGGTATTAATGCAGTATGACAGAGACAAAGTGTACCGTAGAGGGAGGAGGAGAGCTAAAATACTGTCATACGTAAGCTATTAATGTAATTATTTTTTTAAGTGGTGTTTTAAATTGGTTACTTGAACTGTGTTTCTAGTGTGTGTAGAAGAAAGAGTAGGAAATAATTTATATGAAGGCCTCAACCTTTTGTTTAAGTCAACAGCACATAAAGCATTTTAAGTTTGCTTTTTTATTGTTGAAGTCCCATAATCTATGAGGCACACTTGGTCATGAAGTAGCTTGTTATTAAAATATAATATCATGTTCATCTGTGATTATTATTTTAATTCAGTGCTCAGTTGACTTATACAAAGCTGCCTGAACTCTTTCAGTAACCACTCTCCATTCGCCTACATTACATTTAATTTATACCAAGATGATAAAAAATTTGATTTATTTTACAACAGATCAGTAATTGTGCTCTACAAATAAGTCCGTAATGATAATCAACAGCATTTTCAACATAATTTAATTTGTCTTCTCCCGAGAGGTAGTTAAATGCAGTAATAATAACACTACTGTTATGGACTCTGCTGCAGTTAATCATGGCCTGAATATGCAGACAGCCCCAATATTGTATTGACAGAAATTAAATTAACCATCAGCTTGGGCAATCAGTGGCTGTACAGCTATTAAAAGTAATAAAGGCAACAAACCCCAACCATAGCCAATTATGTTTTGACATATAAAAGAAAAAAGACAGATGCTTTTGATTTGAAATTTTTATTTCACTGGAAGTAAAGAAGACATATCTTTTCATATACATTATTTCCCATGCCTTAATTAACCAATAATACACATCACAGCCTAAGAACCATGCTGACATAATGTAGTATCACAGATATATTTTGAGTGCCTCCTAAACCAAACATTTCATTATCTCCATATAAAGTATCTTGGTATAACATGTTGTTGCAAAAGGTATATATCAAAATGCATAGACAAGAAAAGGTGCAACCAACGTTCAAAACCAACTAAACTGAGATTGGAAAAAAGTATCTCTTCGGGTTGAGTATGACGTGTTTTTCTTAAAATCCTGCTGAGGTGAGAAGTAAAACTCTCAATTTTTCTAAAAATGTTAATGACTTGGATTGGGTATTGAAGGGGAGAAAGGAAGAAAGAGTTATTGTTTTCACTATGTAGGTGGTTAGCTCTTCACAATTTTTTACTTAGATGAAGTTAAGCATCCGTAACTTGGTAAAAGTTATTTTTATGCTATGTTCATTTGAACAGCTATGTTTTTATGCTATGTTCATTTGAATATTTTCATACATATAAGTGTATTCAAAAGTGCCTAGTTATGTGAATATTAAACTACAAAGTAATGTTTAAATACTTATATACACTTACATATATTAGTTTATATAATTTATGAATATTGAATGAGAAATAAAGTAGTTCACACTTAGGGTTTATGGATATTTTATCAGAAGCAATGTTTTTACTTTAACCAATCAGAGATTTAATTACTTTGTAGTAGTTTTTATAGGTTTAAATCTTGAAAAGTGTGTATTTCTGCTTATTGTGATTTCTATCTTATGGTGAAAACAATATCTCAGGATGCAAGTGAAATGAAGTAGCATAATATGTCATTATTCTTAACCAAAATCAAATGCAGCACATATAAGAAGAGTATTTTGAGAATTACAGACTTATCTGTTACTTTAGACAATATTTCATAACCTTACATAGCAGTTACCCAGTGTACCAATAATTTTCTGAAGAGTTTGAAAAACTTGTCCCTTGTACAGTGATGTCATGACTTCACTTTTTCAGACTGATGACCAAAGTCGCTGTGTTGTAGAAGGATCATAGCATCATAGAATAGTTTGGGTTGGAGAGGACCTTTAAAGGTCATCTAGTTCAACCCCCTAACAATGAGCATGGACATCTTCAACTAGACCATGAAGCTTTATAAATCAGAACTAAATTTGATTGCCTAAGCCCATAGCACTCCATAGCAAGTTTAGTTCAGATCCTTTCAAAAACATAAATACCTGTTTAATTTGACAAATACAATTACTGAATTCATACAATTTTTCCAGTTCCTGAGCACTTTGCTGGATAGGGGCTTTAGCCAGGAGATGAGAATAATCCTTCACCTCTAAATCTCTTTGCTCCTTAGACTTATTAAATTCAATATAGTTCACTTACACAGAAAAGCAAAATAATCCTGCATGAACTATGAGATAAAATTCTGTGGCTTGTGTTACATAGGTCAAGCTAGGAGCTCAAGTTTTTTAGAAACTCCCTTCTGGCCATAACACCCATGAATTGATGTTCTGAAAAAGAAGTTTGCCCAAGGCAAAGTCAGGTTTTAGAGCAGCCCTGACTGTACAGTTGGAGAGACACAGAAGATGTTTTCATTTAAAAAAAAAAATCAAATTGTCTGTGAGCAGCAGAACATGCAAGACCAGGTTTCTTAAGGTGCTTGTTGGGTGTTACCAGATCCTGGTAAAGCCCCAGGTTCCCCCTTTCAATACCTCTGCAGACTTCAGATAACCTGCATGGCAAGATCACTATGTGCACATGCTGGCTGGCTGGGTACTGACATGAGGAGTATATAATAGCCAAGTTCTCCCTACTGTTCCTAGTTGGGAAGTCATTAAGGACTTCCCTTCTTCAGCCACTGATTTTCACAATACATTTAGCAAATTATTTATCTTTAAACGTTCTACTCTTTCAAATGTAGCTGCATTTGGCCAGTGGTTTGGAAATGTGCAAAGAGAGACTGACAGGCATATGGGAGGGATTTTCTTATTCCGTAAGAAACCACGCGAAAATTCAATCCTCTCCAGCCATTTTTGAAGACAGTCATTCTGTAGTATATGTGACAGATAATAATGTCATAAAGCTTGATTGGAGCTAGTGTCAAAACATATTTGTAAACAGCATGTTCTTGCATCACCCATTAACAGTCTAGCTATAATAAATGTTTTCAAAAGTAACATTTTGGTGCACCATTTTGGTGTATATTTCATGTAGCATATGAACTCACATCTAAGTGTGAATGTAACAATATACTGTCACATGTTGGTGTTTCAATGTAGGGTTGGGTTTAGGTATGTCATGCAATGGCAAAATTCAGACTTCCTTAAGTTTTATAGGATCACCAAATTCCTCACGTAGTTATGTTTCCAGGATCTAATTTTCTTAGACTTTATAAATAACTCTTTTCTGAAGAACAATGGTTTTCCAAACAGATATTACATGAGGGCCAATATCTATTATGACACTTCTTATGAGGGAAGACTGATATATCGCTCATGGCTATTTCAGTGACGAGTTATCTCTCCCCTCTGTAGCCATGAAGATACATGTCGTAACAGAGATCAACTATCATTGTAATGTAATTTTTCTCAATACATCATGTGTTGTAAGTGGTGTTGATTGCTGACAGAAACTCAGAGGGTGGGAAATCTGATTCCTGGTACTCCCAGAGCAGGAAATACAACTTAGGCAGTGAATATTGTATTTGATGCATATTTGCTTCCATCCTACAGCTTCCTTCCTGTTTGTCTGCAAGTTTCCATAAAGCAATCCACTGCATTAAAATACAGTCTAGAAATTCTATTCCCTCAGACACTTATATATGTTCGCTTGTATTTGTTTAGAAAAGTAAGATACACAACATGGAAGTAAGCAGCAGGTTGTACCTGTATTACTTGCAAATGTATTAAACAGGAGTCCTATCATAATTATGAGGGTCTATAGAAAAATGAAAACCAATCTTAAACTGGAGTACTGAATGAAAAGGTTACATTTTGCCTACTTCAGCATTATATTAAACATTAGCGTATTTCAGCCTTTACCATCCCTAAGTTTATAGAGAGGTAGCCACTTACCACGACCAAGACAAATCTGGAAAATCCGTGTTTGATCTGAAATTTTCACTGAAAAAGCAAAGCTATTTCTTCATGTTCCTTCTTTTCTTATTTTTTTCTAATAACTAAGTTGTAAATGAAACTTGATTTTGTGAGAATCTTATGAAGCCTAATTAATATAACTTCAGTGAAAGGAATACTTTGGCTTTTTGTTAGAAAGGTCTCTAAATGTCCCTAGACTCCGTAGTTTTATGATATTTTTTTTTAATAAATTATTTTTTTAATTCCTCCTATCATTTCTGGAGCTGAGAAATATTGACTACATATTTGGATTGTCTTCACATTTGAACTTTGATGTCTTATCGCAATTCAGTGACATTTCAGCAAGGTAAACTCCAAGAGGAGATCTTCCTGCATATTCTGTAAAACTGTAGACTGAAAGAAGCAATTACTTCAAGATGTATAGCTTGTTGATGTTACGGTTTCTGTCTAACAGTTTGTTTTGATCTAATGTTAACGAAAGCATGCCCAGACTGGTACATAAGAAAACTCAAAGGCTGTGGACATCAACTGGTACTGCTATTTCATGCTGCACTGTCTCAAAGAGATACAACATAAATCCACGAGTGGATAAATAGTATTGGAGTTGATCAGTTAATAACTTGGGGATTAATTAACTGTCCACTTTAGGTAAATACCAAATCTTATCATACTTTCCTTGAGAGTATGTTTGAGCAGGTGCCACAACCGCAGTTTCTGTTATCTAGACTGCACATTTGAGATGTCCAGAATTTGCATTACCACTAGCCTCTACACAAACACAGCTACCCCTTGATCAGAGGGCATGCCATGGGAATGGGAGTTGGCATTTGACTGTCTCTGGAGCTGTGGGCTGGCTGCCCAAATGTACACGTTACTTAACCAGTTGGAAGAAACAGTTTGATTATAAGCAAGAGCTGAACACTAAGCATCACCCTTGTTATGGTGGTATTGTCTAGAAATCGGAGTGGCAACAGATCAAAACAGAGAACTGCAACTCAAAGAAATAACATGATATTTTGATAGCACTTGTTTTAAGAATGCAAGCACATACTAGCTTGATTTTAAGCCTGTTGTTTTAAAACTATAACAGCTGAACAGGCCCTTCTCTGGATAAGTTGTTTGTATTAGCTGTCAGTTCCTTGACTTTTGTTCATTCCCTGAAAGTGCTAAAGGTCATATTTCCTTAATATTCTTTTATAGCCAAGTAGTTACTAGACTGAAACATGTGATACAAGAGTCTGATCCTTCTCCTCTTTAAATTTTGCCATAATTGCAAAATTGTATGATTCAATGCAAATGGCACAAACAGCAGACTTGTCATGCAAACTAAGATATCTCCTCATGAAGAGGGATGAGAGATTAGGAATCAAAAATATTAAAACTAAAATTCACTACAAGCTCTTACTTAGGGTTTCTGAGTATGTGACTTCACTGGGAAAAAGAAGCAATGCAGAAAATACCTCATCAAACTACTCCATCATTGTTCTTGAAACCTTGTATTTTTAAAACAATTCATGGACATATTATAAACTGTTGTGTTATCCTTTCCCCCTCTCACTCTGGCTTTGCCTTCTATTCCACCGCAGTATTTCCTTTCTACCCATGACATCATCTTAACCCTCACTAGGGAAAGGGGCAAAAGAGACAGAGAGAAAGAAAAAAGACAAAAAACAAAACCCAACCAACACCACACACACACACATACACACACACACAACCATGCAAAACAAAAAAATCCTTCCTTGGCAACAGAAATACCTTTAAGTGTAACATAATTACCATCTCTCTGCCCTTTCTCCCCCCACTGGGACTATTCAGCAAACCCTACAACATACACTTAAATCTTCAACTTCTCACAGACACTATACGCAGATGGGAAAGATTTGATTAAAATTACAGTGCTTTAGGTTCAACTTCACCTATTAAGAAAAAAAAAAAGGATCTGGTGCTGGACTTTTTTCCCTGAGAAATAACTAGGCCACAGTAATTACAGACAGGGCCCTGCTGAGTACCGTGAATAGGATCCCTGGGGTGGTATTTTCCTGTTACCTGTCTATGTAGGGCTGTTGACATCAACATGAATGATAACTATGCCAGGTTTCCTTTTNTAATGGCTTAGAAAAAGAAAGGGAGGAGAAAGAAAAGAAAATAAGTTATAAGTGTTGTGATTTTCTATACATCTGTGCATCTGCGTGATTATTTTCTTAAATTATTTTTCTTGAAGTTGAATTTTGGCCTTCAAGCAATGAAGACACCAACACAAAGAGAGTAAGAGGCACAGAACATTATACACTATCGAAGTTTAAATGTTAGAGCTTTTCCTGGTGTCCAAACCAGTAGAAGCTGAGCACAAACCTGCTTTAAGACAATTGACTCATAAAACTAGATACCGTCCACCAAATTAATTCTGTTTGCATTTCAGGTAATGTTAGATATTAGAAGTTGTATTTTGTTATTGTTTCAGCTGGTAAAAGTCCTGAACTACCCAGCAGAAACTTTACTCTGTATTACGTTGCACGGGTGAAATGGAGACTAGAACTGTAGCTGATGGCACATCCCAGAAATTGAACAGAATCCGTGGAAAGTGCATTGGAAGATAATATTTAAATAAGAAAGGTAAGGAAACAGCAATAAGTGTATTGTCCGCATGTCAGGATGGCACTAAAGAAAAGTAATAGAAAGTTAGATTGAGCTCCGACCATAACTGGAAGGGCATGCAGAGACTCATATGGAATTTAGAAGAAAAGGTATTTTGGCAAAATTTTGGCAAAAATGGCAAAAGCTAAAGGATGAGAAGGGAGAATAACAGCAGGAGATGGAATGGAATAGATGTAATGTTTGTTTGAAAAAGCAGACAAAAGGTGGAAAGGACAAAGCCCTTCCCTTCTGTCTTGTTACTCTGTGCTTGTGAAAGAAAGATAAAGCTCCAGACTGACCAGCAGAGTCTTTTCAAGCTCAGAGTCAACTAATAACAGAAAGTTGAGACACGTCTTAATGTCATGTGCTCAACTCTACCTTCTAGAAGATGGCCTTCACAGTTTGGGAGTCTGAGGAAAAGGCAAGATAAGTGAATCTTTGTTCTACTGACTCTTGACTGATATTTGCCTTGAAAATGTCTACTGATAGCTACTGTAAGTAAACACATCCTTGAAGGAGCCTGTCTCAAAATCAATTGCTAGTCAGTACAGGTAGCTCAGGATAACCTGGGAGATGTAACCTGTTCCCTGACAAAAAATTCTCATCCTATCCCTGGAGAATAAGAGAATCAGGACTAGTACATCAGCAAAGTACTTGGTTTTTGTAGATATCAAGCAAAATAGGAGGTTTCAGGAGGGATTTTTTCACTGAAAACTATCTGATAATACTAACAGGCAACTGATTCACACTAGGATACCTGTTAAGCTGGAGAAGGAAGCTAACATCACGAAGCAGTCAGAGGTGGGAGCTATTGATTGAGAAGTGATGCACAAGCTGAGGATAGACTTGGCTGGTTCATAGAATGCTGGAGATGCTTATGTTTGATGCAATAACACGAAGCTAAACAGGAGGATGTAGAAAGAGGAATGACATGGTCAAAGCAAAAGCCTGAGAAAATTATCTTTGAGAAAATGATCTTCACAGCAGTACTGTGAACGGATATGTGCAGTGCGTGACCCTATTTGTCAAGACTCAAGAAAAGGATGTTTCAGCAATCAAGATGGATATGTTGCTTAGATGAATGGGATACAGAAAGAATCTCAGCAAGACTTAGAGTTTGACTGTGAGGGCATAGACAGAGGGCCCTGAGCTGAAGAGGGTTCTGACTTTATGGGTCTGAGTGGCAGACAGGCTGTGGGTGTTGTACATGGTGATTTGGAAGAATGAGATAAGAAGCTCTTCTCCATGTTAAGCTTGAGCTGACCAATTTGCATATTCAAAGAAATATGAGAGAGAGAGAGTCTTAGATACTACTTTAGGTGGAGATGGGCTGGTAAGGGAAACAGGAGAACACATAAGATACCTGAGATTTTAAAGCTCAGCCTTAGAATCGTAGAACCATACAATCATTTCAGTTGGAAGAGACCCTCAGAATCATTGAGTTCAATGATAACCTAACTCTAGAACTAAACCATGTCCCTAAGAACCTCGTCTAAACACCTTTTAAACATCTCCAGGGATGGTGACTCCACCACTTCCCTGGGCAGCCTGTTCCAATGCCTGACAACCCTTTCTGTGAAGCATTTTTTCCTAATATCCAATCTGAACCTCCCCTGGCACAACTTGAGGCCATTTCTTCTTGTCCTACCACTTGCTACTTGTGAGCAGAGACCAACCCCCTCCATGCTACAACCTCCTTTCAAGCAGTTGTAGACAGCCTCCTTTTCTCCAGGCTAAACAGCCCCAGTTTCCTCAACCGCTCCTCATCAGACTTGTGCTCTGGGCCCCTCACTGGCTTTATTGCCCTTCTCTGAACTCTCTCCAGTATTTCAATGTCCTTCTCATGATAATGGACCCCAAACTGAAGACAGTATTCAAGGTGCAGCCTCAACAGCACCATGTACAGTGACACAATCACTTCTTTAGTCCTGCTGGCCACACTATTCCTGATACAAGCCAGGTTGCTGTTGGCCTTTTTGGCCACCTGTGCACACTGCTGGCTCATGTTCAGCTGGCTGTCAATCAACATCCTCAGATCCTTTTCTGCCACACAAATCTCCATCCTCTCTTCCCGAGCCTGTACTGCTGCCTGAGGTTGCTATGACCCAAGTGCAGGACCTGGCACCTGGCCTTGATAAACCTCATACAACTGGCCTCAGCCCAATGATCCAGCTAGTCCAGATCCATCTGTATGGTCTTCCTACCCTCCAGCAGATCAACACTCTCACTCAATTTGGTGTCCTGTGCAAATTTATTCAATCCCTTCATCCAGATCATTGACGAAGAGATTAAACAGAAGGATGCTGTTGGCTGGCTGCAAAAATCTAGTGCTATAAATGCAGAGACTCACTTGTTTTCTTTCTGTTTGCTATAGCCATGATAAAGATGAGTTTTGTTATTCCAGCAACAAACTAAAATTAAGAAAACGTGATAAGATTGTTATAGGAGTTGGCATATCAGGAGTTAGAGAATGAAACCTCATGGTGTTTTTTAGAGGTGATGTGTGAAACTCTTTAGTGCCTTCTAGGAGTGCCACTTCAAGGGAGGGTTGAAGAGCAGGAAGGAATATTTGGGTGAGGCTCAGTTCCCTATGTACCTCTCATGTGGAATAGAGATTAATGTTTATGACATTTTCTCTCTAATTATTTAAAGGAAAGGGACTGAGAGCACCATACTTGCAAGTCTTGTGGGAAGGAGCTCACCTGCAGGCACGTTGAGGTGCCTCTGCTTTCTCACTTGGAGCAGTCATGAATCTAATCTGCACAGGGCTGAGTTGTGCTTAAGAGTCACATTCTCCATTTGGTGTTTTTTTCCAGACACTTTGTACTTTCATGGAGTCTTCTTTTACTGGTTTTATTTTCTGTTTGTTGTCGTGAGCTTCCATTCTTCTGTAGTATCTCTGTGCAATTTTCTGTCTCTCGTGAGATTGTTCAACTCTCCTCTTAGATTCCTCGTTTGCCACAATGGCTATTCCTATTGACATCTTTGGCAATTGAACACTGTCCTGAAATGGACTTAAACACTGAAAAGGCAAGGCAGAGCCCTTTTCTGCCTCTTTGTTGGATGAGAGAGTGGCTTCTGCCATTTAAGACAATTGACAGATGCAAAGAAACACTTCTGCATGGCAGGATTATTTCCCTCCCTCAGCTCCCCCAGCCTCTGTCCATTCCTCCTCCCAGACTAAGGAATAGCAGCAATCCAATGTGCCTGGCAGTGAAAGAACTGCTCCTGAAGCTTTAGATATCCTTCTTGTTTATTTATTTATTTCATGCCTGCTAGCCAAACATGAAATGTAACCCTTCGTGCCATAGCTTGCTCTCCTGACTGGTGAAAATTATCTTGACTCACAATGTACCTCCTTTGACAGAAAGCCTTCAGCACAGTTAAGATACCTTTCATCTGCTCACCTTCTCTGGTGGTTTTTGCAAGGAATTTGCTTACCAAAGCTGGGTTTTCCCAAGCACTCTCACAGTTCTAACGATAATAGGTTTGTGTATACTGTAGAGTGATGCTGAGCTGATCCAGTTGTATTTAGTTCACATTAATCACACCCTTTTACTCAAAACAGTATAGCTCTGATCTAAACCAATTAAGCTAGTGATGTTTAGACAAAGAGATTAATATAGCTCGGAAAAGCATAACCTTTGTCCACAGAAATGTCTTAAGATAATTAGTTTTATTGTGTGGGTTGGAATTGTAGAAAGGTGTGTTTTAGATGTAGACATCTAACTGTACATACTAAATCAGCAGGAAAATAAGCGTGTGCGGGCAGACAAGTTTCAGCTGCATACACGGAGATATAAAGATGGAATGATCTCACTTTAGAGCTGATACTTGAGAATGTACAGGGAATCAAGGATAAGACCCACAAAATGAAGAGATAAATAGACTAACAAATAAAGCAGAGAAAAAAAAATCTTTGCTTGTATTTAAAAATATGCTTTCTCCTTCACACATCATGCTGACTAAAAAAAAAAAAAAATAAAATCAAAACTTTCTTTGATTTCTCAAGTTATACTAAAGACACATGTACTCTTTTTTTATTTATAATTTTTTAAGTTTCATTGCAGACTCACTAGGAACAAATTCCTGAACTGTCTGTATCTCTAAGATACCATTTTTAGTTCAGGAAACAGATGAACCAGATGAACTTATTTATTACATTTATACCATAATGCACTTGTGATGCCTGACAACAATTGCTATTAGATCAGCTAACAATTTAGAATTAATTAGAATCTAAGCAAATTTTTGAATTAATCAGATATAAATTAGATATTAATTCAGTAGATATTAGATCTATGTCAAAATTCAGCTCAAAGAGCTAAAATGCTTGGAGTAAGACCTGGTTTCAACGGGGCTTCATATACTGTTAGGTCATTATTATTTGCATTGATCCTGAATATCCCAGAAATTCACTTTAAAGTCAAACACCTCAGCTGCTAGGACCTAATGTTGTGGTAAACATGCACAGAACTGCAAAGGCCACCATGCCCCACTACCTGAGCCCCTGGAAAGCAAAAGAATGGGAAGAAATCAGATTATCATGGGAAATTTCAGGTAATTAAACCTGCTCCAGGCTTCAGGTAAAGGCAGAAAATTCTTACTATCCCTACCAGTTTGAGTTATTCAAGAAAGCTATATCAATCAGGCATCTGTAAATGAAAATTCACCTTAGATATATATATATATTATTTAGTGTGCTTATCTTCTGTCATAGTAAGCCTGTGCTCATTCAGAACAAGACAGTTCTCTCCTGCTGCTGAGTACTTGTACATTTAGAAGAAATAAATCTTTCCTGACCAACCAAAGCCCGGAAGTATGGGTTTTGATATTATTGCTTGTCTGAATGCAGAATTTTTAGTAATTTAATAGAATTTCTTTATGGATCATGCAGATGTACCACTCAAAACAAAAGTCACCTGCTGCATTCTCCTCTGCATCCCTGCTGGAACGAAAGATGTGGTTCACACGCTTTGCTCAGTGATGGTAGTTTCCACTTGAAATCTCCATACAGTTGACTCAGAACGTTTCCTCCCATCAGGGCACCGATGGGCCTCAACGCCCCTGCCCAGCTCCCCTGGGGCTCCCCAGTCCTTCCCACAGCCCAGGGCCTTGTTTCAGCCCCCTGGGGCCAACAGTCTCTGCCCCAGTGATGCTTCAGCAGGGCCAGTGTCCAGCTCCCCACAGCCGTATCCTTGCTGTTTTCAAAGAAACCATGAAACCAAAAAATACACAACCATTATTTTTTCTCATGGTGAGAACCTACTGAGGACTTGCTCCATCTGTACCCTTGTGATGCCTAAGAGGTATATTCCTTATTTCAGGATTGACATGTCTCACATGGAAGACATTCAGAAACCATTTTCACATTTCCTGCATCAATAGGCTAAGGCTGTAGTGGGTGAGGTGTCTCTATGATCAAAGGCAGGATGGGAAAGATGGCATTATAAGACCTGAAACTGGCTCCTGCCCCCAACTTTCTCCCACTCCATTTATCTCCCTCAGTTGCTTCTAGCATCAAACAGAAACTGACAACCTGAAAGTCAAGGAACATTCTACTTTGCTTTGTGGTGCTACCACATCCAGAGTAAATATGTCCTTCTCCCTGCCTCTTCTCACTCTAAAAAAGATGTTCTGCTCTACAGACCCAGACCCAGAAACTGCATGCTTCCCCGCCAACCTTTTGATATCCACCCATTCTTTACCCTCTGACCTTGGAAAGAAATGCCAACTCAAGGAGGTTGAATGCTTGTAACCTATAATTTGTGGCTGCATATACAATGTAAGGAGCAAAAGTCCATATTTGCATATACATCCACAAATACCTTGTGTTGTGATGGTTTTGTGACTTGGAAAACTACCTCCTGAATTAGGTTTGGGCATATTTCTGCTTTTATTTCCCCTCAGTCCCTATCAAAAAGCCCATCTGCCATACAGGATCCAATGGTCCAGGCTAGGCCAGCCTAAGCCAGGTGGAGGGCTGGTTGAGTACATGTTATTTGGATTATATGAATGGTTTAAAGAACAACTTAGTGAAGGGAGAAAAAAAAAATCTCGAACTGTCTTTGTATTTGTCCAGTCTGCGTGGCACATTCTCTTTTTTTACTGTAATTCTGCCACTTAATGGAAGCTGTCTCATTATCGTTGTGTCTTTTGGGTTCACTGAGCATTGTGTTGAATTCCTCACATGGTGCTGATCAGTTACTCTTTATAAGTAATTCTCTTGGCTGTACTACAGGCGCTTGGTTCAGGTGCTATTTACCACCAGGACTAAGTGATACACAGTCTGGTCAACAGCAATCCAAACAAAGATGTGCAGATCAGAGATATTTATTGAATCAATAGTGAAATTAAAGAGCTCTGTGAATCTCCACATTTTTGCAAATGAGGTATGACCTTATAACCTGCTAAATTAAAATCTGGCTTTTGTCTGTATAACAAGTTTAACACAAGGGAAAACTAAATACGTTTGAACCTAGTGCTTCATGACTTCCAGTACTAAGAATTTAGGCAGCTGGGTTCAGTATAAAAATAGTATGAACCCATTTTACACTAAACATAGAAGTTTTGCACAACTTTATGCAAAATAACTTTTTATTGTACTATGGTTCTGTGCCGTTTGCTCTGTAATAGTGCTTTCAGGTAAGAGCTTAAAATTGGAGGTCGTGTTTGCTCCTTATGAATATTAAATATCCCAGGATTATTGTCATAATCATATAGATTCGTAGCATGCCCTTGAGCAGAGCTATCTTTCTGCCAGTCCTGGGTAGTTCTGCACCCCTGCGCAATCAAATGAGCGTCTATAAATTGAAACAATGCTTTGAAAACAGTCAAATTAGAGCCATGATATAAATGTAGAAGAGTACATTTGAACAGTGGAAAATCCATTGCAAAAACACTTGCACAGCATAAATCTCTTAGATTCTGTGAATCCTCTCTTCCCACTGTCTGTATGTGGAGGAGCTCTGTATGCTTGAACACATCCCTGCTCATGAGTGAGAAATAGAGTCATAAAGTACAATTCCTATCTTCTCCTCTCCCTTTCCCGGGAAGGATTATTGTGGTCTCTGGGGTTAGATAGTAGTGAAAAATCCCAGGGTGAAACACTGGGATTGTACTGGGATAATCTGCTTTTCCTTGGTCTGCAAAGAGTTTGTATTTCAGGCTGGGGTTGCTTTCCATACAAGCTGAGCTGACAGGGAACCCTGTCATGACGTGACGTGACGTGAGAGTTGACTGAACTTCCAACTTTATATGCAAGTACATCCTGCAGGCATTCCGACAAAAGAGGAGCATGACCCCTAGTGTATCTCTTGTTCTTTAAACTTGTGTTTTCTGTAGTAATTCTTGCTCTTCTTGTCCTAGTGCACTTTTAAGGAAACCTGAGTCACAAGAATTGAGTCTGGACGGGACTGGCTCTGGAACCATGGTCTGATGAATTCTGCGTAAGTCAAAAGACTCTTCTGACTCAGAGGAAAGCTATTTATTCACCTTCTTTAGCAAACAGGATAGTGTGGCATAGTGCAGAATTGTTTTCAGTGTAGAAAAAAGAAAAAATCCTTTTTACAGAGTGATTTATTTGTAAATTCTGTAGAGACCTATACTCTATACTGTTTGGCACTGGGGTAAACAGGCTCCAGGCTCCATCTAAGATACATTCACAAATGCTGTATTTATGAGTATTTGTGAATGCATCTTAGATGTATTTATCACTGTATTTTAGGTGGCATCTTCTTCAGATCTTTGCATCTCAGGAAATTTTGAAAAGCTGACCTGAAAGCATCTTCTATGATGCATGCATATATTTTTCTCATCCCCTCTCTGCCAACTGAACCTCATAGTTGCAACATATTAGCATGTAATTTGTTTGTATACAGTCAGCGTCCTATGAACACATATATATACACAGAAGGTATTTGATAGCTTTGTGACCTTGAGATATGAGCCATTCATCATTGACTAGCCTAAGAATACACATCCTGCTATGTTTTATTCATAACCCTGTATGTATGTGTAAATATACACATATATGCAAGCAAATATTCATTTTGTACATATTACACATTATAATGAGTGCAACTTATAATTTGAAAGATGAAAGCCAGTGGGAAAAATTCTTATAAGTGCCTACTGTTTTCTCTTTTGATACCTTTCCAAATTGATGTTTCCATCTCATTGTTTTTGTATTTGTTTTTAACTTTATCTAAAATATTTTAAAATGGGTATTATTTAACAAAGAAGAAAACTTTACCACTTTCTCATGTAAAGCTAATGTGACAATAAAACTGTCAACAAGGAGGCAAGATCAGTCTCACAAAAATCTTGAAACCTCTAAGTGGAATTTGCATAAAATAGTTCTGGTATTATTATTCACTGTTCTTTCAGTGACAGATATGTCAAGGCCTTAAAACCTAAAAGAACAATTATGCTATTGTATCTCTCAGAGGATTCAAGGGGTGTGTCTTTGGTGAAAAAGTGCTATTAGAGCTTTGAAAAGCAGTAAAAAGACAGCCCAAGAGGCTCTTTAGCTAGTCATTTTAAAAAGAATGCCTGGGCTTTAAGTGTCTTAAAGTACATTTATTCAACTCTTACTTTGTGCTTTAAAAAAACTGCTAGTAATTAATGGCTGTAACATTTTTTTTAACATTTGCATTAGTTATAAATAAAAACTCTTGATAAAACCTTTATTGATTAACTTAAACTGCGATTCTCTTGTGAATGCTTCTGAATTTCTGTCAAGCGTATTTCTAATAATTATATATAAGCTTTTTGGTTAAGCTAATATTGAGGAAATCATTGAACAATTATAGACCAAAACAGGAACTAATCAGTAAATCCACTACTTGAACAAGCTAGCTTAACGTAATATGTCTGACATTAAAAATGAGGGATTGATAAGTAATGTATCATTACAGCTGGATGTGCCATAAAAGTCAGCGATCCAAATGTCGTTTTATTTAAGCGTGTTCATGATTTTAGCTTTGGACTTGTTGGAGTTTGGGTAAAAATATATATTTTGAAGTTCTCACTAGAGGACAAGTTGGAACAAGCCTGTAAAGTGCAAAATCACTAAGCAAAGAAAGAAGATATAAAATAAGTACAAAAAAATGAATGTGACTTGAGAATATGGAGCAAAGAGACATCAGAAATAATTTAAATAGGGAAAATCAAGACCTGAATTACTAAACTTTAATTGTTGCCAACACCAGCCAGCTAATAAATGTACTTTAGAGTAAGACCAAAAATGTCATGAAATTAATTTATTTCATACCCTTCACTGTAGAACAGTGTAATTACGAACTTGGCAGCCAGGTGCTGGATTGGCCAGAGACCAGGTTAATATACAATATTTGATTATAAAATGATTCATTATAAATATGGCAGGTCTATTTCTTTCTTATCAGGATTGTCATATATCAATATAAAGTAAATGAAGAAAAAGTGTTGGTCTTAGCCAGCTATTTTTGTTATAAAAGCATACATATAGAATACATTGAGGTGATATTCAGTTCCCACAGTAATAGACTCTTTACAGCTACTGGAGATGCACAGAAACTCCTGGAGCACTCTGTTTAAAACAGGGAAACCAGGACATCATTACACTTCAAATTTTACAACAGACAGAATACAGAAAATTCTATTAAAATTATTGTAAATAACAGTAACTTCATCTTAGTATTCTTTAGATGTTCTATACACTAACCATAGAAAACAACATAAAAGCCAGACTAATGCTATCTACTTGGAAAAATTAAGCTGTAAAGATTTTAATGGTGACCACTCTAACAGAGTGTAAGTGGTTCGAAAGTCTGATGAAGTATATATAAAGTTCTGCCCATATAATTTCAATTTTGTCATGCTAATATTTAGGTAAAGCTGGCAGCAGTCAGTTTCTGATTCTGGATATTAATCTATATTTTATGTGGTATTCACTTAGTGTTTAAGCACCTATTCTAATTAAACTCAGTACGAATCTTGCAGTACATAGCATGCAGTTATGTGGGACTCAGGTTATGCATTATGCAGTTCATTTTGCATTTACATTGCTGGAAGTTTTCTCATCTTACAGACATGTAGAATCAGGCTGTTGTTTTGTGATTTTGTCACATGTTTGCTTTATGTGTGCAAATACATATTTGTGCATAGATAAATAAGCAGAGATATGCTCCTGCATCAGAACTTAATTTATTGCAACATTCTGATGTTGGCACTTGGACCAACATGCATTTTATCACACTATTAGGTGATTTAGGATTCTGCAAAAATATATTATGCAAGTGTGGATGGATAGCACTTTATAAACATAAGACTGAACCATACCTCTTATCTGTCCTTGAATTTTTGGATTGTGATTGACTTCACCTGAAAAATTCTCCTTAGCTTTTCTCAACGTACAGTAACGTTGTCTTTTGAATATTAGAATTTGTAAAGCAGAATGTAATTGCCGGATTTTAAAATACGGTTAGGCTTTCTTTCCAGCTGCATTCTTTGTTAAAAACTGCTTAAATTCCTATATATTTAATGATGTCTTTTTAAGGACTTTTCCTGATTTAAACCTTTTCCCCATAACTTAATTTTTGTCTCCTTTTCTTTTTATCCTCAGCTAATGTAAGAGCATTCTGACAGGACCTAAATATGGACCTTAAATATAATTAAGGAAACAGGCCAGCTTCTGCCCTCAGTTAAAACCCATTCAGCTTCAAAGTTGATGGGGACGGTGGAGTTAGAGACCAAAGTGGCATTTGTCCTAGCTGATAGATTTTGTAAAGCAGCAAGAATTTTGTAAAGCAGCAAGAAAAGAGCTTTGTTAGAATGGGGCAGTGGTCAAGCAGAGACCTCGCTCTGCAGAGCCTGCGTGGACACGCAGGAGGCAAAGTACTTGCAGTTTTTGCTCTGGATGCTTTAGTAAAAAGTAGTCTTGCAATCTCCATTCCTTCCCCACATTCTTGCCAGCCTTTGCTGCACTTTTTCATGTAGGCATTTCATCAGAAGGATGTACTGACAAGGAATTTAAAAGAAAAATAGGGCAGTGGCCTTGCTATTTGGCTAAAAAAGGGTAGCAAGGAAGAGACCGTTATTAGTTTGACAGAGAAATAGGGAGTCAGCTGTCAAGGCTGGAATTGCTGCCAGGGTGGTGGGGAGGAGGTGCAATAAGAGCCAACTTGAATAAATAAGCAGAGCAAAGCTCTGAAATGGGGGAAGGAGTTTAAATGTCATAATCAGGGGATTGATGGATTCAAGGTGTGGGGAAGAGACATCGGGTCAGACTAAAAGGCGAGGAAGATGTTCCTTAGTTGTAGAGGATTGTGCAGAAAAGGAGATGATATGAATATGTCGGAGGCTAGAAAGGAAGAGCTGTAGTGAAGGAGGAAATTAGGGTGAAAGCAGAAGATAAGGGCCTGAACAAGTGTTTTAGAGATATAGTCAGAAAGAAACATCTGACTATTGAAAACAGAATTAAGAAGAAACGACCGAATTTGGTTACAGTCTGCTTATAGAGGAAAAAAATGAGAAGAAAGAAACCAGAGAACCTATCAAAGCTGCAGCCTGACCAAAATAAGAGGTTGTGAGTTTATTATACGCACTGAAAGATGTCAGCATGACAGAGACTCAGAATAGCATTTCTGAAATGTGACAGTGTTAGTGAGTTTACAGCCATGTGACTCAGAGAAGTTGGCCCATTTTTTTATGAAAGACAATGGACTAGATGACAGAAATAGCTATTGTCCCAAATGCGCCATCCTTGCTCCCACATAGATCTCTAGGAATGGCTCTTTCAGGCACGACATTTCTGTTCTCTAGAAGACAAGTCTTCATTTCTCTAGAAGTCTCTAGAAGTCAACATATATCTTTTGGATTAGGTATGTGTAAGAACAGAATTATACCCTGTATGTGTCAGTAGGTTTGTTCACCTCACCATTAGTGTGTTTATCACTTGGTATAACCTTTTGTGTCAGAAATAGTAGCAGGTATGGCAGATGCTTCTCTCAGTCCCTCAATGTCCAGTTCTTTTGAACATGGAAGGAAAACTCAAAGAAATATTAATTAATCTGTTCAGATTATTATACTATAAAATACTTGTTTGTGTCTTGTAGCATCTTGATCTGAGTGAGGTGCTTACATTGGTATGGAAAGTATATTAAATATTTAAGGTTGTGTGTCAGCTTGCTAGTTTTGGAGCTTTTGGGGTCAGGGACTTTATATTGTGAACACCAAGCACAAGAGGGCCTCAACCTGCTAGTCCTCCAGGATCTGCTGCAATAAATAATAGTAGTTGAGGAACAGTTTTTCATTCTAACACATTGCTGTTACTGTTGTAGTTTAAAGTGAAATGGAAGGATCATCTTGACAGTACTCACTGGTTCTGTTTTGGTGGTTGATATTGTCTCTATTACAGTCAATTCAGTAAAAGATATTGTGTCAAGTCCTGAAAACCCCAAACTTCTAATAGATGCTGATGTGCTCCAAGTAATTAACATCCTTTATGATCAACCCCTGTTCAAATAAATACATAAACACTTACACACATGCCCCTACTGTAACTTGGCACAAAACTTGATCTGTGTGAAACAGTAGTAGTACCCAAACTCTGTGATAATACCATAATTCTACAGAGGAGCAATGGCTAAAAAATGATACTAAACTGAAGCTGAGAACATTGTGACACACTAAATTTTATGCTGTGCTTTGTTATGCAATCTTCCCTCTGTCCTTTGTGGTCCAGAATGGCCTCCTGTTGTGTGTCTTGAACATGCTATGCCTCTGTTCAGATATCCTTTCCAGAACTGGGCAGTGTAAGCTGCATGTTTAATAGGTGTGGGCACTGGAGCTGCTCTCCACCAGCCAGCTGAGAGCACTTCTCTCCCTCTCACCAAAATGAATGAACAGATCCATGCTGTACCACTTGTGAGGTCAACTGTGGGTCTAAGGGCATGTTCTGCTGCATTATCGGTGTCTCAGGAGAACACTGGAATTGGTCCTATTTCCCAAAAAGGTCAAAGGGAAGGTGAGGAGTAGTTAGTAATGGAATGAGAGCAGACCCTTAGATTTACCTTCTTCAAATCCAACTACCTGCTTGCCCAAGAGGTTTAGTAACGTATCTTAACTTGGAGGTATCTTAATACTTTCTGGGTGTCAGTATTTTGAATAATTCAGATGGTGTCACCTATCATTAATCTATGCCTCCTCTGCCAGTCAGGATTCTGGTATTGTCTGTGGGTGGGTAATAAGAGATCGAGTACCTGAAAAGTTTCATTGTACTCCCTGCTGTTTCAGATCTGAAGAAGGGCTTGCACGCCTGAAAGCTTGTCTGTTCTTTTCTAACTATGGCAATTGGTTTAGAAAATTCTATTACCTTTCTTTACTAACCCTGCCTCTAGTCTATTGCTCATTACACTGTGCTTTTTCCTCAATTATCCTTAAATACAACCACTTCCTCTTCAGTTTTCTGCTTTTTTTTCCTGTCTTCCTATTTTTCCTTCTTTCACCCTTTTTCATATATTTATTTCTGATATCTGCTGCCCTGTTTCATTTTAAAAGCCAGAACATAAAACACAAGTGTATAAATTATACCTTCTGTCTATGCTGGTTATACTGTCTTGGCCTGAGTCGCCTTTCACACCTATAAGGCTTTGTCTTTTTCATTCCATTAATCTTTGCTTTTGAAGGCTTCAGCATTCTCCTAATAGCAACCTGTTTCAATGGATAGCAGCGTTGCAGGACAGACTCTGAAAAAAGCTAGTTAGAGAAAGATTTGTCTTGACAAAAATGTCAGTCAGAAGAAGTTTGATCTGACAGTATTTTCATCTCATGATTTGGAGGAAAAAGTACTTGGAAAAATTTCAGAGGAGACCAGAAAATCATTCAGCAAGGTAAATATTGAAGTTTATTTGATTTTTTTTTTCTTTCCACAGTCGTTGAGAGAACATGCCGTTACTAACAGTGGAATCCACAGAAATTATACAGTCCAGAGTGACTTGTCTATTCTAATGTTTCAACCCACTATACAAATAACTAACTAAAAACATTTTTCAGCTGGAATGAAGATTAGAAGTACGCACCAATTTTTATAATTGGAGAACATTTTTTAATTATCAAAAGATACACACACACACAAAAAATTAGGTGTTAAGTTTATATTTTAAAATATTTGAAATCTCAGGAAAGCACATTCCAGGAAACTAAACACATTTAAATATTGCTTTTGGAAGGTAATGTCTCTTGTCTTGTCCCCTTTATGTTCCTTCCATTCCTACTATGTAAGATCTTATTTTTTTGTATTGAGGGCTTTTTCTAAGGATTCTATTTCTAAGAATATGGCTAGAAATTTTTAGGTATGGAATCCCACTATTCTGTGGTCCTACTGCTGCTGTAATATTTAAATTGGAATGGTTCCTGTAAAACAAATAGATTCTGTAATTTCCTGACTTTTCTGGAACCTAATGGTTTTGTCTTTTCTCTCCTGAGATTCTGGAACAAGCAGAGTGGGAAATGTATTTTATTATTTTCTCTGAGGGTTGGAAGTTCTCTCTGTTTCTTGCTGGTAATATTTATAAATCTGTGACTCGCTATGTGGCTTTGGAGAGGGTATAAGTGGATTGCAGCTCATCCCAGCCATTCTGTCAAACTTCAATACTGATTTTGAGGAATTTTCTTCCCCTTTTTTGAGTGATTGTACATCCTACATGTCTTTTGGAGGGTTACTGTTTTGAAGAAGTTGTTGGCAATGCAACAACTTACATATCCATTCGAAGTCTTGGTTTCCTTACCTCCTGTGCAGTGACATCTAAGAACCAGGAAAATGGAGAAGCAAGAGCCAGAGCTTACCAATAGAGTCTTGAGAGCAGCCTCTGCAGGGCACCTTTTGGTGCATTATTTTAGTCAGGTCTTCATTTCCCTAGAGAGAAATAGGTTGAAGAAATAAAAAAGGGTAGGACACATTGTTTTGTTAGTATTTTTGATGCAGTCACTGAAGAATGACACCTTTCTGTGAAGGCTGCAGGTGGAATGAACATTTAATACTCTCTCTCTGGTGAGAAATGAGAACAAGGAAAAGACAGAGAGCAGGTGTTTGAGTTTCCACATAAAGGTATAAAAAATGGCAAAAAGAAGGAGTTTTGATTGTAACATGTTTCATTTTCCTGTTTTCTCCTCAGACTCTTTGTCTTGCATTATGTTTTGAAGAATGGATGAAGAGGGCTTAGAGAGGTAAATTTTACCCATCTCTTTAATCAAAGTTTGCACTCTCACTAGTAATTCAGTCATAGTTTTACATGTAAGTCAATTGCAAGTAAAGTATTGTGACATTTTCAATGTACCTTTGAAAAACTTCCTGCTTATTCTCTTTCCTGTCTGAAAATTTTTCTTACCTCCCCAAGACATCACAGGGAAGTTAATGTAGAAATGACCTGTTGGAACATTTCTAAGGAGCTGTCAAATCAGATGCAAAACTGAAGGCAAATTTTAACTATTACTGTAGCCTATCACTTCCCCATCATACTGAAAATATCTGTCAATGGGTGTACTGAAGAAGAGGTATTCAAACCAACTTGTTGCGGAAAACCATATTGCAGAAAAAAACCAATATTATAAAATTTCATGTGACCTTTTGAGAAAACTGCTAATTTCATGGGGAGTTCTAGGAAAAAGTGCCAATTTCATGCAAATTCAGAGGGAAAAGATAGATTGGAAGGTTTTACTTAGGAAGTATAAAAGCTGTAATGACTGTAAAAGATATACAAGCCTAATAATCATGAAAACAACACTCTTTTACTAGTGTATATTAATCGTCTCATATCATGCTGGCAAAATGCAGAAACGTGATGTTTTAATCCATGTATGATGAAATGCAGCTTTACATTAATTTCCAAACAGGTCTAAAAATGGCTTCTTAAATCAGTGTCTTTTGGAGTTCTCTGCAGGCTCAAATAGTTCTGCCTTCTTGTTGTAGCCTAGAAGTATCAAGGTCATCCTGAGTTTAGATGTATAGCCCATATGAATAAACAAGTGTGGTTGATTATTTGAATGGACTATATGAGGCTGAGCCTTCTGTTATTGCTCCTTCTCTTTTTACTCTTTGAGGTTTATGGGGGCATGGGCAGAGCACACTGTATGGAAGCAGCACATCCAGCCAGTGGTGGGAATATTTACTGTTGAATTTGAAATTAACATAAAATAAAAGGAGAGAAAAATCAGAATAGGTTTTGTGATTATTTAGATATTCAGTGGTTTACTTGACTTCTCTGCTATAATGTAGTCAGTGAGAGAGGTGAAAAATGCAAGATGTTTTCTTCAAAAACTGTGGAATTTGGATGTGTCTACTCCCAAAAACTCATTCAACCTTTTTCTGGAAGTCTTGTCTGCTTCCAGTGGAGAATGCCAATAGCCAGACTGAAACCATCAAAAGAAAACAGATAGCTTAATATCGAATTCACAAGACAGGTAGCTGTGATAGCTGCTCATATGCAGTGCTGAGCATTTTACCATTCTCAGCACTATAACCACTGAGACTGACTCTGGAGCAGTGGTCAGATTTCAGGTAGATTTAGGCAATTTTTGAGCCCCTTGGTCTAGATTTCGGAAAGCTGCAAAGCTGCTCTGTGAGGTCAACACCTAACTATAGAAATCTCTAAAACTAGCCTTATTCATTATGTTTGTCACCTTGAGATGCAACTGCATAAGAATGAATGATATTGCTTGCTTTTAGCTATATTGAACTAAAACCAGAAACATGTTTTTATAGATTTGTACAGTTGAAATAACAGAACGAAGTATGTTTACCATACCTGATCTGGTGTCTCTCTTCCTTTGAAATTTGCTGTTAAGGCTCCCTCATCTACATTTGCTGATTACTAAACTCTCTCGCTATGCTTGAATCNAAGAATATATGTGAAAATCAAAATGTGTGACCTCAGCTACCCCCAAAGACATTTGAAAAAACTCTTCAGAAGAATGAGGAGATGGACTATAACCTGGATATAGAGTAGAAAGAAATTGTATAGTGTCCCTCATACAGAACGCTTAATAGAGAGATGATTCTTTATGAAGTTGTAACTTTAAAAGGCAGTTTTATTGACTTACAGAATACCTGTAAGTCCAGCAAAAGATTAAACATTATCTCAGAGAAGTCCACTATAGTTCAGGAAGAGATCAAAGAGTTCCATTAACAGTGCAGTAGGAGGTAAAATATATATATAGCAAAGGTTTATGTAGCTCAGATGAGCCCCTCCTAGGGAACTGCAAGAGACTCAGTAGGTGAGAAGGAGATAAGGGAAGGGGGAGATGGGCGGGCAATTATTGTCAGTCTCGAAGGAGGAGGTAGAACAAATTATTCTAATGGTAGTTTTTAGGAATACGTCTCAAATGCACAAGGCGATAGAAATAATTGAAAGTGATAAAATCCTAGACAGTGAACTTTCTTTCAGCACAAACATGTCAAGACAAAAATATCAAGTCATGTAAAGACCCTCCACCCCCTTCCTGACATCATGGTTCAACATTAGTCATGGTTGGCAAACTTACCTTGAACAAATTGAAACAAAATTTTTTAAAAAGCCACAATGTGAAAATGGTGAAAACTGCGTCTTATTTTTCCACTAGTTGTGATTGAGAGGACTTCTAGAGGCGCATCTTTTTTGTAACTATTTAATGAAAAATAAGCAAAGAGATAATATTATCACAGTTCTAAAATCCTGAAAATAATGGAGGGTTTAGGTAAAGAGTTTAGCTGATGTCATAGATCTACACCATGAATTAGCATGCTAAGACTACAAAATAATTAAAAAGTCATACTTTTTGGCTTTCATGATTGTTGTTAGCAAAATCTCAAAACACTTCAGAATAGAGCACGAAATATGGTCATTCTCCTCACCTGAAGATGAAAGGAAATCAAGAGGGCTGTGGAGACAAAGAGACACACCTTGAGTCACACTGAACTTTTGACAGTGCTTGAAAGAGTGTTACTGCCCTCTTGCTCAAGTCTTGAGAGCCAGACTGCCCTCTCTGTACCCAGAACACTACATACCTTCCTCCAGGATCCCAGTAAAATTGATTTGTGGGCACAGGGCACAAGCTCTCTATTAATTTGCACACAGAAGACAGTGATTACAGAGCATGACTCTGACCTAGACCCCTAGATGTTACAAAATTGTTATTAAAAAAAAAATAGCAGCGAGGGGCAGAAGAAAAAGTATTTTAACATCAAATAACTCCTTTAAACTTTGGAAGTAACAGGTGAGGTCATCAGCCAGGGAGCAAGCGAAAGTAGAGCCCTCTAAGGGTTTTCTAGTCATCTGGGTAATCACATACGTACTTTTAGATACAGGGAAAGCAATGGCTACTGGTTGCTGCAGACCTGACATACCAAACTGATAGTAATATTGCACCTGATGGGGAGCCAATGCACACCGTTGGTACAAGTCACTGCTGATGAGCTCTGGCTAAAGGCAGAGAAAAGGGTGCACACCATTCCATTTAGCTCACAGTAGAATGGAGCGAGCTACACCCACAACACAAGATGAAAAGTGTCTTTCCATTTAAATCTTCTATAGCCAATTTTTTGGTGCTTGCAACACTAAACTGCATGATAATAACTGGACAACAAGGTTCAGGATCTATATTTGGTTTCTGAGGCTTTAAAAATCACATTTATGGGAAATAATGCCACTTCTGTTTCCATCTCTCGTCTCTCAAAAGAAATCCCAGTAACTTTCTTTATGCTGTCATGATGATCCAGAGGATATAACTTCGTATACATTGACTTTTGTTTATTAGAAAGAATTAGATCCTTTGGCAAACACACAATCTACCGTGCCACATCTTTTCTTCCTTAAGTGGGTAGAGCCTTAGACCTTGCATCAAATTGTACAGTACACAGCTATTTCTAGTTCACAAATTAGTTTATTAAGTCAGGTACCGTCATGAGGTGGAAAAGTGGTGATAGATGACTATGATAAATGCACATTAAAGAAAAGAGCCCCAAGAAAGCTGTGCAGATGTATTCAGCTGCATAATATCAAATTTACATGAAAAGAGTAGTCATTGATATACTAGAAGAACTCCCACTAATAGAATCATAATTAGTGCAAGCTGCTTGCATCCTGGGCAAAGTCAACTTTTCCTTGTCACAGAGAAGAAAGTAGTAGTATTCTACTAAAGCCTGATGCTTTGTGAGTTCTATTTCCAAACGGACTTTAAATTAAACCCCTTCTCAGACAATAATTGGACATTGGAATTGCCCACTAGAGCTGCCTTTGGAATTGTGCTTACTATATATGTAGCTTATGAGGTGCTGAAATTGAGTTCTGATGTGTGGTGGTGTGGGTTGTTCAAGGATCCTGGACTTGGGCAGCTATTAATAGCACTGTGATCTGCAGGTTCAACTGAAATAGCTGCATCAAAGTATCCTGGGTACTTCACACTGAAGTCTTTTTTCCATTTGCAATCTGAATGTACTCACTGAATAATGAAAGTATTGAGTGAAAATAAAGAAGATGAGTGATGTTGATAATTTATCCTGGAAAACGAACTTTTTTTAGTCATAATATTTTGTTGTTAGACTTTGGCCCTAAAATTGTCCCTGAAATCTGAGTCACTTTGTGGTCTTCAAACAGCAGGAAGAAAACTGATCAGTTTAGAGGGAGGAAATTGTCTCCCACACCAGAGCTGCTCTTCTCTGAAATAGATGTGTGGATGGCTGCATGCCCAGTTGGGGAAAGGACTTCTGAACTGCTTGTAGCACTGCTACAATGAGCATTCATTTCTAGAATATCGAAGTAGACCTGGTCATTCATATACCTGAGAGCATTCAGTTTAGTTTTTCATGGATATGCACATAGATCGTAGCTGTGTTGCTGCTGACGGTGGTCTCGCTGAAGACTGTATGGGCTATAGAACCAGGACTGATGGCCAAACAAACAGTAGTTGCAATGGATTCAACAGCGGTCCATGTATAGCTGCCAGTTGAGAAGCAGGTCTTATTTATCAACTCAATACGAAGAATACAAATAAAGTATAGAAAATTGAGTTCTTTAAGTTTGGTGTAATGCTACTGAAAGCAGTGGAGCTTCTCTGATTTATAGAAGATGAGCATCTCAACTGTAATATTTTATTATCGCATTTTAGTGGATAATTGAATATGAGGAAACTGTGCACATTGTATAGATTTTTTTTTGTAGCAGCAAAACAGGATTTTGCCAAACATTTAATGAGAAGTCATTCTTAGTGTGTAAATTCCATTATTGTCAGTGAGCGAACGTGTAAAGCATGACTGAATCAATCACAGTGTCTTTATTTTAAACTGTTCATTATTAGTTATCAAAGCATTTTCTGTAATTCCCTGCCCTGCTCAAACATCAGGATTTATAGCAATATTATTTGGTAAGAAAGGGTTAAGAAGTGAAAGATAAAGAGCTCCAAGTGTCATTGTTTTAGTACCAGTAATGTTATGTCTCTGCTACAGTGCATAAAGAAAAGAAGAAATGCTGACAAGAAAAAAAATATCACACTTTAAAAAACTCCCAAGTCTAAGGAAGGTACTTTTAAATTTGTGCCAGTTACAGTAATTAGTAAACTTGTTCTTAATAGTGTTGTTAAAATGTAATTTTTTCACACTTTCTCTGACTTTGACACTGCTGCTTTTTAAACTTCATTTTGCACTTTGTTCCATTGTTCTTTAATCTGCTGCACTTTGCATTTAGTATCACTGAAATTTCGCACTTACTATGTCAATAACATCTGGCAAAATTGCCACCTATTAAGAGTAAGTGTTCTTTTTTCTCCTGTGAGAAATGTGATGGTGTATTATATTGGTTTCCCTTGAGAGGCTAAGGAGACAATTTTAAAGCAGATAAATGCATTAAAGAAATAACCTGAACTACAAGAGAAGGTTAACGAAAGTCAGAAACTTTTTACTTTTTTTTCACCCTTTTTTTCCTTTGATAAAAGCATCTTATACATGTGGGAAGTGAAAAAATAGTTCAGTTATGCAATCTTTTGCACATTTGGATGTATGTTACATTTCATAATGCTGCTGCAGGACACGCTATGTTCTCATAGGCTTTTATCTACATCAATATTTTTCTGCCCATGTTGGATATGTGTCAGTTTAATGATGTACTACAGGAAGTGTGCTATTAAGTTGAACGCTGTTGGATCATTGTGAAAACACAGGAGTGGTTTTCCAGAGATACTGTAGACACAAGTAGGCCTGACTTTGAGTTCTTCACCTCTAGTGGTCAAGCACCGCTCCAGTTCACTTGCATGTGAAGCTAGCACCATTTTCCTTCTCACAGCAGAAATATTCTACTGGAGAAAGATGAGGTGTGCTGGAGTGAAGCCATCACCCTAAGCTCCTTTGTAGTCACCAGCCTAGCCAGAAAACTTCCTGACATTTTCCCATCTGAAAGACTGAGCCTCTTCGGACATATTGTCTTCAATAAGACCTTCCTGAGTTAGGACATACACATGCATACTTGCACATAGTCTGTATAACATTTTCCTGAACTATGTAAATATCTTGACTATGCCTGTGACTCTTACATATACATTGCTAGTAAATTAAACTGAATTTACAAAATGAAGTACAACCTGAGTGACAGATTTTTCCATTGCCATAGATAAAATCTGGGTGAAAATGAACCACCGCACATGCCATACACATGCTGAAACAACACTGAGCTTCAAGTAATTGCCCACGAGGCAAGGAAGGAAAAAGCTTCACAGAAGAAAATTCTGTAACACTGTTTACACTATGGGGTCAATTTTCTTAATATTGCCTCCCATGGCATTGCAGAAACGTGAGGTGGGAAGGGCTAGGGGAAACACAGTGTATTCCAGAGACTGCCAGAGATGTAGGAAATCTTTCGATTGACTTAGGAGAGCTTTGGCCTGAGGCTGCATTATAAATGCAAACTATATGGCCTGACTGAAAAAAACAGGAGGGGTAGGAATATAATGAACTGAGAGACAGGGATTTTGTACTTCGGCAAATGGTGGAAGGGCATCCCATGTCTGTAAATCTTCATGTCAGGACTCAGTGTTGAGAAGACCATGATATTTGGCTTTGCATGAGGGATGTGAATTTTGCAACCAGCTACTTGCCCAGCTCCAGTTATAATAATGAGAACTGTGCATACATTGAATCTCAGAGAGAGTAGACTTGAGCAGGAAAAGATCTGTCCCCATGGAAAAGCAACTTAACAATTAGACTAAAGAAAAGGATTGTTCTAAAATTGGTACACTTGATCTTTTTTCGGCATATTGTTAAAGAACAAATAGATACATTCTTCATCTTCTCTGTACAGATATATGCACGCGACTTAAAAACATAAATTACTTGAATCTGTATGTTTGAATTCAAAATAAATGGTACTTGAGTAAAGCAATGCAGGGATGAATGCAATGCCTTAGTGGCTTTGATATATAAAATTATTATAGAATGCATCACATCTGAAATAATTTGAACTAATAATATTACAGATTTACTATCCAACTATAGTACAATGCATTTTGCTATGGTTTTCAATTTGCACGTAATATTTATAATGGCATTTATTAGCTTGTTTCAGTATAAATCTACCCAGGTGATACGTTTCTGCTTAAGCTTTGAATGTATGTCATGGAGGATACAGAAATAACAAAATAATACAAGCTTGAACATTTTCACTGTTTTCTTTCTTCCATGTATACAATTAAGGCTCAGATATTTGCATCTGAATTGATCCTCTATTATAATATGGAGTTTACATACCACTGGTTACAAATAATGAGGTGGTAAAGAACAGCAGTTGTATTTCTCCTCCCAGATTTTCGCCTTTTCTTAAATTTCTCTTCTTAATTCTTTATTGGCTGCAATTTAAAAATCTCTTCCCCGATGTTAATGTATTTTCTTCTGACAAAGTGACTCTTCTGACACTTTTTATTTAAAAATAATTTTATATTTAAAAGATTATTCTTAACAATACACAAATAAGATTTTAATGAGCACAAACATTAATCAAATGCTCATGTTGTCCTGTGTTATCTGGTGTGATACCGCAGGGCTCATTGTTAGCCTTCTTTCTAAAATTAAGTCACCTCCAATTTCTTAATTTAGAAAAGACAACTTGTTTCCTTATTCTGAAAATCCACCAAGAATTTACAGTGATGGTTCATTAACTTCCAGTTGGAGACAGAACTGGGGACTCAAGCAAATTCTTAAGGTGACTGCATGACTAAACTGCCCCAAATCAGTTATTTTTCTCTTTAAAGACACATTGTGGTAGATTACATGCAGCTAGCTCACGTGAGCCTTGTTCACACTTTGTAATGCTGTTCTTGGTAGGTAGTTCCCATGACTTCCTGGGGAGGATTCAGAGAGTAAGTCAAGGTTTGGCAGCTTCTCAAAGTTGAGGTGCCAGATGGTATTTTTCTTTCCCAAATTAGAAGTTAAGCGTGCTGTTAGAAACTCAGCAAGAGCTGGGAGATACTGCCTTTCACAGAAGCAAGATGCTGCCAATCACCTTCTTGGATGCATCATCTCTCTGCACAAAGCTGTAGTTTCTCAGCCCCTGTTGAGTGCGGAAGGCAGGGGAGCCTCTGTCTCTCACAGGTGCCCCTCTAAAGATGCACTTTGTGTCCCAGCTCCTGAGCCTCCATGAGCCCTGTTGTGTGCCACTATCAGGCTGTCTGTGGACCATCCTGGACATCCGAGCTGAAGGCTGGTGATCCCCAGAGAATTTTTTTTGTTAATAGAGTGGAGATGCCGTAATTCAACCCTAGTCAGGAGAACTGGATTGGATTGTCACAGTAGTGCACCCATCTGATAGCTGTTTCTCTGTGTGCCCTCTGATTCCTCCAAATTCAGTTTTAAAAAGGTGACTAAAAGGTCATGCCTTCAGCCTGTAGGGTGTGTCTTTAGGCAGTTACATTCATAGAAGATGCTTCAGGGAAAAGACGTTTGTTGCAGGTAGGGAAGTGATTTATGTAGCTGCCAGCACCCGTTTTCTGGCACCTGAGAGCTGGCAAAGGCGATAGTCTTCTTCCTTGTTTAGCTGCAGTCTCCCAGATGAAAGCTACTGCATTTTGCATTTCTGAGTCTCTTTCATGTCACCAGAGGTCACGATCTCTTGTCTGGGAATCACTGAACTCGTTTGTGAGGGCCATCTCACAAACTGGCAAGCACTGAATCTCTACAGAGAAGCCTCATGGTGTAAGGTCCTTTAAGTCTCCTACTTTGTGAAGTAACAGGAACAAGCAATGTTAGAAAAATGACACCTTTTATAACCTGTGAAGTCAGAGATTGTTTTGCATTGCTAACCAGTATATCCACTCAGTGAAAGGGAAACACAAACATACTAAAAAGAGAAGGTGGCTTTCTGAACCAAGTAGACACAGATCCATAAAGAGGATCTGGCCTGTACTTCAGACCAAATGTAGGCTTGGCATTCCCCAGCTGTTTGAATGAGGTGGCTGTAGCCCAGCTGTGGCTCCTGAGAGGACTCTCAGTAAGTGCTTACATGGCCCCAGTGGCAGAGTCCTCTCAAGCAACTATTGAGTCCTGCTGGATTATCTGAATTCACGGTGGCAGGAAGAGCTTTGGAGGACAACACTACTGGACTGCTTTGGCAGCTGGGTACCCGTCACGTAACAGGGTGGCTCACTGGTTTCTCAGGTATGAACATGGCATTTCGCATGTGTGGACATCAGCAGATTCAGATCTGACTAGAAGTTGGGGCATGAAGCAGGACTGTCATCAGAGGTACAGAATCTCTTTGCTCCTCCCAATTGACAGCTTATCTCCTACCGTATCAGAAAGAGTGCAGAAACTTATGTTGATGTTTTCTCCATCAACCTACCAACTTAACACCAGTTTTAAACAAAAAGGAATGCAAACCGACTTGACATTTAGCAAGATTGCTCTGATACAAGAAATATGTTGCAAGCCTGAAGACAGGTGCATTACCACTAAGAAGGTTTTTGTTATGAATGTTCTCATTACAGTGTGTCATGGATAACTAACAGCATACAATTTCTGCCTTGAGGTTCAGCTTTAGTGTTGTTATATTGCTGTCACATGTCTTAATGTTAATCTTTTAGATTAAATGGTAAATATAGAAGTCTTTATTCAATTAACAAAGAAGCAGTCATTAAGGAATGGTGATTGAAATAAAATGGTGAGAAATATACGTTCTGTATCCTCTTAAGTTGTAATTTCAGATTTAAGAGTGAATACTTGCAGTACAGTAAGCGATGGAATAAAACCAGTAAAGAGAACAAACAATCCCGAAACAAGCCCCAGCTCTCAGCAGATAAATGTTCAGAATTTACTTAAGCTTTTTCACCCATTCTGCGTGACATCGGAAATGTATCATAATTCACATGCATAATGTTAGGTGTTTACTCTCTCATTGGTTTCAAAAGGA
The DNA here is from genome assembly GCA_013399365.1 of Pampusana beccarii. Lineage (NCBI taxonomy): Eukaryota > Metazoa > Chordata > Aves > Columbiformes > Columbidae > Pampusana > Pampusana beccarii. The sequence goes on along the minus strand of VWYH01006088.1, from coordinate 265,389 downwards.
CACAGCCTAAAGTTTGCTGCTGACTATAAATCTGTCACTGTAGTTTTTATCTGAAATAAAATAATGAACTCTTTTCATGTGTTTATCTATCTTCTTTCTAGTAAATGACCCAATTGAGAGACACATTTTAGTCATGGACTTTTGTTGTAAGCTGTATTCTGATCTGATCTGACTGTAATAATTATTATTATTATAATAAGTGATTTCAATAGACTACTAGCAGTAACCTGGAATAATGTAGCATGCGAATGACAGTGCCAGCCAGCAAGGAAGAAGAGAACCTGCCTACGGAGCCAAACTGCAACCCACCGCTTTACTTATTAGATAGCTAGGGAACATCTTCTCTGTACTCATAGTAGATAGGCAGATACGAAGTATGGTAATTATCTGTCCCTTATCTTATCAATAATTAATACTTTTCACTTGCATTCTGTTCTCTTCTTCCTAGTTACTCCACCTTGTTCACCACCAACTCTCTGCATGTCTGGTTCTATGCGTCATGTGTTTGTTTTCTTGTACTCTTCCTGGGCAGAAAGACATACAGAAAATTTTGGATTATTTTTCATAATCTGTAGATCTCTACACACATATTGCTAAATGTTTTGAAAGAAAGCAAGATCATGGTCATTATCCTGGGGCCTGGGGTGGTGTTTTTCTCTGCCTTACTCTGCCAACAGCCTGTCAGCTGCAAGTAAAAAACAGTAAGTGCGTGGAGCATGAGTTTATGTTGTTTTGCAGGTGTTTAGGTTATATTCGTATTTTTCTTTTAATAGTCCTCTGACATATCAATTGTCTCATGCATTGCAGCTTCTTTGCACTGCACAGGCGTTTGCAATCTTACTGTAAATGCCCAGCAGGGCATTTAACTGAGCCTCTTATTTGCCTCATCCTCAGAAGTACATTTTCTGAGGATCTTTGCCTTTTTCCTGGCTGTGATGGCAGGTCCAGGGAAGACAGAGCTCAGATTTTTTTCTACCTTTCATACACAGACAGAAGCCTTTGAGGAACCTATATGACCAGTGTAACTCAGCATATCTTGGCGACAGCTCAGTGCTGCAGTCAGCCAGCCTGTTCTGGCTGCAGATGGTACTCTGATTTCTCCCTGCCTAAGCATCCCTTCAGCTCACTCTCAGGCTCCTGCTCAAAGTTGCTGCCTCCTCAGGTCCACCAGCATGAGTCACAGAATGGCTTACTGGTCCAAAGCAGTCAAACTGATGCAGGTTAAGGAAATAGTTTTTATTGAATCATGTTAGGGAGCAACCAGGTGAGCAGGCAGTGGCAGCTGTGAGGGAGCAGATAAGAGCTGAGCAGGTGAGGGGGTTTCATTTGCAGTGGGAAGAGCACCATGTAAATGGTGTCAGAACCCCTGCCAGTCTTCTGAGACAGGAAAGGTGAGAGACTTTCTATGCCCTGCTGTCCCTGTCCCTGAACTGAGTCTAGCTCTTGTATAGAAATGGATGAAACGCAGTACTAAAACATATTTATTTTTTTTTAAGGAGTGGAACAGCTCTTACCCCAGTCAGTGAATTGTTTCTCTAATGTGGTAGTCACAGATCAAGTACAGAGGATATGATAAACTAATTTCTCCCAGTAGCTGCCTTTAAGTTCTGGTTTTGTGTATTAGGTTAATTGTTTAGATGTTACGTTTAATTTTCTTTTAGCTATACATGTTACAGATAGCTTACAAACACTCCATTTTGAGCAGCAATCAGCTCCAATCTCGTATGAAAGCTATACATAGTTCTGGTCAGAACTTCAGCAGTAACAGCTTTAGGAAAACAAATTATTACAGGAAGTGATTGATGTACTGACTAAACAGGTTGCAATCTTCCCCTGCAGTAGGTGGTGCTCACTGCTTAAATAAAATTAAGTAGTGACAGTGATGGGCATAACAGTTTTTGGTTGAGTCTTACAACCAAGGCTGGACAATTTCTGTTGAAAACAAAAAAATCTGCAAGCGAGCAGAGTCTTGTTTCATAGAGTGCATTCTATCTACCTAATCTTTCCTTTTGCAGTTTCCTTTAAAAATACTTTTTCTAAAACTCCTCTGTATGCTCTTTTATTGCAGGGACATCTTGTATATTTTATTGTAGAAGTGGCTGCTTTTTAGTGGTCTGTGAAATACTTCATATATTTCAGTACACTCTATGAAGGTCTCAGAATACTAGAAACATTAATTTTTTGCATAAGCATTGCCGATTTGGTGTGAAAAATTGATTGGTAATTTATATAAATGCTAACTTCATCTGTTCAGCTGCTGATTCTAGAGCCTTAGAGCAAAGGGAAATCAATGAGAATTTGGCCCGAATGTTTTTGAAAACTCCTCTAACTCTCTGTATGCGTTTTAAGCACCAAAAGACCGTCAGAAATGTGTTCTTCAGTCCTGTGTCACTTGTGTGGCTCCGTGGAGATTTAATTTGTTCACAGATCCAACTGGCACATGCTTCTTCTCAACCAGGATGCTCTGGAGGGTGTCCTGCTTGCAGGCTCACCCAGCATTGCTGCTGCAGGTCTCCGCAGACGCTACAGTCGGTACCTTGCCCTCTCGGGCTTTCCCCGTTTCTGGACCAGCTTTCTGGTTTCCTGAGCACGCCTGGGGCTTCCACCAGCAGAATAAGTGCATTGCAGATAAGGGGTATGTGCAGGCTCGAGTGTGATGATGAGAAGTCTGTTTCAGTACTAGGACTTGGACAGAAATGGTCATAGAAAATAAATGGAGCCACACATGTTCCTTCATACCAAAATTTTGGAATTCTTACTGGAATTTTGGATCTAGGCCATCCTTGAATTTCTAGGAAAGTTTGGATCAAGATCTGAATTTTGTGACTTATTTCTATGGTGGTCTTGAACTCGGTGCCAAATTTGTGAGGTCTGGTCTGCTCTAAGTACTTGAACATTGGCCAGGTGCTTGGATATTATTTCATTAAAAACTAAAAATAATTTTCTCAATACTGAAAAACTCTATTTTGAGAGATTTTCCAAAACAGCTGGTCTGGTTACCACAGCAGAATAAAAATGGGGATTGCATTAAAGAATGTGCGTTAGAAATTTTGTAGTTTGATTTACTATTTATAGATTTGCAGGTCATTATTAATGTTCCATAATAATACTTCACCTGGTTATAATACATATTCATTCCTTCGCGTTTCTAAAGCCCTTTGAGAACCTAGGAAAGAGCCGCTAGAAAAGTGAAAAGTGTTATTAAATGAGTTTAAAATTCCAGCTGTTTTCCCCACAATAGATTTTGCCTAAAGTAAGAATGAATATTAAAGAAAAAAATAGAACTTTTTCTAAAGGAGATCTTTGCTGACAGCTTGATAAAAGTACATTTCTTGGCATGCTGTCCATCTCTGTTCCTTGGTGCTACTTAATTTTATTTTGGTTTAGTTATTATTTCATTAATAATAAAAGTTCACAGAGCTGGACACTTCTCTCACAAGATAAATCTTCACTTAAGTAAAAATGAAGTAAAATTCTCCTTTCCAACCAGAAAAGTATTCTTCTGTAATGTTGTTTTTTTTTTTTCATAAATGTTAGTATAGTGTTTAATAATGTCTTCTGTATAGAAATCATGCCTCTCCTGAGTAATATGTTGGTCTAAGAGCCTCAGAGATAGAAAAATAAAATCCTTAGCTCATTACCTTAAACCTGGCGTTTTCTAGATGCAGTGTTCTGCATGGCTTGGTTTTGTTTTGCTTGAAACCGTAGTATTTCTATTACTGTAGAACCTGTTGAAATGGAGGCTGTTACAGTGCTAATGTAAATTGTAAAAAGGAAACTAATTTGTGCTGTTTTTGTGGGATATAACTGGTATTATTTATTTATTTGGAAAAAAAAAAAAAGATGATAATATAAAGGGCCATGAATTAAACTGCAAACCCCCTGTGTAACAAGGAAAAAAGCCACCTGAATATATGTGTAAAACGTGTTTTAGGCTGCAACAATGAACTCTTTCAAAACAAAGCTGTCACTGTTTCAGGACTTTAAAGTGACACTGTGATTTTCAAGTATTAATAAACATCCAGGGGGAGCTAGGGAGTAGCAATTTTGCTTTTTCTAATGGTATATAAGGAAATAGGAATACAGAGAAAAGTAGTGTAAATGACTAATTCTTCTTTAGCGGTTGGGGCTTTTTTTACCAGGAACTTTTGATGAGAAACTGGTCAGTCATTCTGAGAGTGGTGGAAAGCCTGTCAAGGTCACTGCCAAGGACAAGAGAGTCAATTAGTATGCAGATCATAGCCAAGGAGTTCAAAGGTATTGTTCCAATTCAATCACATTAGCCAGGCCAGTAATGAACAAACGGCATGACCTTAATCAGGGAGCCTGAACCACTCACTGAAGGGAAGTCTGTCTGTGTGCGTATTTGGGGGGGACAGGAGGAGGGGTTGGGGTGGCAAAAAGGATGTGGTTTCTTTTGTTGTTGTGTTTTGGCTTGGGCGTATTTTTTTTTTTTTTTTAAAGGGACAGCAAGCCCCGTCTGCTTAATTAGCCACTAGTAATGGAAACTTATTTCTAGATCCCTGTGTTCTGAAGTACAAAATTGCTTTTATTTTTGGGTGATAACTGAAACAGGCTCAAATGGACAGGTGGCTAGAATATTTTAATAAAATATATTCAGTGATATGCTAAAGGGTATGCAGGAGGAGGGAGATAACCTTATGTAAAACACCAAACCAAATTTTGCAATTACAGTTTCTCTCACACTGTGCTAATTTTCTTAAAGTCTACATGCAAGCAAAATTCTGGGTGATTTTTTTTCCTCAGACATAGCATAAAGTAATACACTCTCTAGTTAATAATGGAAATAATATTTATTTAAAATAAAAATATTTCTTTAGCACTTTCAGTCTGACAAATATTGCACGACACATAATTATATTTTAGAAATCCAAAGCTCTCAGTTGTTTTATATGCTCAGCACAATACCCACTGCACATTTCAGTGTAGTCAATTTAGTACAGTAAAAAAAGCAGTATTCTGTGTTACATTCACCTTAACAAATGCCCACTCTATTATAAACTTACAAAATCTCTCTCTCTGCTATTTTTCATGCACACGTATACACATTCAAATACCTTCACAGAAATGTGTACATACTGATGACAAAATAATAAAATGACAAGACATATTTGTACTCATCTATATATTGTAATGTCTGCATGTTTCTATAAAGTGGTTTTTGAATGCACACTTAGGACTCCAGTGAAATTTCTTTGTAAATTAGGACTATGTTCCTTTCTTTCTAAACTAATGGTTGAATTTGATAGCCAAATATATTAAAATAACACTTCAAAAGATAACATTTTTCTGTGCTTGAATAATAGAAATTGTAAACACATACTTTCTGCATGTGGAAAGATTTAAAAAAAAATGAAAATAAAAGGAAAAAAAAAGAAAAAATTCCAAAATGCAACTCCACAAGAAATCAATATTAACTATTGAAAATGTGAATGATGCTTAAAATACATTCAGATGGCTTACCTGCAAGTTATCTTTTTGTGTTTATATATAATGTAACTTCTAAGTTTCCTGTTCCTCTCTGGGTGATGTTACTCAATGACTACTTCAACTGGAGCAGATTATGAAAGAAAGCTTTAGGCTTCATTGGGGAAACTGTTTGCAGAAATCACTTCATTTCTCTGTAAGTTAATCATGATAGGCAACTAAGATTTTAGGAATCAAGGGGTTTTTGTTATGTTTTGTCTTGTTTTTCACTCTCTTCCTCTATTTTCTTTACTGGGGAGGTAGTTCATCATATCTCACTAAAACGGAAGATGCATAAAAGAAAAGAAACTATTCTAGGCTATGAAGCACCCTAGGGGTTCATGAATGTTGGGGGAGGAACACTGATTATACAATGCAATAACATATTGAGACACTATTTCAGTTTTACACTTGGTATCAAGTAAATACAGGATATCTCACCCATGAAGGGTGATTATCTTTCATGAAGGGAGGAAATGAGTTATTAAGGTCTTTCTCAGGAGCAAAACAAGGATAAGAATCTTTATTAATGTAAGAAACAATCTGTTTGATTTTTTTTTTCCCTACAGTAATATACTTTTTAGCAAAGATCTGCCTTTTTTTTTTTGTCTTTAAATTGTGTATATCTCAGAATGGAACACATATCAGTTTTAGCTGACACCACTGCACTGCTTAAGAATATTGTTATAAAACATGTACTCATTGCCATTTTTATCTAGATCACAATTAATAATATTTTTAAGCATGCAGTGTCTATCTAGTCCCATAAAAACACTTGTAAAGTATTTGATATTTTATTTGAAGATATTAAAAGATTGTTTAAAAATAAACATATACCAGCAGAACAGAATTTTCACACGATTATTCAGATAGTCAAGAGGTCTTCTTTGATCATATTATTATGATGCTTCTGCTGGATTTCAGTCTAAGACAGGCGTATTTTTTCCTGTCTCTCTCTCTCCATCTCTCTGTCTCTCTCTTTCTTTTTTCCCCCCTAAACAAGGTCATAGATTTTTTTAAATGAGGACTAGAAGTTCCAAGTACAAGATTAAGTAAGTTCTAACAGTGTTATAAAAGTAAGTGCTTTTTTCTATAATAAAAGGTGTTTAAAAGGTTCGCTACAGCTTTAAACAGAATTACAATTTACTTCTTTCAAGTGTCCAGGCCATAAATTCTTCTCAATTCCCTCTCTCTCTCCTTGTCGGAATTAATGAGATCAGATTTGATCAGGGCAGTGATGTGTTCAGAGCCAAATCACACAACAGCGCGCGTGCGGTAATGGAATTTGCATCTAATGCATACATAAATCAAACATCTTTCTGGACATTTTCATATGCATAATGTCATTTCATCCAGTTCTCTCTGTGCAGAGGGGGAGATTTTTCTCTCTGAGAGAATGACTTTCTTTAATGCTTTCATTTTATTTTCGCTGACTACAATCCCCGAGAATGCGCTCGGTCGGAGAATCTTTCGGGGCGCGGTTGACAGTTCCTTTTCCAAGAGGGGTCCTTCACATTTATCATGCCTCTTCCTCGGGGGCTTTGTTATGCAAATGTGGCTGAAATTGATAATTCCAAAGTGCTTCATTTCGGTTCCTTGGCGGTTGGAGATGGTAGATAAAAAGGAACTGACAAGACACACTGATTGCCCTCAATGCTTGTAACTCTCTTGCTAACAAGGCTCGATATTGTTAAAAATTCCTATTGTTATCAGGGTGGCAGTTCCATTATGCAGGCCTTGCAAATTTCTCATTTGAATATTAACCCTTTAATCACACATCTCCCCTCCCCCCAGCCCCAAATCAGTTGCCGTCTAACGAGTCAGAACACAAACCAGTAAATTATTCCCCTATTATTAGTGCAAAGTGGTGTGTGGGTTTTTTTGTTTTGCTTTGTTTTGTTTTTTAAAACCTACCTCTATTAATCATTTTTCAAGGCAGCATGAGAATTTTTTACCTTAAAAAAAAATGCTTTAACAAAACAGGTCTAGCAGAGACAGACAGAGCTGGGTTGTCTCAAGTTAGGGTTGGGAGAATATTTACATGGAAATATCTGTTTGCAGAAGTCAAGTTCAGTTGCTCCTGGAGAGTGGAGAAGTTTCACAATTTTTAACTTGTACGTGCCCGCACTTTATGTTCTAACTTAGGTAGGCCTCCGGGAGGGGATAGCGTGTCTCGACATACCATAGTCACACGAGATTTTTAGCTGTCTGTCCTACTGGCAACAACATTCCTGTCTCAGCCTGGGCAGCAGCAAACTTCCAGCCTATAGACAGGTGACTAAAATAACGGAGCAGAGAAAAAGAGAACTTGAAAATGACAAGGATTTCTGGAGCTGTGTTTTTTAACCTTGAAGGACACAGGTGTATAACTTTACTCCCACAGTTAAGCACTGATCATATTGAGAGATTTCACTTACATACTTACAAGATACTGTTAACAAGTGGAAGGACTGTTTCAGGGACCTGATGTTGCAGCTGCTGTGGTTAACAGGAGCTTTGCTGTTATCTTCAGCAACCACTGCATCAGGCCCTGGAAATGATATACAGCCGGTTGCTAACTGATTTGCTAATTGATTAATGAAATTGTGATGTCTGGAATTTCAAATGTCCCTCTAACATTCCCCTATGTGTGTCCCTGTAGAAGGTGAATTCTTTTACACCAAGCACAGGCCTTCAGGCTCAAATTACAATTATAGGTTAATTTTAGTTTGTCATTTTTTGGGGACACCTGACAGGGTTCCAGTTAAAGTAAATCTTGGTGTGACAAAGGTAAGCATTGCAAATGCTGGAGGGAAGTGGAGAAGGGAGGAACTAGTGCTGTGAGATGAAACGTTTTTCACTGTTAGCACCAGGCAGCTGCAACAATATAATATTTCTCTACAATTACGAAGAAGATGCATCTCAACCAGCTCATGTCAAAGGAACATCAAAGTTTTCCACTTTCTTAGTTCTGAAGTCTTGCAGAGCTATGTCTGCCAAATTATAGTAAATAAAAAAGACACTTGCACAACAGTAACCCCTTTTATATTGGACCGAGAATTTGTTCTCCTCCTTCTATTTACAAAAAAAAAAAAAAAAAAAAAAGAAAAGAAAATTAAAACCCTCTTGTGTTATTGTAGAAACTCTTGGGAAGCTCATACTTCTTTCTTTCATTTATAGGTGTGATGGCAGATTAGATCCATGGCAGGAAACAGTGATAATGCCCACTGTAGAGCCGTGTGAGTTACAACAGCTAAGTTTCCCACCTCGGTGCTTTTTCTTTCAATTATCTGAAAACACCCTGTTAATTTTTAATGTGTTCATACGCTCATTCTGTTACCAAAACTGCTACCTTTCCCCCCCCCTCCTTACTTCAGAAATAGATTTCACTAAACCTGGCTGCTGTAAACTCATTATATGATTCTGTCATTTATTCTGTCCATTAGAGTAACCAGTGTTAGTGCTTTTCTCCCACTTGAGTCTGTCAAGTAGTGTTATTTATGCTCAATGGTATTAATATCTCTGGTTGTATTATGGTGTGCACTCAAAATTGCTAATACAATCTAAACTTGGCAATACTGACTGCATTAGCTATCAATAATCAAAAAGTCTCACACAACTTGTAAGTATTTATAAGAGTCAATAATTGCATAAATAGAATTAATGTCTTCTGCTTGCTGTAAAGAATCATCGGAAGTGCTGATAGCTTTTAAAAGATGCTGCTTTTCAGGATCACAGAGTGTGCCTGTATTATGAACAAGAGAATTAAAGATTTGACAGTATGATTTTGAAGGCTTCTTATTTTCAGTTACCCTTGGCAATGACTCCACAGTAACCTGGCTATATAATGTTATTTGCTGTCTTCAGGTAGAAAAGGGATTAAAAGTTGATTTTTCTTTCACTGCTTGATTTCCATGGGTTACTTGCACCAACAAAAGGATTTTCTGTTTTTCGCTAACAAGAAAACCTGTTAGGTAATTTGTGACCATAGAACTAGAGCAATACAGCTAAACTAATATATATGCGATGACTTCATTATGCAGACACTCTTTACTTTGCAGCCCAAAACACACAAAGCACCCATTAGAATGAAGAGGCCTGTGATGTCTCTTCATGTGCAGAGTGTAAAGGTACATGAATGTCCTTGCTTGTTGGCATTTAATTTACCAGTTGCCTCTGTAGTGGAGCCTTGGCAGATTCAGCTTGAATCTGAAAGACAGGCTGTCATACTGAGAGTCTGCTGCCTACTGCTGAAATTGAGAGGCTTGGCAGATATGCAAACAGTAACTGGGTTTGAGTTGTTTTGATTACAAGTTAAACAGAAAGTCATTGGCAGGGCCAATATAAATCTGCTGAGGTTTTTTTTGGCAAAATCTGTGGAGGTATTTCTATAGATTCTGCAGAATTCTGTAGCACCTTGATTTCACATCGAAGAGTGTCCACCTCTGAACTCCTTCTGCTGATAAATGTGTCAGAAACGTGAGTGAACAGGTTTAAGTCACTGAGAGCTTTCAGATTCAGAAATATAAAGCACATTATCAACACGTTATACCACACCACCTTTGTACAGTTGTTAAATTCTGGAACCTAATGTTTCATTCAATTTTAGCTGGATTTTTGGAGAAGTAAAGTAAGGTGAATTATAAACAGCTGAAACAGAAGGGCAAAATAGATTTTAATGGAAGTTCCAGGTGAAAAAATGAAAAAAAAGGATTGGACCAAGTCCTCAACTCAGCTATGTTGCTTGCTTTTTATGACATGAATCAAGATTTTCTAAAGTGGCTCCCTTACTGGCATGCAGAGCTTTAACAGTGGTTCAGGTTGGTACAATTCAGTCTGCAACTGGCTTCTTTTCTCCTCTTCTTCAACAACTTTCCCTGAAATACCATGTTTGACCGAACATCCGGACCTGAAGTAATCCAAATGTTCATCCCAAATTTATTTCCTTACAGAGTTCATTTGTCTCCCTGCCTAATCTGCAATGCTGAGTTGATAAAAGTAACCCAAACTGGCATTGTATAAGCAAAAAAGGAGTCTGTACACTTTAATTATATGTGCTTTTATAGTGCAACCTCTGCTTGATTCCAACTTAGTGTTTTGAACACTAACGCATCCTTTACTAGAATTGGCTTGCATTTTAAGGCAAAACCATGTTAATTTTGGAGGGAGGGAAAAGAATACATATAATTGTCGCTCCTATTGTTTCTGGCTGGCTGGCTGTAGACAGATTTCTGCAAGGCTGACTAGCAACAATGCATTGATTTACAGAGGCAAGAATATCTCCACAATTGCAAGGGCTAAGACACCTTTATTTGAAAACCGAGAATCTGAAAAATGTGGCAAAATTCTTGGAAAGAGCCCAAATGTATGAATGTATGGAATATTTTTTTCCATCCCTTTTTTTTTTTTTTTCCTCCACCTGTATCTGCTACTTTGCCGATTACAGCTTTCTAGGAGAGGGAAAAAAAAAAAGAAAGAATCAAACTCATACCAGAAAACCTGCCCCTGAATTCACACATTATTATTTAGATCATGCTAAATTTTTCAGATTTGACAAATTGATTAGAATATAAACATAGTTATCTAAATACTCTTTATTTCTAGATCTGGCAAACTGAAAAAAAAACATTTTCCTGAGAGAAGTACAGGTTTGTTTTCTTTGGAAATTACTCCACTGATTTTCTTTTTCTCATACTGAACGTCCCTTTCCCTTGAGCAAATGGAATAAAAGAGTTTATATGAATGGGCCGTATCGCACTCCGGGTAAAATGGATAACAACAGCACTTTAGGAATTTCATTTTCAGATCCAGGTTGAAAAGATACACTGGCTTTTTGCCTCTTTTTGCTGCCTCTAACTGTTCTATATACTTCCAAACAGAGAGTTTAGGAACCTTTAAACCGCATGCTCCCCCAATACTGCAACCCGATGCAAATTTTTAGAGAATGCTTACAAATGTCAAATCTCTCTGAAAGTGATATATTTTATTACTCTTCTTTCTTATAATACAAACATTTCAGTGCAGCTCGGATCTTATTTTTCGAAATACACAGGATTTTGATATATGGACAACAGGAGAATATGTATTTTAGATATAATGCCGTAAGTGCTTAAAAGTTATTTCTGAGCTGATTTAACATGGAAAATCTCCAGGTAGATTAATTTTATAGGCTGCTTTTATGGGTATAACATTTCAAGATGAGAAAGCCATGCTTCTGAAATTTAGTTTCGGCAGATTTCATTGGCACCTCCATCTCCATCTTTTATTACCTTAAAGTTGAAATTTAATCTCATTTTTTTTTCTGATTTTTACTTAATTCCTGACTGAAATGGCTGAGGCTGTATTTTTGTCCTCAGGTTCTGTTGCTTCTATCACTGTCTCATTCCCAAGGAAAAAAATTCATTACAATAGAGGTACTTAAATAACTATACTTAGAAATTACAAGACCTGCAATGTTGAAGATTTTTACTGGGACAGGCAGCAACAGAAGGAAGTTAAGCAGATGTCCCCCAAAAGTCTCTTTGCAAAAGGCTGAGTTAATTCACAGTGGTAAGACCAAGCTGCCCCAAAACCTGTTGTTCTATTGTGGTGAAGGCAGAGTTTGAAACTGCAGCCCTTGCACGGGCAAAACTTCCAACAGAAACATGCCTTTTAAAGAAACACCTATTTCTAATGCTGCCAACAGGGGCTGTGTTGCAGTAAAAGGAGAATGTGGGCTAAACAGAAGCAGCATGTCTAGTGATGTTTCAGTAGGACTCTTAATATGGATTCAGCACACACTTCATAGATGTGTATAGTGGATGTCTATGAACAATAGTACACGTTTGCATATTATGTACATTTTTGTGTTTCTGAAACATACTCCAGAATGCATTGCAACTCCGTATGAAAAGTGCCTTTTATGCATATGTAAAGAACGTTTTATAAATCTCAGTACCTCAGCCACTTGCTTGGTAGTTATTGTTGTTAGTTTTTTCTTTGACTGTACTGGAGATTTGATGGCCTGCAAAATTGTTAAGAAGGAGGAATGTGTTTTTAGATTTCAGGAGTGCAGGTGAGGGGAAAGAAAAAGGAAGCATTTTAAATTAGAAAATGCGTTGGGGGGGTGTGTGTCTTTGTGCAAGTGTGTGTGTGCATATTTGGAAATTCACGAACTAACACTCTCAGGCTATGGTCTCAGTTTTTATGACAGAATTGCCTACCTTAAAAAAATTGGTCTCACTAATATAAATGCTGAGAAACTCTCAACTACTGTGGTGCCTGCTGTAATAAAGAAATTCTCTGGGAGAGAATGACAGAGATACAAAACACTAAAGAATGATGATTTCCTCACTACCAATACGATTGCATAAATTAGGTGTGCACAAGTTCCCCATGATTTATAGCACTTGAAACTTACAAAAAATGATTACATTTGGTGTTTCCTTAGAAAATACAAAAAAGCTGATGCTTATTCGGGGTGGATAAAAGAATCAGGAACTAAATTCAGATCATAGTAGCTATCTTGTGTAGATCTTTGTGTACCTTTTATTAAAATTATTTTCTGCAACTTTTCCTTGAAGACATACTTCATTAGCCAATCTTGCACATACTCTTTGTTAATTTGGAAAAAAAAATCCTTTTAGTTTTTCTCCTCTTGCCCTCCTCACTCTTAGCCTATTAGTCAAAGTGGTATCTTATTGATTAGACATTTAATAACAATATTCTTCTGTATTTGCTCAAATATTTAACTGCTTGCATGGTAACTGGTGTAAAGGTCCCTAAGAATGGTACAACTGAAATGGAGAATGGAGAAATGTATTGACTATGACAAGAAGAAGTAATTGCTTTTCCTCAAAGGATCAGATGTGGTATAGTTGTTTGAAAAACAATCTAAACAACATTTTGTTCACCATTGATTTTAAAAGCATTAAAATTAGTTTTTATGTAGCTATACTCATTAAGCTTTTACGTATACTGTGTAGGGTGAATAGTTAAGAAGCAATAAAGCATTCTGCAGTAAAATATGCTTTGCCAGTTGTCAGAAGAAATAAAATATATAGATTCGGAATGTTTGTTTCCTGTAGAATATTGTGATATTTGCCATGTTAATTACAATCCAAATAAAGCTATTTTATTTGTGTATCTTAAACAGCCTTGTAGCTGTAGATGACTAATACAACTGTTATTGAAAGTGTTGCATTTGGAGGTTGTGTGTTCATACTGATGAGAAACAAGGATCAGCCACAAATGTGCCAACAATTCTTGCATTTTGAAACTAAATCTCCTCTTAGAAATTAGTGTTCGAATGTTTTATCGTAATTTTTAACCTCAATAAGCAGAATGCAAGTGCCATTCTGTGCACTTTTCTTCTGTACTCTCTAGTTTCTTATGTTAACATCTGCATGCACACACAAACTAGTTCCTCTAATTTCACGGAAGCAGTTAAAAGTGTATTAAAAAAAAATCTAGAATACAGCAGCAGCACACAAGTATCTAAGGAAAGGAAACTTATTTGGTTATTACTCATAAGAGCATAACCTTTTATTTTGTATCTCAAAAATGAAGAGAGAAGTATGTGTACCGTACAACAACACGCCATCAGAGAGAATAATTCATATAAAAATGAATTCCTGTTACTGTGTTCAGGTGTGTTTGTGAATAAAAAATAGAATTTTGAAAAGTCAATTAAAATGCATTTAAATTCTTTAACACCAGAATTCTTTAATGTGAAAAATTTTGCTAGACAGTTTGTCAGTATCACTGTGAACACTGTACTGTGATCAGAACTAGTTTCCTCCACCTCTGACTGTTAGATGGCTCAGAAATGCATTACAGCTTCCTGTTCCAAAAGAGGAGACTACTCTTGAAAACATGGAAGTGCTTATAAAGTAAATAAGCTTTAATTAAATATCATTGTCTAGCATTAATCTTTATAGCTCTGTTCCCAATGGAAATAAAAGTGGATATTCAATTTGTTTTGATTATGCATGAATTTTAATAGAAGTGTTATTTGTATATTGCTGTGTTCTTCAAGATAGAGGCATATTTGTGTCAGCATAAGCCATTAAGAAGAAGCTTCCTCATTAATGTGAAGTAAAAGTGACTTTTTTTTTTAATATATAAATAGATTGGCATTTAGAAAAAATAAGGATTTTAAAGAATAAACAAAATTTCATATGTGGCTAGTGTAACTTTCCCTTTCAGTCTGAAGTCCCAATTATTTCTACTGTTAAGTAGGTATTATTTTTGATACATGTTGATTTCAAGGATCTTCGGTTCCACAAGTCAAGATCTACTCTTATCCTAAACCAGGGTCTGCATGCTGGGTCTGTATGTACATGCACAAGAGGGATCAAGAGCGCATGCTTAAATCCTACTTTCATAGTATCTTGGAAACAAACTCCAGCCAACAGGGTATCTTCATCCTTATGAAATTTCACTCAGCTTTACTAGCTTCACGTAGGATAATTTCATGACAACCAGATCAGGAAAGACCACCAAAGCCTAGCTCAGTGCTAGGATACAGTGCCAGGGTGCATCCCACTTCATCAGACTCTTGCAGCCTTCATCAACAGGTCCTCTGCTTTTGGTAAAGGGACATTAATTCACTTTTGGTAAAAAGACACCCTCTAGCGCTGAGCTAACGGTGTCCCCTATGTTAATTATTGCTTAGGGAAAAAAAAAAAAATAGGAGGAAAGGGGTGGTCTCTCCAATGCCTCAGTATTGAAGAACAGCTTATGCTCTGGCCTCGAGGACTGTAGTGAGGAAGGCAGTTTTAATGCTGAACAAGGAGGAAGACCACAATCTCTATAATAAGGAAGTTCTGAATGGTTTGAGGATGCTCGTCGTCAGTGCAGTGAAGTGTGGGGTCTTTTTTGTAGCTATGCTGTAAGACAGACTTTGCCGCTGCACTATGGCTATGCATTTGCAGGAGATGTCAGAGAGTGTTTAAATAATGTGTAATGGCATGCTGCTCTTTCATCACCTTGGGAAGTGGCTCTCCCCTGTGACAGTCATTATATGCTCAGTGCTGAACCTTAGAAAACACTTTTAATCCTGTCTGTTGTGCCCACACAGCTAGGCCAATGCATACATTCAGCACAGAAGTGTTAGCCCAATGTATAAAATGATGTTTAGTGCTGAAGCCAGACCAAGCCGCACTAATACAGACCCTGGGAAATGTTCACAGCAGAGGCACCACGGGCAGCTCCATCAAGGTAGAGAACAGCCCCAGGAGAGAGCACTCCATGCCAGGGCACAGACCCCAACAATTCCTTTTGCAGTCCGGTTTCCTACTCTGCAAACAATGTGGAGGGAGAGAAACAAACAACAGAAGTGAAACAACAGATAAAGGAAGGATACTTGTCGTCAGTGCAGTGAAGTGTGGGGTCTTTTTTGTAGCTATGCTGTAAGACAGACTTCGCAGAACACATCTTTTCTAAGGATAAAACAGAGAAGCAGCATTCCTCTCATTATTTCACACATCATTTCCATTATGGTTATAGGAAAAGAATAGGGGTTTCAAGACAGAATGCTTTGGGATGGCTCTTTGTACCATCACAACGTTCATCAGAATCCCAGACTCACTGTATAGTGAAACGAAATGGGTGTTTTGAATCATGCTTCAGAAGCTCTACTGACTACATAGGAATCCTTGATACTACCAGAAGTAGGACAACAGTAGAAGTAGTGTTTTACTGTGTAAGCATTCAGTGACTACATTCCCCTGATGGTCCCGCCCTTTCATTTAATGAAGGGTAGAAAGCTGGTGTTTGGGATGTTGGCCATGCAGTGACTAAGGAATGTCACAGCCACAGGGTGCAAATGTGTTCTCCTTCAGAAATTGTTTTCAGAACCTGGGGAGACCAAATCTAAAATTTATTTTGCATATCCCAGGCTATAGAGCTTCCACGGATCAATTCTTTCTTCAAGTCTAACTGCTGTGGTTGGATAAGATGTCATCTTTTTCAACTATTCAAAAACAATTTTACTATTATAGTTGTAGAGGGGGAGAATCCACCTTAAACCTCACTGAGCTGTTTCAATCCTGTTGAAACTGCACATCTGATTTGTAGCTTTAGTATTCAGCTATTGATTTTTGTATTTTTTTTTCTGCTGGATGAAGATTCCTCTAGTATTAAGTTGGCATTTGAGTTTAGGCATGTCTCTATTATCTCTGGAGACATGCCTAAACCATAATCAAGATATCTCTCGCATCTCTCTAAACTAAATAGAGTTATTTATGTCTTTCACTCTAAGTCCTGTTCTCCAGTCCTGAAGTCTTTCCTGCTCCAAAGTCTTTCCAACCCTTCTAGAACTGAACCCACTGCTATTAAAAACACATGTAACTTTCCTACTTCTACTCTGTAATCCGTTATTTATTGGTATAAGGACCAAGCTAGTCCTTTTAGCTACAATGTCACACATTAAGCTCATGAGCACCAGAGGAAAGGGATTAATGGATCTAGGACTCAATTTTTAAAAGTTTACACCAGAGTGAATGCTATTATAAAAGCCTTTAATGAGAATGAATCTGTGCAAATATCACTGATGGCACCTCTTCAGCATTTGTTTTACAGTAGAGATGGTTGCACATTAAATGTCTTTTGGCAAGGGACTTAAGGATTCTACTGGGAGCAATATAACATCTACCTTTTGGTACTCTATTCCTTGAGAGATCATATTGTTTCCTACTTGAGTAAGTCTATCAAAACCTGCTCTTGCTCTGAAAATGCATTATTTTGTTAACACTCATTTTCAGCCTTTCAAAGCTTGCCAGTAAAATACATTTCAATGGTCTTGTTCAATGTGGTATGAATACAGACAAAAGGATAGTTAGCAGTGGCTGGCAAAAAAAAGAGTAGAAACAGAAGCTGAAAGTTGCACTGATAATGTCTGATCTGAAGCTCAAAATGTTGATTATTTGCCATAATTTCGTCTCTAAATTATAACCGAATGGTTCTATTACAGATTCTGCTTCCCAGTGTAAGTGAAACTCTGAGGAGCAGTGATAACTCAGTGAAAGTGTATCGAGGAGGGGTGAAAGAAGAATATTCAAGAGGATGTGGTGAGAGGAAATGATGAAAGGCCATAATAACATAGCAGGAAACAGCAGAACATGTGGCAAACATACCGAGGACTGCATGCATTTTGTGTGTCAAATTACCTCTGAAGAGGTTCTTTGGAATTTAAAGCATAGTAAGGAAGTATATTGCAAAGCTCACAGGACCTAATTATGTGGGACAAATTAGTCTGCAAGACCGTCATAATCTGTCTGAAGATGTGGGTGTAGTAGTAAGTTAACGAGCAGGTTATTATGAGTAAGTGTCTGAAATTCCAGTTGTGCCACATGTAAAAAAGCTTATGTGCAATAAACAGAAAACTGCTGGAGGTTTTAATGCCTACCTGAAAGAGCATAGTGACATAAGGAAGGCAAGGACAAGAGGAAAGAGTTCACAGTGGTTCATTTGGGCAAAAAGGGATCAAATGTTTTTGAAGACTGGTAGCAAACATTATAGAGTAGTTTAAGAAAGAATAATCAGCAAATGATATATCATCATAATCAAACACACTTTCTGTGGATTAGATGATTCATATACTACCTCTAAATACCACAAGGTATTTAAAAGACCACAGCAGAGCTAAGATCCAAGAGCAGTTAAAACAGGAGCCATACCTGCAATAGTAGCCTTCAGTTTGGAACCAACTGGCAGCAAAAGTGGATGATAAGCAAAAGCAATGCTTTGCCTTTTGTGAGAAATTTCAGATGGATGGGAATAAAGATGTCTGTGAGGCAGACTAAGCAGGGCCCTCAAAACGCTGTTTGTCTTCTTGCTGTCAGGAAATGTGGAAAAGCAGTAAAAGCCATAATATGTTTAATATGGTTATTCCATGAAGAGCAGAAAAAAAAGCTGTGGGATGATGGTTGTTTCACAGAGCCAGGGTCAAAGTTCCGCAGCCATCATGCAGAATGTGGGATGGACACAATGCTGCTTGAATCTCCAGTTTGTATGTACTGCCTTAAGAAATGTATGTATTCCAACCACTCTGAGAAGGCATGTTGGGGGTCAGGTTACATTAATTTTTCAGTGTTTGTTCAGTCCAAGTTAGCTTAAAACAGATCTTATTCTGTATTTGCCACTTAAGCATGACAGAGTATTATATTGCAAGGGAATAACAAAAATCTGTCTCATGGTTCTATATATATGTACATGGGTGAGGGAAGCAAGTAGATGGTGGAGGATGATTGTAAAAAAATTCAAGTATCTTACAGTTTATGTACTAGGAAATCTGATTCTTACCCCAGGCTGAAGAAGTGTTAATAGCAAACTTCGAATCATTAGACCTTAGACTAGCGATCAAGCCAATCTGCATGGAGCATTTAGTGTGCTTGAAGCTATCTTTAATTGTAAAATCAGTGAAAGATAGGTGAAAATTTCTGTTCTCATCGTGCCTATCTTTTTCTTGTTTTCCACTACTTATTTTTACTGTTTCCTTTAGTTGATGCATGCGGAGATGTGACTGAAATGTGGTCCTTCAGCAACTTGAAGAAATTTTTATCTGATGGCTCAAGATGTTTAGCCAGCATGATCTAAGACATAAATAATTTGTAATTCAGCCTGACACACTATTACATTTCCAGAATAGCTCAGATGGCATAATCTTTGAAAAAAAGTTACAGAAAATACAGGGACTAATCCACAACATTAGTCCTTGTCTGGCTGGAAGCATGGTAGTGAAAACAGTCCTTTTTATAATTAAGACAATTTCCTCTTGAACAACAAATTATAGGTTTGTGGGAAGCAGTGTTGTCCAAAAAGAGGATATATCTTGAGAGGTGGACTGTAGTAATTTTTTTTGCCTATAATTTTTCTTTGTTTTAAAGATACAGTTGGTCATAATTGCCTTAGAAATTATTTGTACAGTGTGTAAAATTTTTCCACAGGTTCAGAAAAATGACAACAAAATGTCCTTTGTTCAAACAAACAAAGTGTTAATCTTCGTTCTAGCTATTGTTCCTCCTCAGTGATCACACTTCAGTCCATCACCACAGAACTGTCTGCCAGCTGGGGAGGCATCATTTTAAGCTTTTCGTCTGGTTTTAAAAATAGTGTTTATAGGGAGTGCACTTGCACTCAAAATGTAAATAGGAGTTTTACCAGAGATTGTAAACCCCTTACAGTGTCAATGTAACTGCACACTGTGCACCTGTACTTACACAGATCAGCCTTTCTGTTGTGAGGCCTTCTACCACAGAGAGATTTACTTTCAGACAGACAGCAAGTATTTTTGCATTGTCATATTATCTCCAAAATTCTAAAATGTGTCTAAAATATTTGGACATTTTTATCATGTGGGAACACAAAAATGTATGTGTATCAAGTTGCTTGTCTTTTCTTTCATTTCTTAAAGTGGCATTTGATGGGGTGACAATCTAGAAAGATATTACATGTATTTTTAAATGTTAAAACAAAAAGTACAAATTGAATGTGGTATAAAAAGATGTATTTAATGAATTTGTGAAGCTTTACACAGCAGGATTTCCAATAAATCTGATAGCAGTGTGAATGTACCAACCCACATGTACTTCAGGCAATTGCACAAGAAAGTTAGTAAATAAAAATGAAAGCTGGTTTCATGAGTGAATATTGAAAATGATGCTCTCTTGTGTAGAGAGCACTAGTGCATGTGAAACCCTATGTGCTTTTTACATAATATGCCTCTCTAGTTAACATATAACATAAAGTGTCACAGATCTTTTAAAGCTTGATTCACTATGAAAGAAACACAGCCATCTGTAGTGTGAAAGTTTATGACTCAATTGTCCACACCTTACAAAGTGATTCAGCAAAGACATATCTGGGCCGTGGAAACTTTTCCTTCCATTAGTTCTTGCTTTGAAAGAATAAAAAAATCTTTGAGATGCAGTATGCATTTTAACTCTCACATTGTAAGACAGTGTGCAGATTTAAGCATATGCTTTTAATTATGATTATTTTTTCTTGCTTCGCAAGTCCATTTCCTGCTTCTGAGTCATATTTTGAATTTTCAAATGTGGCTTAATAAAATGTGAAAAATGGCAAGTCATTTTCAAAGTGATGGGCGTATGGATAGATTAGATTAGACAGAAATCTGGACAGACTGTTGGAGAAATGTTGTTAGACAAATGGGACTTCTGCAATTACTTCTAGTCCAGTTGTGACCCATTTTGTAGAGGTTACGCAGTGCTGTTTTTTAGCTTTATGTTACAAATGCAAAAATATTATGTAGAGCCTCCATTATTATCCCATCCTCATCTTCTCATACAAAATGTGAGCTAGTGTCCAAAATCATTAGGTTTGGTATTATGGATAACATTCTCTTTCTTCCCCTTTCTATCTGTATATATAAAATGCAAAACTTCCCTTTGGTGGCAGGCCGCCCTAACTCATCTTTGCTTCATGTTTGTTGTAAGCAAACAGCATTCATGTGGATATGTCTGATAGACCAGCTGATGCACGGTAACTGCAAAGACTTCTCTATTTGCCCTCTTTATTTAGTGTTCTTGCTAAGCTTGACTGCGTAAAGAGTTTCCCTTTAGGACTCCCCACATTTTTTCCTTCTTCCTATTTCTTTTTTTTGATTGAGCTGGATCCACACCTGACATTGTGAACATCTGAGCGTGGGTAACTTTAAGTCCCACTTCAAGTCTTACTGAGTTCTAACACTTCCTGACAGATTGGGGCAACCCTGTTGCATACCCTCTGGAGAACTGGTAAATCGTTTTGCCCTTCATGATAGCTGCCAAGTAGAAGGAGCTGAATGCACATCTAGCCTCACTTTGGAAATCACCTTGCTTCAGTAACATGCTATTTCTCTCATTTGATATTAAATCTTTGCCAGAATCCAACAGTTTCAGATGAGCCAATTTTCTGAGATAGAAGACCAAGAAAAAGTCAAAGGTATCCCTCTCTTTTATAGTTGTTTTTAATCTTGGCATTCTGTTCATGGAGAGATCTTTGTTGCCAAGATGTCTGCTGCTTCTCCATCTCTCACCCTTCAAGTTTCTTAAAATAGCTAAGAACACAGAGTTTCTAAGCCCAAAAAACACACTTACTGGGAAAAAAAGGTCTGTATGAAGTTAAAAAATATATATTTATACTGTAAGCCCTGCAGCCTGGCTTTCTGCCCACGTTTGGGCATCTGTGCTGTCTCTGGATACCTCAACTGACACATGCATGCCAGACCCAAAGAGGAAAAAATAAAGGGCACTGCTGGTTCAATGCTGAGCCCATGAACACAGTGCAGTATCTTTGAAAGGTGAGGTTTTCCACCATTAGAGTCTGTTCATGATCATGGGCCTCTGGAGAGTAGGGTTCAGTCTTTATTATCTGAAATTAGAACTTCTTTCATAATACATGCTGTCACTTCAAGCAGAATTCATTCATCCCTTTCATTTTCTCACTATAGATAGTCTGGAATAGGTTTTGAGGTGAGCATACCTGCAAGTGCTAATCCAAAGGAAGACATGCAGGGTGTAGCAAGAGATGGAAGGTTTGGTGAGTTAAATTATCATCTAAGTTAAGGTATCTAGAGTTACTAATGAACTCATGGAAATAAAAGCAAAAGTTTCAGAAGGGAGTATAGGAATTCCTCAGGTCGAGGTGCAGAAAGGAAATTCCTCTTTGAAGGAGGCAGAGGGGTTTTGAGAAGGAAAAATCAGAAGTGGAAGAAAAAATGTTGGCATACAAATGAAGATGAAAGATAAGGGGATAAATTATTAGTATATGTGATAATCTTCAGAAAAGCATAGGAAATTGGGTCAAAGGAAGAGTAACTGAATTCACAATCCAAGACACATGCTGTTTCATTTCTCTGAACTACTTCTGACTTCTCTCCTTGAAATTTTCATAGATTTCACAAATGATTTTATTTATGGTCAACAGAGATGAGTATTCAGCCAGAAGCAAAGAGCTCTTCCCAGATGGAGGAGTATGACTAACCCTCTTGATTGTCCTAACAAGCAGTCCTGAAGTTCCCAACAGCAAATGACACACTGTGCCAAAAAGATTTCTAATAGTACTGAAGCCCTTGGCCCATCCATTACTACCTGGAAACACTTGGTGACCAAGGCTTTTGGACTTCATGGAGTTTATATTGCACAGAACTGTAAAAACATGAAGACTGTCAGCTCCAGAGATATTTTTATCCTCTCTGCAGGATTCAAGGATAAGCAAAGAGAAGTTAGCAGATGTATGGTACTGAGGTAGGAACCAGTTCCGCACTGGCTGAAGAGCTTGTTGAACTTGTACAATGCAGACGGTACAGGCTATGTGGGTTGTGCCATCTGCTTGGAAAGAAAAGGCAAGGGAGAATTTGTTGAGTCAGATACTCATCCTTGATTGTTTGTGCCACAGTGGCAAATTACTGCCAAAGAAAAGCATCCCCTGTTGCTTAATAGACCTGACCTGAATGTTATAAAGTTATACCTGCTGGAAACAAGCCTTATGATGTACTGCTCATAAAATGCCACTGATTCTTCTAGAGAAATATCCTGCAAATAGCAGGTTGAGTTAATTCTTGTTTCTCTTTGTAGCCAGTAGTGACATAGCAGGAGGCAACAGGGATTTATCCCACCTAATTCTGCAAGGTGATTAGGGCCCAAGCATGATGAACCATATTACATTCAGGTTTTTCCCAAGTATGCTCAGTTTTGTTGGGTATGACATACTGCATTTGAGTCACTCATATTCTGCATGAGTCATATGTTGAAGTGTGAAAGCATTGCTGTATCTCTGCTGTTGTTACCCGTTGCTCAGCTGCTGCCATACCACACAGCTCAAGCCAATTGCGGTCACCTTCCCAGTTTGAGCCAGCTCTCATCATCTGCCTGAGCCCTTTAAATGTGATCCAAGGTGTTGCCCAACGTATACCTAACATGAATGCCATATGTGTTTGGTTTTGGGCTCTAAGTTACAACTCTGTGGGTTAGTACCTCCAACTGTTCTTCTGAAGGGATCATAAAGCATCTAGAAAACCTGTAGGCATCTTTAAATTTTATTTTAAAAACGAAAACAATTTAAGGAGCATTTTATAATACATACATCTGTAGAACTAGGTAGCTAAAGTGCATCCTTTGTCTTTCTCATATACCTGACTTTGTAAGACTGCACACTGGTTTTTATTTGGTGGATTGCTTAAAGATCAGATGAACCGAGTGGTTCATACCTTCAAAGTCTGAGAAATTCAGGTGCAGTCGTACCCTGGAGGTCATTAGTCACACATTAAACATCCATTGTGGACTGAGGTGGTTTTTTTTTCCACTGATGAGAAAATAGACCTTTAGTTTATGGTTGAGAGGCAAGAAGTTGCAGGATTGATTTTGGCTGCAGCCATCAACATGTTCCATTTTGTGGCTGTGGCCATCGCTTAGAGCCCTTGGTTACTTATAACATAAAAATTTTGTGCCAGTTAGGTGATAATTAATGCTTCTGGATTATTGGTTTTGTGGGGTTTTTTTGTTTGTTCGGCTGGTTTTTTTTAACAAAGAACACAAAGCAGAGTACAGTTATATTATATCTGTCATTTGTAAGTGTCCAGTGATCCTCCAGCATTGTGTGATTCATAGAGCTGAAAGAAATGATTTGCCTAAAAAATTATTAGTGCTTATTCTGCCTGCAGAACCCCTTAATACCTGTTACACATGTCAGCATATTATGACTGTGAGCTGTCAAATTCTAATGACTAAAATTTCATTTTTCTGTCTTTTCATGCTGTGTTTGAGAACTATATGTTGGGAATAATTCCCTAGCTAAATTTCTTCAAATGGTAAACTCAACCATTTATGCTCTCTCTCTCTGTCTCTTTATAAATTTGTGTTTACATTAGTGCCTTTCTCTTTCCTTATGTTTCTCTAAGAGAAAAAAAAAATATTGATTTTCTTCCCAGAACCACTGTCCATTTTAAAGAACATAATCTGAGTTGACAGCAGACAGATTTGATGCAAAAATATTTCTTTACCCACTGATTTGATCAAAACATGGATTATTTAAAAGAAGGAGGAGGAAGAGGCAAGGTTAGTAGGAAATAAAATGCATGAAAAACTCATACCATTTCATGTGGTTAAATAACCTTGACACTGGAAAGTATTTTTGCCACCCTCCTTCAAACAGGAATTTGTTGACACAGTGTTCAATAATAGAGATACAGGACTAATGTTAACGTACTGCAAATACTGCAACAAATAGTATCTATTGATCCACCTGTTATTATGCTTGTTACTAAAATGCTGTATGTAAAGCAAAGGAAACCAGTTTCCAATTTAAGTCATTAATAGATTGGTTTTGAAATTTATGTTACACATGTCCAACAAATCAAGAATAAAAGCATGTGAAAGGCTATGTAGTCTGTATCGAATTACTCATTCTTTCCACAGTAAAAGCCTTTAGCTAGAAATTGACCAAAGAATTTTAAATATCTCATTATATATATGTCATTGTTCAAAGTGTCCCTAAATGGGATTAAACAATAGTCACTCAAGAGTTTCCTGCAATGTCTATTTCCCCCCTCACCCCCCTTTTCCTCCTCACCTTGACTTAAATTAAAGCTAATGATATGTTTTCAGTGTAAGGTAAAAGAAGGATTTTCCTTGAATGACTTTCCAACATTTTCAAATCTAATTCATTATAAGTACTTCTATCAAATGATTACTTATTTCATCTCATTGTCATAGAGGATTTAACTCTAAAACACACATGTTTGATATGGACTTAATGACCATGTTACAAACTGAAACCAGCTAAAGCAGTATTCGCCTGCAAATTTCTGTTGGTGCTCAGAATTAAAAATGATGCTAGGACTATTTTTCAAAGAATAACAGATTCTTTTTAACTGCTGTTTTTCCCATTGTGTATGCTAGTTTGTCTTGGTTGTTGATTCTTCAATAAAAGGTAGGAGGTGGGCTGCAAGTGAGAAGGAGGAAAAGGGACAGCAGAAGGAACAGTGGAGAGAGACTATTTTTTTACAGACGCCTATTCGAGTACCAACTCAATGACACTACACATTTTTAAACAAAAGTCCTACTTCAAAAAACATTCCCCTTTCCTAATCCTAGGTAAAAACAAAACAAAACAAAACATTTCTGCAACCATAAGCATAGTAACGCTAAATATCTTTTTAAGGAGGGAAGAAGCAAGTAGTTTTGGGTTCTCACCAAAAAAAAAAAAGAAAAAAAAAACTGGGATAATTAAGGTAGCGAACATATTGTGCTGCTATATTGGTTCAGTCACCTGATCTGTCTCTCTGATCACTATTTGCACGATATACACGGTTTTGACGGGCTTGTGATAGACTGCTGTCTGAAATTCTTTAATCTGGGTCTCCTGTTTGGCAGTGCAGCAGACTTTGCTATTTTGGGTTTTTGAAACGGAGCCATACTTGCCGGGGATAAGAGATAGCTGTGACTCTATACTGACTCATCAGTATGAAGGAAAGCCAGGTAAACCTAAAACCACAATGGTCGTGCTGGTGCTGCCACTTGTGCAGATATGAAGCAGGAATAATTGCACTGAAATGTGTGTCGTTACACCCGCGTGAAAGCCTGCATGGATCTGAGAAACAGGCCCAAATAGTTTCAATTTTAGGATAACATAAGTATAAAATAAGCATTTAAGCCCATACAAGGTATTTAGGGAAATATGACCTTTCTGAGGCTTTGTTTCGGGAGTTGAAACTACTGTAGTCTCACTCTGAGAACAGTTTGTGGTGTTGCATCAAGGAATGGCTTGATCACAGGAACATAGATGCTGCTGTGTCTCTTTGGCCTGTGTAGAAGGAGAAAAATTCATTAGCCACTTACTCACAACTCAAGTCTCCCTATGATAAGAAGAAAAACTTTGTCCTCTGCTCCCAAATCACAAGAGATAATGAGGACAACTGAGTTTTATTAAATAAAAATATATATTAAAAAAATCGTCTGATTTTTCTGATTTTTTACAAGGAATAACGATGTGAGGTACAGTTTAAACACAAAATACAACCTCTTAATCTAGTCAGAAACTATGTATTACCTAGTTATTTGCATTTTGACTTTGAGTCAAGTTGAATGTGGATTTCTCAGTGACCCTGGCTATGCAGGTTGTATATAACTCTCCAGAGCTCAGACAGGACTGAAGGATGGAACTGCAAAAAGGGGGAGAACTCAGGGCAGAAGGGCCTTCACCCTGTGGCCTTTCTGGTGGGGTCTAGAGATTTTTCCTCAAAAACATTTTTCCTATGTGACCTAAGAATGAAAACTGACTACCTGGCTTTCTGTGTCTGGGTTTGAAGAGCTGCATTGCTGAAGGTGCTTACTGTTTAGGAGGTGAGAGCTGCCAGTTCCCTGGTGCTTTCATTTGCAGGGACTTATCAGGTCTTTCCTCTGATCTGAATGTTTGGGTTTTGATTTTTTTTTTTCACCCAGAACATTACAAAAGTGTTTAAAAACCTTAACTTAGCTAGGATTTTTTTTTTTCAGGAGATGAAGAATGAATTTACAGCTGAAAGGGCAAGTAGAGTCTGCAAAGCTTATATGAACATACTATCAACAAGAAAGATCTCTAAATCAGTCTGTACACAAAACCAAAATAAAATGAAACAAAACCCAAACCAAACCAAAACCACAAACAAACAAAAAATCACACACACACACAAACAACAACAACAAAAAAACAAAAACCAGCCCAGAAAACCAAAAACCTAAATACTGTTTTCCTTACTTTGGTTTCAGTCTGTTAGTTGTGGTTATCTCCTGCTTGTGTGCACAAGGTGTATAAAGAACCTCACTTATTTTAAGGGGCAGGATACAATTGAAATCCTCAGGACAGACCCTTTTCTTCAGCACTTTGGCTTCGGATCTGTCTCTGGTGTCCAGCTGAAGTTGCAGTTACTTGAAAACTGTTTTGATGGCAAAATCCAGTTATGATATTCCCCATTCCTGCTCTGTAGTCTGCCACATCCTAGGTTGAATGAGACCATTTGTGAGGAAGTCCTGTGAAGTGATTCTTTGGCATAGCCTGTCTTTAATCCATGTTTTCCACCAAAGGAAAGAACATATTGTCAAGGACTACTTCTTGCTCACATAAGAGAAGTCTGTAAGCAATTAAATTAAGCTTCTCCCCCCACACCCCCTCCCTCTTAAACAGAAAATCAGAAAATTTATTGCAGGATTTTTCTGACTGTTGTTACCAAACAAGAATGAAAGATTTTCAAAGTCTGTTCCTATCAGAGTTATCTAATACTCTTTTACTCCTATAGAGTCCATGAGATTTTGCTTGCAAGTTACAAAGAAAGGTATTAGATCCCAAATGAGTTTACACAGGTTGTTATTAAAAAAACCACAACCAACAAACAACAAAACACACACAGATTTTGTACTATATACCCCTCAAATCAACTGTGAATAAAATAGCTGATTTTGTTTTGTAGGAGACACAATTTGCTAGCTGTGAATGTGTAGGACAACTGCCTTGTGATTCTGACAGTGCATGCAAAACCAGAAGGATTCACAGGGTTTGCAATGAAAGTTTCTCAAAATTTACATGAGTGTGTAATTTTCTGCTTGTTAATCATTATTTTCCTTCTTAAAATATTTCAGTCAAGTAGCAGCAATGATAGTATGATGTGGATTAGCTTTACATATTTGTTTACATTTAGTATTTATATTGCAGTCAAGCGTAGCAGCTCTCCTCAGGGACTGATGTCTATTCACTGCCTCCAGTGCAAACTGCTGATGTTTTTGTCCTGATTCAGTTCTTGCGATAGAGCTACTCCCACATTTGGTGTTCTCTGCTGGATGGGAGCATAGCTGATCAGCATTTTGCAGCTCAGGTCTGGGACTCCTTACCCTAAAGACTTTATAGGAGCTGGTCCTCAAAGGCTGCAGTGCAGCAAAGATTTACATGTGTTCTGAACAACCCATCTGACTTCAAGTTAATCTTTGCAGGATTAAGATGCTGAAACTTAAGTGACTAACTCATGGAGCGTGAATGGCAAATAATCTATACGACCAGCCTGTGGACAACCTAAAGGCTGAAAGTTCTGTCTCCTAGCCTGTGAACGAAATAATAAACACAGAAGATTGGCTTCAGTTCACAAAGAAAGATTCACTAATCATAAACAAAATGGGGGCGAGAGAGAGGGCAGGGTGGTGATGAGGGTGAAAAGAAATAAATCCTTAATAAATAGTTTTATTTACTCAAATATTTCTTTATTATCAGGGTATAATTTAACTGCATGGCAAAGTCATATAGAGGCTGTGCTACAGAAGATGTGCACATGTGAGCTCCAAGGACAGTAAGCAAATCTGTGAAGAAATCATAGTCCTAATGCAAAATTTATAGGAGCTTATTTCCAAGTAGGTAATAGTGTACAAATTCCTCAGGACCAAAGATGAGTTAAAGGAAGATGTCATGCAAGAGGACACTGCAGAAAACAACCCATCAGCTGCTACCCCACGTGACAGACCCAGAGGCAGCTCCAGAGCCATTAACACAACTGCCTGGGGAGTTTGACAAGGAAAAAGATTCTGACACTGGAATAATATCTGCCAGCACTTGGCATCTGTGTCCTGTGACGGCCAACCATCCTCCATGGGTACTGACTCCACTGCCGGAAAAAGGAAGAAAAAGAAAGCAGTAGCAGGGAGTTCTTTTCTCATACAAACTGGTAGTTTTCACAGTAATTCAGAATCAGGACCTGGAAATGTAAATAAATTTGGCTATGCATATTTCTAATTTGTATCTGAAAAAAAAAAGCAGCAAGTATCAAAAATATGAATATGAATTTGAAAAAAAAAATTCTGGGACATTTGATTTTATAAGTATAACACAGCAAGTGACAATAATTTAAATGGTATTATTGCTGGTCCCAGGCTTCACAGAGCATACGCGACCTGACCCTGTGCTAGCACTAGCTGCTATTTTCTAGGGTGAAAATTCTTATTTAAGTAAAGTGGTTGGTTTTCATATGCATTTTTCCTTTTTGCACTCTGATTAGTAATCTGAATATCAGACAAAACGTAATAGTAAAAAAGACCTAAATCTGGCAATTTCTATACAGACATCAGTAGTGTTTGAGAAACAGGCAGGACTAGAAGCAATTTCCATTTTGAGAAGTGGCTTTTCAGCAAAGATACTGCAAAGAGTTGAAGCTTGGACACTTCTCAGTATTCTGTAATGCTTTGCTTGCAGGGAACACTCCAGATCCCTTGGAAAACTGATCACCTGGCAGTTGGAAAACTGTAAACTTTCTTTTCAGTATGTTCACTACTTGAAATCTTGGTGCAGCGTTTAATTCTGATGCCAAAAGTTTTCTGGATAGTTTATCTGCTGCTACTGAATCAGCCCCTGTGAACTCCTTGAAGGATACGACTGGGTGCTTGCATCTGTGGTTTCTGATGCCCGATTGAAAGACTGGTCAGCAGGTCCAGCCCCTACAGCCTTTTGGTTGAGCAAATACTTTCATAAGCTTCTTGTGCTAATATTGTTCGTGAAAAACAGAAAAAATGCCTTTAAACATGCTTTCAGCATAGTAGTTTTTATCTGAACTCATGTTAATGCCTCTGCAGCAGCAACATTTGTCCAGCTCTTATCATCCCAGCAGGATACGGCCTGAAGAAGGGAACATGCAGTATTTGTCCTTGTTTGAGGCAGCATCGTCTTCGCACCTTATGTTTTGAAAATGAACCCACCTCCACCCCCAAACCATTTGTCTTATTTGCTGCTCTCATGATGCTGAAAGCTCCCTGCTCATTGTGGCTGCAATTATCATTATGGCTGAACCACCGGTACTGGAAGTAAAAGTCCGGCCCTTGAGAATAGAAGGCTATAGCCTCTAGCATGTTGTTCCAGTCCACTGGCATCTTAACTAGACAGCGTTAGTTTTAGCATAAAATCCATATTCCTAACCTTATGGAGGAGTGAGGCAGGTTCTGTTTTCTTTTTCCTTTTATTGAAAACATCAAGCAGCTCTGCACAAAGTTCATGAGGTTAAGGAATGTTTTTCTGTTGGCTTTTTGCCTCTGCATCTGTGTCATTTACCTGTACCTTGACAGGGGTGCAGTTCACTCTGTAACAGCAAGACATAGTGAGAGAATAGCCCTATCCTGAGAATAAATTGGATAATTTATTATTTAAATGAGATTTTGTGAGGTAAAACGATGAATCCAGTACAGCCCCCTTCTGAGTTTTAAACCTTGTTTCTTTGATGGCGTAAAATTGCTTTGCGAAGGTTTCTTGATCTACTGTAGATGGTATTCCTACTTATGCTACATGGTGACAAAACCTAAAGACAGGAGTCAGATGTGTGTTCTACAGTACTTGAGAATTTAAGTTAAATCTGTAATTTTTCCCCCTGCATTTCCTCAGAGAAATTAGCTATTCTATTCACTGCATAAATTTTCAGGTTTTGCTAGCACGACACTCAGGGTGTTGAATTTTTTATGACAAAAATGCTGTAATAATTGTTGAACAGATGTAAGTGTTGGAGAGTGGGCTCTGGCAGACCTCATGAAACCTCTATTAGCAATTTAACCCTGTCATTACTTGAATGAAGTGGAAGCAGAAAAGGACAGAATTTTGAACTGCTTCATTCAGACACGCATAAGGGGTTCCCAGGTGGGGGTAAATGACCTTTAATTAGACATATTCCTAATGAAAGCAGAGATAAAAACAAATCTTAATGAGCACTAACTCCATACTACAGCACTATTAGGACTTTCGACTGTGATCTGTAGAGCTAAGAATAATTCTGGATGGAGATATCCCAGTCCAGTGATCCGTACTGTCTGAAATGTTCATAGGATCTAATCCTCCAGTTTTAGGTCAGTCTCTGTAATATGCCTCCCCTTCACTGCAGCTGAATTAGCAAATGATGACAAGACAAAATCCATGTCCAAGGAACCAGAGATGCTTTAGTTTTTCCACACCTGCCATATTAAATAAATGGCTTTTGAAGCCTGCAAGGCAACGTTTAGCAGTTACAGCCTTGATTTGCCATCTAAAAAGAGACATGCCATTAGGGATTGACCCAGAACCTTGTTGCAGATTCTTCTAAATCAAAGAAGGGAATTAAAAGCAAATAGTAGCATTGTCACATAGTAACTGAGGGAACTGCCTGTGGTATCTGCCTTACAGAAAGATGATGTCGAAAGGCATTTTTCTGTAGCTTTGTATTTGAACGAGAGATTTTGTGTATTTGAGTATAGAAATACAGACATGCGCAAACACTCATACAGACATCAACATAAACACACCCATTCCTAAAAATAAGCATGCATATTTTAATATTGGTAAAGAAGTCTTATCTTGAAATAATAACTATTTTTTGATTAAAGACAGTAACTACTAAACTATTATTTATGGAGCTGTAAGACCAAATTGTCTATGTACTTGGTGTGGGGAGCCAAACCTACGTATACACATGGGCAACGTAAGAGTAAAGAATTGTTTGAAATATTTTGTTATATGTATACATTCAGAATTTTTCAAGTTAGTGGATAGGTTTGGTATGGTGAATCTTATTTTTCTATTGCAATTCCAGTTAGGAAAAGAGTTTAAAAAAAAAAATACATTACGATCTAGAACAGAGGTAAAGACACGGAATCTTATCCTGAGGGATGTTATCTGTGTTAGGAATTAGGTTACCTTTCTCATTTTTGGCTTGAGTGTTCAAAAGCTAAAACTTGCTGTGTCTTTTAAAATTACTTTTTTATTTTTATTTTTTTAATGTGTTAATATATATAAAATCGATGTGTGTGCCTGCTCCATCTGCTTTTGTTTTACATGCCCCTGTGGTGCTTAGTGAGGC
The DNA here is from genome assembly GCA_013399365.1 of Pampusana beccarii. NCBI lineage: Eukaryota > Metazoa > Chordata > Aves > Columbiformes > Columbidae > Pampusana > Pampusana beccarii. Next base: position 233,117 of record VWYH01006088.1, on the reverse strand, counting down.
ATGGGGAACTTGAGTGCAGTGGCTCAGAAGTTTTGTGGATAAAAACAGGCAAATTATATTCTGCCCCTAATTTATGGCACACACAATAGTGTACATCTATAGGGCAAGATAACAAAAAAATAACAAATACATAAACTTTGTATGTATTAGCTGTGTTAACTAGGCTTCTCTGGAGTTAAAACGTTTTCAAAATCTGAAACATCTGGCTATTTCTTTATATACATTTACCAAACCAGCTATATTGGTGAGCATAAACAGAGATATTTCCAGTGCATCTACATTTTCAGAAACATTTTCAAACATTTGTGGGTGGACTGCTTCAGAGACGTATTTTCACAGCCATTCCCTGTGTGTGGCTTATTTGCAACCTAGCATTTTTTCTGCTTCTTTTTGTTCTTCTTCCCTATGCTGTGTTCTCAGAGCCATATAAGTAAAACAAACTTAAATAGGAAGCAATGTCTGGTAGAAGTACAACAGAGAGCAAGATAATATTCTAGAGAAAATGTCACTATCAGATTTAATTATGTTTTGAACTTACCTGCTGCCTATTACCTATATAAATATAAAGATTCAAAGAGGTTTTTTGAGTGATTTATTGGAGAGATACTGTTCTTATCCCTAGAACACAGCATTTCTGGTTACACTTTCAGATTTAATGAAAGAATTGCTGTACTTCACAAGGTGTTCGGAGTAGAAATGGGAGCTGTCTGTAGGGTATCACTCTGTAAAGATGATGTGGTGTTCTCCTAACTTATGAAAGAAAACATAGAAAACTTGTTCCACAGTTGATTTTCCACTCCCCTAAAACAAAACCCAAACCCCCAAATGTGACTTCCTACATTGCAAGATAACTTGTGGCTTTTGCAAATTTGGATGGTCAGATCTCGCTACAAAGTGCTCATTTGGTTTGCTATTGGTTTGTCAATCAGTATTGAAATGTAACCTTATTTCACAAGCTTTGAAGAAGCATTTTATCTCACACAGACTCCTAGAGAAAACTTTTGCACATACTACAGCTATTTACATTATTTGTTTAAGCAGGAAGAATATTTAGGGAAGCATGAGCTGTCTGAAGCTGTCTTGCTTGAAAGAAGTTGGATACCTGAAAAATGGGCTTGCAAGTCTGAATTCAGTGTTTCTAAATATGCATTTTCCTTCCCACACTTTCCCGGCCCAAACATAGTTTAGCAGCCTGGTGGAAGCACATTGGGCATTGAGCTAAATGTACACAATGTCACTTACACATACATTCCATCCGTGCAAAAAAAGAACACATTTTCAGTAACTCTCCTGTAGGAGTGACAGCAGGGAGTATTGTCCCTTAGAAGTCTACAAATGAATGTTTTTATTGCTTAGTTAACTGGAGTTAACTTTACAGATAATTTTTAGCTATTCTTGTTGTCAATAATCAAATATATAAATGATGTGTATTGTATATTAATAGGAAAGAGGTAAAAATAAATCATCTGATATTTATTATCTGTATTAAGGTTATCCTAAGATCACGTTTAGAAACTAAAAAAACTAGAAGGAAGCTGGTGAGCAAATATACTTCCACTGTGGCAAGGGCTGTATAAAGATCACAGAATCACAGAATGTTGGGGATTGGAAGGGACCTCGAAAGATCATGGAAGACAAATATTGTTGTATGAGCTTACCATGTGAACAGATAAAGAATGACTTGATTTTGCTCAAAAAAACAGTTCCAAGCAGGTACAAACCAGAAGTCTACTTCATTCTTCCTACAGAGGCATTCGGGTCATTTCTGTTTCCTCAAGGATAGTGCTACACTTGGACACCTGAACCAGCTTCTTTGTGCTGGGTCGATACGTTGGAAATGAACTTTTAGTTAACATCATTGTGAAGCCATGGGCAGCGTACTCTCTCTAAGGAAGGGGGCAGGAATGTGCTGCAAGAATAGAAACAAGTGAGCTGGAGGCTTTTCGCCAGTGGCACTGAAGCCTGAACACTCCTTAGGCTCCTTAAGCAGGTGAGAGAATGCAGCTATGAGTTGACCCTCAGGCATTCTCAGTAGCAAAATCCAACACTTTATGATAGTACAAAGGTTAATGGCTTTAAACTGAAAAAGGGTACATTTAGACTAGATATAAGGAAGAAATTTTTCGCCATGAGGGTCATGAGGGTCTGGAACAGGTTGCCCAGAGAAGCTGCGGATGCCCCATCGCTGGAAGTTTTCAAGGCCAGGCTGGATGGAGCTTTGAGCAACTTGGTCTAGTGGAAGGTATCCTGGCCCACGGCAGGGGGGTTGGAACTAGATGATCTTTAAGGAGGTCCCTTCCAACCCAAACCATTCTAGGATTCTATGTGCTCACAAGCTGGAAGCCAAAGTGAGGCAGCCCTTTTCCTTTCCTGAACAGCTTGTATGACCCTTGCTCAAGGACTGAAGGAAGGGAAGTATAGCACAACATGTTCCTGAGACCAGGTCATTACAAATCTGTAGATGAGAAACTGTAAAAATAAGAGTCCCAAGGAAATGACACTTAAGTTAATGAAAACCAGAAGTCTCCTGTCATAAGTCAGAGAATTAATCTACAGAAAAAGTTCAAGCTTGATTTTAATCATGTCTTCTGCTTATAAGGGTTGACTGAGTGGTTAATGCAGAAAAAGAATGTATTCCCAGAATTTCAGCTGTAATTCAGTTCACCCTAACTGTAAAGTGACCTGTACTTTGAAAAAGTTTAGTTACTGATTTTCTGTGTTTATCTTTGACCTGCAGGAACCAAATCAAAGTGAGATTCTCACAAGTAAAAACCAATGAGGGCGGGATGGGGGAGGGCAGGAAAATGTTAAAACAAAGACCAGGCCTCAAAGAACGGTGCCAGTGAAGTCAAACATGATTGAAGTATGACATGGGGAAAATCCCAAGATCAAGTTTTTTTTCCTGAGGCTTTTGGCTCAGTGCTCCTGTATGAGACCTATCGTCAAACACAGGATTTGCATTGGTTTTGGTACTGGTGTGGTCAAAGAAAAGGGCATCTAAGTAAGATTCAATGACTTTTGGTTTGCGAGTCTGGTTTTTACCTATTTCTTTTTCTCACCTGTGGTGAGTTTACCATCTCTTTTATTTGCCATGATATGATGGCTCTGTTACTTAAGATCTTATGTTACTTATGATTGAACTTCAGCTTCTTTGATTGTCTTTGCTTCTCACCAGTCACGCATTGACTTTTTATTTAAACAAAACACCTCAGCTGATATGGGCTCAAGGGCAAAAAATGAGCTAATTTTTCTTCACTGTATGTGAATCATGCCTTGCCTAAGCTCAGTGTAAATCTAGGGTCAGTTGTACTATGTGTAAAGCTCTCTTTATACCATTGGAGCGTGTCTACGTTAGAAGTTTATATTGCTGTAGTTACAACAACATAACTTCACGGGTACAGGAGTCAGCATAATTAATGATGGGGGCACAACAGCCCTATTGCTTTTATTCATAATGAAGACTAAGGATGGAGCTTTCAAAAGTGCTGAAGTGACTTAAAAGTGCAACTCTCGTATCGCAGGTCACAGATTCATTAATCACTCTTAAACCAGGTCTACACAAGGAGATTTTATCCCCACTAGCCAGAGTACTGTAGTCACATGGCTACACTCGTAGTACAGAAGTAGATCCATGAGTTCAGATAAGAAACTCTATCAGAAGTTATTTTTATGGGACTTATCTAAAAAACATATGTATCCATACAGCAGCAGTTGCACCTCTTGAACTGAAATAGTACAACCCTCTGTGTGAACAAGCACTAGGGGATTTTTGATAAACCCACAGCTTAACATTGTTGTTCCTCTTGCTAAATAGTTAGGATTTTAGATCTGATTTTGTTAGTGTTTTTTTCAGAGGGGTGAGGGAAGAGTCTACATACCACTGGCGTCTGAGAGAAAATGATCAGGAATCACAGAGCTTACTGGTTTCAGCTACAGACTAACACACAGTTGGTCAGCTCTGTCCTCATCAGCAAATGTCACTCAAGTGACAGGGAACACTTATCAGGTTTCAAGGAAAGAAACAGTTTTTGCAAGGAGACTCTTTTATTTCTATGGATTACTGTATTTCTGCTAGCAGTGCTAGAAAAGCAAGATTATGGGCTGTGCATGTTTAATACAAAAAGCAGATTTGCTGATATAACTGTTATTTGCAGTGTTTATATTCAAATGTCCTCTGAAAAAAACATCATCAAAATTTACGGATAGTAAGAGTGTGCAAATCAGAACACTTATCTTCTTTTTATAGACTAAAATCAAATTATTCCTTGCATTTTTCTCAGTTACAGAATATTAGATTGCAGTGTTTTAGGTTACTTGGTGTTTTTTGTTTGTCTGTTTTTGTTTCTGTTTTTTTTTTTTTTTTTTTTTCTTGAGAAAGGTATATTCCAAAACCAAAGTTGAATACCACATCAAGACTTTTTAGTGTTTTTTAAAATTCTATGCAATCATTACTTCTCTGATGCTGCATCAACGTAGTCTCACTCTTAAACCTACCCACAACAGTGGGAAGCAGTTCACATCACAATCACATTCTTAATTAATTACCTTGTAGTCTGCTATCTTAAAAATATAGGTCAAAAAATGGTATGTTAACCTCCTATTTTTTTTAACCTAATAAAATAACCAACTTGTTTTGTGACCTGTAATTCTGAATCTGATTGAGTTTTCAATATACTGTAATTCACAGATTTTCTCCCCTCTAGCACTAGGTTTGTATCTGTCACATGGTTTTCAGTGTTCCTAATGAGCTGTTAACAAGCTGTCAATTACCTATGCAAATGAGGCAAGCAGAAATGGAGGGGTTGCTGTACCTAGAGTTAAAGTGTGCTACCTCAGATTGTTACGAAATAAATCATTTCAGTTTTAATAGCTGTCTGTGCCCATGTGGCTTGTGTCATGTAGGCACTTTTTCATTATATTATTTACCCAGCAATAAAGTGCTGCAGGGGACTTCAGGGGTGATTAAAAAGTTGAAGGGGGAGGGGAACTCACACAAGCAACTTCATTCTTTCCTGGTTTGCACCTTCTGCTCTTCTTGGGTTGGGTCTACAAGGCTACAAGCTGTCAGATGCCCCCAGCCTTGTTGAAATCAAAGACAATTCAGGAGTTTAGGCCTGATCCTGCCAGAATATTTAACAAATATCCTTGCCAAGGTATGTAATGGAGCCTTATGAGTATCTGAAAAACAGAGGAGCTAGGAGAGAAAATCTTGAATTTTGGAGAGAAAGGTACATTTTATATATATATTCTGAACTTCCTAAGAGCTTTCTACAGAAAAGTCTGGCAGGAGAATTGCACTTTTATTTGTGTTATCCTGGAAGGAATTCTTTTGCCCTTGCTACAGTCAATGAAGTTTCATCTTTACATTTTCTTTCCCTCTGCTTTTGCTTGCAAATGATGCTTACTGCAAAATATTTTGTGATACTTTGTATGAAGAATGTTACATAAAATGAAATTGCATTGTATTTATGACCAGCATTATAATAATGGTCTATCAGTGTTTCCATTATAAGCCTCTATTTTTGAGGGGTTTAAAACTCACCCATAAGAATTCACTCAGGACTGCAGCATGGTTTACAATGGATAAACAAATTCCTCTTGGCTATTTTTGAGTTAGGATAAGTAGAATCAAGAATGGAAATTAGACTTTTCGGGGTTTAGGTTTCCTCTAATTTTGGGGGGGTGTGTGTGTGTGTGTGTGTATATACGTTCACGTTTTAAAAGATGGGTCAGAAGCACTGTTTCCATTATTTAAGAATGCGTTATCAAAAAAGTCTAAAAAAGTTAATGAATTGCACTGTTTTCCTCCAGCCCATACCTAATCAAGGATACTTGCTGAATCTTCTGGCCAGATCAGGCTTAAGCTCCTGAATTGTTGTTGATTTCAACAGGGCTGGGGGCATCTGACAGCTTGCAGCCCTGACCCAAGAAGAGCAGAAGGTGCAAACCAGGAAAGAATGAAGTAGCTTGCACAAGTTCCCCTCCCCCCACAGCTTTTTAATCACCCCCAAAATCCCCTGCAGCATTTTATTGGTGGATAAATGTGTACATTTAGTTAATTCAGCTGAAAGTTCATTGGCATACATACTTTTTTCTGTTCTTATGTCCATCGTGTTTAAGGTTCAGGGACCTGAAGTGTGGCACACCGAAGCCAGGAATATACTGAAGCCTGGGGTGAAGCAGAGAGAAGGGTTCTGGTAGGAAGCCAGAAGGAGAGGAATTTGATAAATACGGTGACATGAAAACCAGTAAACAGAGATGAATAACATAAAAATCAAGAATGCCTTTTGTGATGGGAGAAACCCAAAAGAAACAGTCTGCAGGGGAATTAGTAGGCTAAATCTTTCTCTGATCAACCCTGATGGAAGCTTTCTGGTCAAAATGTCAGTGTTAACTTTATTTTATGCTGGTATGTACAATAATCTTTTTGTTCCATCTGCAAACACTAGGGGGTAAATTTTTAGCGTGATGCTTAGGGATTTAGCTGTAGGACTCCCATTAACGATAATGGGAATCATGTAGCTTGAGCACTCTGCACCGTGCTGAATATTTACCCCTCAGTTCAGAGCACTCTCCCGTTGAATTTTTAATTATATTTACAGATAAATTCCATAACCAAATATCATCAGCTCTCAAGCAGATTGTTTTATTAAAAGGTGCAGATTTCCGACTTCATTTTGAGCTGCAACCTACAGTGATTGGTTTAGCTGCTGAGTAATTTTTTTTTAACTGTCCATTTAATAATGCTTGATTTGTCAGCTTCAGAGTGTTTGGGAGATAATAAATATTAGAAAGTATCTCACCCTGCACGCGTGTACCAGAGAAAGGCAAAACATGAATATTCTACCTTTTACGGAGCTTTCAAAAGTTGTGTCATGATACAGCTTCTCTACAAGCCCTTCCTGGGAAATCCTACTTCTGCATAAATGTGTGGTTAAAGTCAGCAATAGTATACAAGCGTTCAACACTAATATGACATAGGTGGTATAGTGTTATTTGCATTTGTGAAGATAAATTACAGGAGTCAAAAATGTTAGGAGATTTGTCCAAGGCCAAAGGAGTTAATGTAAGAGAGGATATCAGAATCCAGGAGTCCCTCTCTTCTGTGCCCTATAGCCTATTCTGACACCAAAATCTAACATGAGTATAAGCAGATATAGAAGAGATGGTATGCATACAGATCTGCTGGGTTCCTCCCTGAGGCATGCTTCCAGTTGCTTTTGTAGCTCTTAATTCTTGAAGTAGCAACAACTGCTTCTGCTCTGACCCTGTCGAAGTGACCTGTGAAGTAAGAATGATTCTGTTGCCTTAGGTCATGTTTATCTGGCTGGGACAGTAGAGATTCTCTTTGTTTTAAGATACGGGTGAGATTAATCTCTCTTTCCAGGTGTTTTGTAAAGGAGAATTAAAGGCTGCTCAGCTAGTCATGAAGGGATGTGGTGTAGCTATTTTTTGGTGCAGCAGTTCTAGGAGACGCCATGCCAATGTTCAGCTGCTGTCAGCAGAGGTGTTATGAATAAGAGCACAAATTTTTACAGCTTTTTAGTGCCACTCATGACTGATACATTTCACAAGTCATCTTGGCTTGCACCAGAGGACTGGACTGACACAGGGCAACCCTGAGATCAAAAAAACACAAAGGCATTTTGGCTGAGCCTTGTTGTCCCATCTACTTTCTTCCCAGGTGATGATTAGTTTTCTGCAGTTGAAACAGCAGTTTCAAGGTGCATGCCCATAAAAAATGCCTGCATAGGAGGTTGCCTTTGAAGATTTTTTGGTACTTTGTAAATGGACCCAAGAAATCTATAAAGGTTTCTACATCAATCAATGCACAAGAACTGCCCTCAAGTGAAAGTGCATGCTTGGGCTCCTTTAGGAAGTTTAATGTGTTCTGTGAAGGGGATAACTGCATTTGAACAATGGACTTGAGAGCAGAGACCCTCCCAAGGTATGTTTGTACTTAAACCTTTCAATTCATACTACAACCACCAAAGTTCAGACAAAATGCGCACTGTTTCTTCACCCTTTCCAGTAATTTACCAGGGTGTACAGCAGGGATGCAAGTGCCTGCGTGTGCCCTGGAATTCAAGTTTGCAGTCCAACAGTTCTCTTCACCCAGAACGGGAGTGATGGAGTATCCATATAACTTTGGTAGGACATAACTAAACACCCAACACCATTCACAGCAGAAGTATTAAATCAGGATTGATTCCCTCTCAAAGTCAGTGGAAATCCCCATTATGGTTGGTAGCCTGAGATCAAACCAGAATATCTTTTGGGAAAAAAAAAAAAAAAAAAAGTGATCAGTTTCTTTTCCCAGTGCTGGTGATTGACAGTACAAGACAATGTGAGAACCACTGCAATATTTTTCCCAAGAAAACTTATTTTTTTAATGCTAATCTCATATCTGAATATATATTCTAATCTTAGTATTTGTATCTCTGCCCTTGGTAATCATCAGCCCATCTCTAATATTCCTTTTGTTCAGAAAAGGTAAACTCTTCTCACTTTTCAGTAGCAGATTACACAAAGGGAACTTTATGGTATATATTACACTCACAAAGCAGTTTTCTCCATCTTGCAATCACTTTAAAAAAAATATATAAAAAGAACTTTCTTCTTATCTCATCTTCCTTCCTGCATGAATGCCTGAGATAATCAATGAAGTTCCTGTGTAAAGAATAAATTGAGCTCGAATGGCTCCTCTTAAACTGTACAATCAAAGAAAGAGGAGGTTTTTCCTGATGATTTTGATATTCAGTTTAACTTTCTTCACCAGGCTGTCAGCTCAGTGAAAGTGAGGTCAATCTGACCACACGCTTCCTAAAGGATCCTCTTCTGAACCATCTACTTGAGTATACATCTCTTGACAAATCAATGGCTGAATCGAGAGGTATGTACTTTGCCCAGAAAACTAGGGGCTGATTGTCCTTTGCCATGCCTCTTATGTGGCCGTTTAGGTGAGTGCAGCGTGGGCATAAGACAGTGCCTGATAGCAATAATAATGTTTCGCATCTGCATCCTGGTGATATAAATGCCCACCTGAAGATTCAGGGCAACAGAGGGGCAGACCTCTGTCCTACGACACAAAGAGATTCAGATCATGGCAAGTGGGTGGTGATACGGGCACACACACACAAAAAACTGTTTCTGTGAAAGGGAGTAAATGAGTGACAATTTTAAACTAAGATTCTGGAGTTATTGGTTCAGAAATCTGAGTTTTTTATAGGACAGATGTTGGGAGGCAAAATACTAAGCAAAATATAGGAACTTACAGAGACCAAGAAACACGTCCTCCTCTGTTTCAGTGTAGTTTTGCATTTCTTGGCCAGGAACACTTGCTGCAAGCTCTGGGGTAGGGGCTGTCATGCTCCTGTGAAGTTATAGCATGGTGGAGCTGCTGCACAAGAGCAACACAAGTGTAATGAATGTAACTAAGAAGCCCCCAAACATTCTTTTGCTAAATTACCCAGATCCACCCAAATTTCTCAGGAGTGAACAACAGTTTTTTGAACCAATTCAGATCTGTCTCTAGGGTTACTGCCCTCAGACATCTGCCAGTATGGCACTTCCCAGCTCAAGATAAGAAGGGAGCTGTAGAGGAGGAATAAAACTCAAGGGCAGATCTGGAGCACTGGAAAACTGGTTAGCTTGAGAGAGTTCCTTAAAATTCACACCTAGTGTCACTGAATTTGTGCCTTGCACCTTGGGCTTGAGAGGTTTCATTGGTGAATCAGATTCATCTGTTCACAGACAAAGCATCATCCCTCATCCTCCCCTTTCCTCCCACAAGTTCTCTTCTGAGCTTGTCTGCATCCTGATGTGAAATGAAGTGATATGTAAGAGAATAAGGGTATTACATCCTGGGTAATACCCGTTATGTTGCTCTCTATTAGCTCTCAATTCTTGGGAGTGCATTACTGCGTTATTTCTTTTGTGCCAACGTTATTCCATCAAGGCCAGTGCTGGTTTACTCAGTTGTATCAATGATTTCTTCTAAAGCAGCACAAACAATATGTTGCAATATATACTATACTGTGATTTTTAAATCAGCCTTGCAAATGTATTCTAAAAAATGTGCAGCTCTTCAGATAAATCCTGTTGTCCATCATTTCTAACGATGATTGCCGATTAGCAGAAAACAAAGAGGTGATTTTTATACACATAAAAAAGATCAGCTGAGTGAACGCAGTTCTTTAGGAAGCTTAAGAATGAGACTTTTGCTTTGACCCATATTGTAGAAAGCTTTTCAGTTGTCTTGTAAAAGAAGAAACAAAATACATTAAATCCTTTTGGAATTGTATGTGTTACAATACAAAAGTGTCAAAAAGTTAAATGCAGATTGAAACATATTTTCACTTATTCTGAATTAGAATTGTATTCAGATATTTTTTCAGTTGAATAAATGAATTAAAGTTTATTCCTTAAATTTCAAGAGCATTGAAATAATGCTACTTTTCTGTTTTGTGAATGCAATTTTAGACAGCTAAGATTACATTTCTATTCTAGAAATGTTACAATATTTTAAAATAATGTTGATATTTAGGATCATTTTAAAGCTTTTTGAAATAAAAAAACCCCTGTTTCTTACCTAGCTTATGTTCTTCCCAGGAAAAATTGTCACTGCTGCAGTGGTTTTAAATTTCCTTTGTATCCCACATTAGCAGTGAATGATGCTAACATACAGTTGGTTTTCTTTAAAATGTATATTGTATGGTGAAACTTTCTATGAATGGCGAGTGATATTCATTAACCTGAAAAATCTTAAGCCAGAGGTGGGGGACAGCCTGACCCAGACTGTGCATATAGCCAGTCGGTCACCTGCCAGCAGAGAGGCCAAGGCTGTGTTGTAACTCAGCACAATTGGGAGAGAAGTGCAGCACTCTCAGCTTTGCTTGTGCCATTTACAGCTGCCTGGGTGTTGCTCCGGTTTGTGCTAGATAACCTGGAGTGCATACTGTGGTAGCTGGGCAAAGCTGTCACATATCATACGTTCCTATAGAGAAAAGGGCTGCCAGCACCCCACAGGGCAGGAGTTCTCAGTCCCATCTGAGGTTGCCGTCCCCAGGTTGCCTTTACACCTGCTTGGTGCACATAGGCAGTGAAAGGGGCAGGCAAGGGAGAACAGGTATTTTTGAGTGGCTACCATTAAAAGACGTTGAACTGAGGATGTACAAGACTTAGGCATGATTACCTGTTGCTGAGTAGATGAAGTTTAGGAAGTTGCCTGAGAAGAGTTCTAACACCTCCCTATAACCACTCAGCCAGCCCAGGGTTTTACTTATGTTGGGGACAACTTTCTACGCAAAGGCAGTGGTCACCTGCCTTCTTATACTAATTTTTCACCGTTTCGTTGTGTACTGGCCACAAAGATGCTGCATGTTTATTTGAGAGACGAAGCTTAAGAATAGAAGTGTATACAAGACAAAAGAGAAAAGAAGGGTGGAAGGAGAAAGGACTGATGCCAGTGGGAATAGGTGAAGAGCAGGAGGGATGCAGGATGTTTATCAGAAAAACCAAGCTGAAAGGCATGTAAATCCAGTTAACAGCTTGAAAACAGGTAGCCACATTAAAGGAAGTGGAAACAAAGCCAATTAGTGGCAGAAGGCATTAGTTGGGGGTGTCAGCTGGTGAACGGTGACTAATTTGATATAGTCTAATCACATAGTTTGGCTATTTGATTACTAAATTGAGGTCCAAACACTGTTCCCTCCAGGGCAATCACTTCAGAGAAGAGGGTAGCTGGAATCGCCATGAGATCTGATCCATTCATTAATTGAAATTAGTTTTAAATAGTTGTACCACATGTGATGTAAAACCCAAGAAGCAAACAGCTGCTGAGATGTGGTGTGAAACATGGCTGTTTGGGGAAGATGAGGATGCATGAACAAGGACTGGGGATTTGGCTGAACTGTGAGTGTACACATGGAGGTTCACACATGCATGCACCAAGAGTGAACCTGTAGAAACACTTCCATGTCTGCTGTCCTTTTAGTCTCTAACTCACTTTTTATTCACAGTTGCTCCTGTTCGGATGAAATTGGTAAAGAATGCCAGGAATCAGCTCACTTCTCAATGACTAGCTGGTGGAAATGAACAAATACACATGTGAAAGTTGTATGTACCTTGCACATCTTCATAAGAGCCTGGGCAGCCTCTCTAGTGCCGTTTACTATCTGGCATTAACAGGAATGGATGGTTAGGGGAAAAGCAGAGGAAACAGGAGACATACAAAGTGATTTTTTTTTCTGACAATCAATGGTTTAGCAATTTCCTGAATCAGAGGTTATATCCAGACTTAAGAAGCTACCCTCCACGAATTTGTCTAATCTTTTCAAATCTATTGGTATTTTTGGCCTCTTATAATCATCTTGCAGCAGAAAATTTGCACAATTATTCACTCTGTGGAAAAAATGGCTTCCTCTGTTACAAATGTGGAGCTTGATCATTTCATCAGGTGCCCTTTCCTTCTGATGATGCGGGAAGAGGAGTAATCAATGCCTGCATGCTTCCACTGAGCTGTTTGTGACCTTAGACATCTCTCTCAAGTCCTCTTCAATTATCCATCTTGCTCACTAAAAAATGTTAATTTCTCACATATCCTTCGTCCTCAGCCATACTGCCCATATTTGATGACTGGTTCCATGCATATTGTTCAAGGTTTTCATCCCTCTGCCTCATTTGCCCATCCGGTCGTTGTTGGCACACATGCTGCAGGAAGAGGAAGGGCATTCAGGGGAAAAGGGCTTCTCTGGCAACTTTGCCATCCCATTCTTGAAAGTATTTTGCCCATTGTGGAACTTACTTAAAGGCTGGACACAGTAAGAACTCCGCCTGTATTGTAGGCAGTATTTCTAGTGTCTGTGATCTGGTAAGTGGAAGAAGAGAGTGCAGTGTGGATCTTTTTTAAAGGACCTGTTTGGTGTTACAGTGTGTCTGTAATCATATGGGTCATGATTCAGCATTAAATTATCCATCTTTGTGCAGAGAAACAGCCTTATGAGCTGCTTAGGATTAGGCACGTGCCTAACTAGCCGGCTAAATTGTTTTAAGCCACTGATGTGAAAGGTGCACATGGGAGCAGAGAGGTGCAAAAGCTTTAATTCCAGCTTGCTAGCACATATCCTGTGTACAGACAATAACAAACTGATGCTTTAGAGAAGCAGAAAGTCACCCCCCAGATGCCTCCTTGTATAAGTGACCTGCTCCATTTTGCATTAGAGCCAAAATGTAATCTAAGTTCTTTGTAGGTAAGGATGAATATCAGTCAGGAACAAAAGAACAAGTGAAAAAAAGTATCCTAGGCAATTTTTACAAAGAATTTCTTTTTCTGTGTTGGTCTGGGGATCATCAGGATTGGACCTTAGAACCAGCAACTTCCAGCAGACTGCAATGGCTCTGCCTTTAATACACTTCCATCTCTGTGTGTTATGCAGCTGTAATACTGAAGACATGAGGCAGACAGCTGCCCTGAGGCATTCTCCGTAAAAACTTTCATATCACAACGGAACTGAACGTACCGTTATAACACCACGTCTCCTCTTCTTCATGGTAAGAATTGTTCTAAAAACCAGGCAATGTCATGGAAATGTTATAATAGACACATCCAGAATATATGGGTGAGTTAGTCATCCCCAGTGATATATTTAAGCTGTTCCTTCTACTATACACGGAGCAGGTTAAATATAATTAACATTGGTCAAAGGGTCCTTCTACTTTCCATACTTTATGAATGTATTACCTCAATTATCAGGAAGGAAAAAGGGAAAGTGTATTTCATAATATCTGCTGGTATAAGCTCCTCTAAGTCATTTCCATCGCAACATGAATTTTTGCTCTCTGAGAGGCATGAATATTATCTCTCTCCCTAAATCCCATAATTGTTTTATTGCTGCATTAAAATATGTAAATAATCATTCCCCCCCTCATAATAAATTAGACACAAGGTGTCTAGCTCTGAAAATGAACATTTCAATATCTTCAGACACACAATGACATCATATCAATATTTAAAATCATTTTATGTATGTATTCCAGGTTGTCCAACTTCATTAAGAGTATTCATCAGCCCTCCGGCTACAGTGTATTCCCATTGGAGTTGTAGGCCTCAGGCCCTACCAAACAGAAATTTAAACTAACTTGCCTTTTTAATTCACATTATTCTCAAATATTCTCTTTTTTTAACCCCCTGCCATGGCGAAGGCATTTAGACCTGGCTACGATTTTGTGCACCTCAACATTTAAGAGACAAAATCCCCGTTTTTATGTCAGAACTTGAGTACATGAAAATAATAATCTTTCCCCTTTAATTTTCCTCCTTGTCTTTCCCCATCTATCTCTATTTCCTGGGTGCAATAATAACCATGCTTCTTTTAATGTTGTATGCTAAGTTAATAATTTGAGCTACAGGTTGATAGGGATATGGGATTCTTGGGGTTTTATGTTTAAAAATTTACAAACATTTTAAACATATTAAATTTCACTATTTTTCTCTCTCTTTTTATTTCCAAAATAATTTTAAAAAGCTCTCTTGATCTGTTTTTTAATACAGCTGAGCACAGTACAAATATGTATCCCTGCCAGTGGCATCAAACACCATTGTGTTAGTAAAAACTTTTTTTTTCCCACAAACAAAACAAATAGTCTTCCCATTGTTCTGGTCAATGGGGGGACAGAGGATCTACTCCCTGAGATGCTTAATGACCTTCAAAATTCCCAGGTAAAACACACACCACACAGCACAGGAAAGAAAATTGTGATATTAAAAAAACACCTTTCTTTGCTACTAGCCGCATAGTGTTGATTTGGCTGAAGCCTCTGATTTATCCTTTTAGATTTGTGTGGAAAGAATTTAAACATCCATCATTTGTTACCAAAAAAAAAAGATGGAAGCATGTGCAAATAGCCAAGTTAGTATAATGTGCATCTGGGGATGGAACAAGCCTGGGAGAGATACTGGAGACCAAAAACATAGAAGTTGGTGTAATACTTGTCATTGTCATTAGCTCTTCTGTCCAAGATGTTCTGACCATGTTATAACCACGTATATGACCGGAGATCTGACAAATGTACATACGCTAATGGGTTGTCTCCAAAAAGGAAAGGTGAAAGAAGAAGGAACTAAAAGAAGAGGAAAAAACCAGTAACTGCTGGGCCAGATTTTGGATCTTTTTTTTTGCATAAGTAGCATTTTTTAAACAAATGTACTGATCTCAATTTCCTTCTGATGTCTCCAACTCTCTTCCCTCTCCCTCCCCACTTTGTTACAGTGTTCCTGCAGCCACTTTTTTCCTTATTTCGCTCCAACCCTCCCCCTTTTTTCAGTTTGTTCCTCTGACTTTTACAGCCCTCTGGATTGAAGACCTCTCCTAGTTATGACACACAATTCAGTCTGTCAAAGTAAGGGAAGTTCAACCTGCCCTGGTTACCTAGAGTTCCTCTGGCAGTGGTACAACTAATCGTCGTCTATATTTTATCCTTCAAGAAAAGAGCAGGTGCTGTCTCTTCTGTTGAGGTCCCAGATACCATTCCCATCCAACAAAGCTCTGAGGCTCAGTTACTCAAAGGCACAGAAATTCACAAAAAGATTCAGCCTCCTAAGGCCAAAGTTTGCTGTCTGAAAAGACTATTCAGCTCAAGGGAAATGGAAGTGAGTTGAGGGCTTCTATAAAACTGTACCTTACCACAGCTAAGAAGTGGCTTGAAATATTCCTACTGCAGGCCACAAAGCTCCACAGTGCTTTTTTGTGTTTATTTGGTTTTTAGTTGTTGTTTTTGTTTTTGTTTGCTTGTTTCAAACCTAGTTATTATTATTGGACTTACTCTTTTAAAAGTACACAGGAAAATGTCTTACTCTGCAGACATGAGGTGCTGTGAGTCATTTTTACTTCTGTTCCACTAGGGACTATCCTTACTGTGGTGGAATCTGCCGTGTCAGGCATGCCCGGTTATCTTCACTTACAGTCTTCATCCTGAGGGCAATTCTAGAAAAGAATTGTTCTGCTGGTGACAACCACCCAGTCAGTGAAGGCAGTCTGGAGTCTGCTTGTTTCCTCTCTACAGTTACCTGATAATCTGATTAAGAAAGAGCTGGAAGTTTTGGAGGAGTTTANAAAAAAAAAAAAAAAAAAAAAAAAAAAAAAAAAAAAAAAAAAGAGCTAGAAAAGAGAAGCTGCTTGAGAAAAGGAAGAAAATAAATGCCCTTGACAGTTTAAGTAGATAACTGAGAAGGGTGGCAGCGGTGGTGGTGGTGACAGGGCATTCAAGATTGAATCTCTGGGCACCATGGCACTAAGTTATATAAGTAAGAATAATAGCAACAGGAGAGGAGAAAGAGAATGTGGCACGTGAAATTATCACAGTAAAGAACAGGATATGAGAAAAGAACTTCAAAAACAGAGATGGGGAGGAAAAGAATCATCAGCAGAGGGAACGAAGAGAGATGGCAACAGATAAAGAGGAAGAAATGTAGGGAAAGGGCAAACAGGCAAAGAATAGAGGCGCAGAAATACAAAGTAATGAAAAGAAGTAGAATCCTAGAAATACTGGAGAGATACTTAAACTGCAAAAAGCACAAAACTGAAGCTAGGTGAAAAAAAAGAGGATGAAAAAGAAAGTAAACCATAAAAAAAAAGGTCCAATAAAGAAATAAATGTAGAAAATATATTTAAAATGGAAAAAAAAAAAAAAAGAGAGAAAGCAAATCTATGGAGATAGAGCGAGAATATGAGTAGGAAACTAAGGGCAGTTTTTTATTTTGTAAAGTACTGGAAAACTGCCCATAAAGAGAATTCTATAAAAACTTGTCATTACTGTTGGTAATTTATTGCCTCTTTCTCATCAGGCATGTTACACAGATGTAGGTATGTCAAGGCCTTGGAAGAGGATGGTGCCACTTATGATGATAGTTTAAATAAAGAGGTCTATTTTTATGTTTGCAGAGAGACTCCTGTTTTCCTTTGTGGTTGCGGCATCCTCATAACTGAGACCTGAGTAGTGCAAATGAAAGGAGTTTGTTGGACTGATGAACCAATGTTTTCCTCTGGGTCTTGGGCTCCATGTCTACTCCATGCCTCAACAGGTATGTCCCACACATGTAATACCTGCACGTGCTGTTGACGAGTCTCTCTCTCTCTCTGTGAGGTTGCAGGCATCACAAGGACGAGCACTTTGCATCAGGCTTGAGGCACACTGGGAGAGGAGGGTGTGTGGGAAGGTTGCAGAGTGCCAGACTGCACTGTCCCTGGCTAAGGCCAGTGCTTTTTGCTCTCATTTTCATGAACACATAATTCATTCATACATTTTTAAAGGGGAAAGAATAATTGTTTAATGAACTTTAGTGAAGAAAATGAAACAAGAGAGAAAAGAAAAGAAACACTCTGAGCTCCTTACTCCCTAGACTTATGACCTGCATAGCTTCAATCATTGTGTTATTTAGACAGCCTTCCTATTTAGCCAACATTAAATTTGTATGCTCCCACATGGTTGAGTTGCTACTTTTTTTTAATCCATGCAGCTGGGATTCACTGAGGGAACATGATGGGTCAGAGGGAGGAGGGGAAGTGAGGACAGCCATCTCCAAAATGCAGTGGATGTGCCTCTCCGGCTCTACGCTGGTTGTACTCAGGCAGGTACAAGCTGACGGGAATCAGCAGTGGCAACCATGCGAATGAGGTCAGAGTTGGTTCCTCCGTGGCTTTCTTATTCTTCCGAGCACTCTGAAAATGTGGGTGTGCATGTTAAAACTGCCCTATGAGGCAGCTCTGACATGTGGGGCTGCCTGGCACAAACACAGCACATAATAACACAAAGTATTTGGCAGCGTTACAGGGCTAATCTTTACGTAACTGTTCCTGAACAACTTCTCTTATGCACTGAGCACAAACAAGCTTTCTATCAGCCTTCGACTGCATGCAGATTGTCTTGTGTCACCTGCTTCTCTGCTGAGCAAATACTGGCTGTGGCCATGGCAAGGAAAACCTCCTTTTGCATTCGTAACTGACTCTGCCTAAATTGCTTCCTTGTTTTCCAAGGCTGTTCATGTACCGCAGGCGTGTTTGTCGAGAACAGCCCCTTTTATATAATTTCTCCTCTTAAGCTCAGATGTATGCAGGGAATTATGTTGTGGATTGTTTTCAGGAGAGCAGTGGGAAAACAGGATCTGATTTTTCAATTGTTGTTCCCCTGTTGACTAAAGTCATAGGAGGAGGGATGTCTTTTATAGTTAAGACACTGGTGTGGGACTTCAGGGACCTGAGACTGGAATAATAATGTTTCATTCCTTCTACCCTTTGCCCCTGTTGTCAGATTTCAATGTTAGCTCTTTATGATTATCTCCTACGGTTTTGCTGCCTGGTTCAATGGGGCCTGGTGTCCATTAAGGCTTTTGTGCTGCAGAGAGCAGCACCAGGGCACATACAGACAATAACAAAATCAGGAAAAGAAAATAAAGACTAGGACTTCCCAAGAACCTTTGATCAGTGCTGATAATGGGTCTCCTGCTCTTGCAAAGGTGACCAGTTGCAAACCTTTTCTTTTGCAGGCAGAAGATGAGTATTACTAGTTGTCTCCCCCTACCTTAGGTACCACCATCCACCCACTGCCACCCGGAGCCACGTCCCCAGCCGCAACACCCTTCAATTTGGGTGCTCTTTTCCCTCAGCCTTGCACAGCCACAACACATGTGCGACTGCACAGCAAAGCCATGTGGCAAATACAGAAAAGTATGTACGTTTCTGAATGCTGGAAGAGAGCCCTAATTTTGTTGGCAGTGAAGCTGACTCTCTTTCTTTCCTCAAAGCGAGGCCTGCAGCATTTCTCAGTCCCACAGACATAAACCCTCCCTGGATTTCTCCCGGCACAGTGGGCTGCCAGCCTGCTCTTTCGCCCTCCGCAGCCGCTCCTTGAGGGTCAGTGCCTCTGTCTCAATGCTCAGGGAGGCTCACCTCCTTGCTCCGGGCTTGTCTCGCTGCCTCTGACTCAGTGTAGGTTGAACCAGGGACCCTTTTGTGGTTTTTGGTATAATCTTAGCTTGTGAGGAAATGTTGCTTACCAGGAGGGAGGCAAAGCAAAAGGAGATTGCAAGACTCAAATGTTCCACAGTTGCGAAGATGGTTTCTAAATACTGAGCTTTAAATATAATTTGGTTCGCATGGGGAGGGGTGAGAAGGGGGAGATCTTTCTACTTGCCTGCTGGGATTTGGAGTCCATAGTTTTCCGGGGACACGTTCCAAGTTTTATCATCAACTTTAGGGGCTAGAAAACACTCTCTCATGTTAACTGAAAGCTGAAATTCCTCCTAGTCCTACACACTGAAGAACCGGAGCTTTAACCCTGACTAAATCATAACAGAATCTTTAGAGTCAGCTCGTGCAAGATGTCTCTCACCAAGAAAGAAAAATCTATACAAAAAAAGTTGTTAAACAGTCCTGGGCAAGTGCGACTGTTAAGGGAGCAGACACTCAGATACAACTGGGAAGGAGGAGAAGCATTTTCTGTGATGTGTAGGGAGTTCATGTAGACAAAGGCGAGGAGACAGAGTCACCATGGTCTACTCCCAAGACCAACCTCTTGCTCCAGTGGTGCATTGATTCGTGGATCTCTACAAAGCATAAAGACCAGGTCAGAGACATCCCTACAATTCTTTTTAATCCTCAAAGGTATGAAATTTTTATTCTCTTGCCTATTTTTTCTCCATCTTCCTTTCACTTTCAGCAGGTTTCAAGGCAGGAAGGGGTTAGTGTTATTATTTCAATTATTCTCCTCCTTTTGTATTACATAGGCCTCAATTTTTAAATTGTTCATAAGTTTGCCTACAATGGTAGAATGCCTTTTGATTTGCTTCCAAAAAGAAGTATTTGTTAAAAAAAACCCCAAACTGAAGTGCTCCAGTAATTTTAAATTGTTCTGCATAGTGCATGGCCAAAACTCTGATCCTTTCCAAATGCAATGCTTCACTTTTTTTTTATTTTTAAGTGCACTTCATTTTGGAAGTGAATAGGGTACTCTGGGCACAGGCACTGCAGACCAATTTAGATTTCCTAGATTGATTCGATAATCTGAAGAGTACTCCAGTCTTTTCTAACTATTCTCCACCACGTGCCTGCAAACCCATGCATTTTTTTAACTGAAGTGACTATACTTAGGATAAACTTCTCTGTTCATTTGAAATTGTTCCATTCTGTGTATCCATAGACTTCAAATTCCAATACAGAAACTTAATGCAATATTATTCTGTAAGAACGTGTTAGCACTTTGTGCCATAACACTGTAGGGCAACATTTTTTATGCAGTGCTCCTTGTCTGAGGCAGGGACATGTCATCACTGCCAGTTTGTTGCAGGACATATTCCCATAATTAGTCAAGTCAATGTTTACTTCTCCCCTTAGCCCCTCCCACCACGTGTTTCTCCTGTATGCAGCCCTGAGATTAATTTTTGTTTATGACTTCTAATCCGCAGATCAAAATACTTTTGCAGATAGTTAAAATACCCAGTACATTTATGGCACAAAAATTTTATTTTTGGTTTTGGTAGGGAGTGAAGTGCATTACTAAAGATCTCACAGAACATCAGTGGCAGAGGCAGGAAATAGTAAAACACAGGCAATTTTAATCTTTTTTTCTCCTTCTTGTTGGACACACTGCGCTTGTGTTACACAGGGTACAGCACTCCGTGGTACCTATACTGTTGTATCTAGGCTCTTACTTGTTGCTGTTCTTCAGGGAGTGCTTACATTTCGAACACCACCTAGGAGAGAAAGCTCAAGACATGTCCTGTGAGGATTTCATGCCCTAATTCCCTCCCCTGCCTTTATCTTGCACATAAAAAAGTTATTCTTAATTAATATTTCTATGAATTAAGTGTCTGCCTTTCTAAGAAATATGAGCATCTTGTTCCAAGGAGGCTCTATGCTGCCTTAACTAATTAAAGTTTAACAGTAGGGCAGTGTCGTTCTATACTTTGCAGTCCACCTAATGTCTTATTCAATCATGATCTAGCATTAAAATTATTGGAAGGTGGCACAGTTTTCATTGACCTGCTGCTGGCACAACCTTTTGCTAAGTGAGTGCCCGTCTTTTCACAAGAAGCATTAAGAGGGCACGGAAGACACATGAACATGCCCTGGATTATGACCTCTGTGGCAGTCCTGTGCTGCTCCTGGGGAAACAGGTGCCCCTAAGGCTGGTTTTGCAGTTTCTCACCTTCAGGGAGAAGCTTCGGTGATGCTTTAGCAACTCTGCTGCTGACACAGTATAGCTAAGACCATGGCTTTTTATTTGTCTTACCTTTTTTTTGCGATGGAGGGGAAGAGTGCTATGTCTTTGTAGCTATAAAGGACGAATATTTGTAGTACATTTTAAGATCATTTTGGGATTGCTAAGGCATGATCCTAAGGACAAACCAGAACTGAGACTCAGGTTCTAGAAAACGTCCGAAGTCAGTTCAAGCCTATTTCGCCATTCACCTAAACTGAATTTTGCAGTTCTCAATTGCTACTGAGAATTTTAATGATAAAAATAGTCTATATGAGTAGTTGATGGGCAGAGAAAAATATTGTAAACGTAACAATGATGTTATGACTTAATTACTGATGTGGCCTGCGTGGGAAACCCATGCTGTTTTCCAGAATCATGCAGGCATAGGGTTAGTTTATCTATACCAAATACTTTCTTTTCTTGCCTTGTCAGATTTCTTTCTAAATCCAGTGTTTCAAAGGAAGAAGGAGGTCTAGGAGCAAGAGAGGTGGAAAATCCCAAACTTGAACTTGTGCGGTATTAGGATTTCAGCCAACGATGGCTATATCCTCTGCATGGCTGTACCTGATTTCTTGGGAAGACTGTGCTGTTTGCCAAGGTATCGCCTTTTGAATGAAATGTTAACTTGTTCCTAGCTGCTTATAAACACTAAAGATTTCACAGCTGACAGAGTGGAATCTTAATCAGCTACTGACTGGGTGATTACACTCTGCTACTTACGTTCCCTGAAATTTCAATTGGTTACAATATTTTTCTTCACTTAAAGTCATCCTTTTTTATGTGTTAAGTGCTTGCTCTGTTTCATCTCTGATGGTAGTGATTTTTGGGAGTAGCTAAAGAACTTTCACCATCTACACAGAGCTTTGTGGTCTTTCAAGAAGAAATTCTCTAATGTATATGTACATTAAAGATATGTTGTTGCTAGTTTGCTATAATATTGAGGCATGAGTAAGAGAGAGAGAAGAATGATTCCACATAGTTCCATTATTTTTGAAGATGAAATTAAGAACATTCTTCTCGCTCACATACTTACAAATAATGCTTCTAAAGTTAGATTCTGAGTAATAGTTGCTCAGTCAGTTCCTCATATAAATATTAAGATAATGTTATTGTTAAATTATATTACCGCCCTTCTACTTTTAAGGTAAAAGAAACGGTTTCAGAAAACAATACACAATATTGTTCCCTTATACTTGGCTTTGCAGAACTTAATTTTGTTTTAATTTGCCTTTTTTAAAGAAACTAATGTAACCCCATGGACATAAGTGAAGTACTGCATTTAACTTCAAAGTAAATGAAGCATCATTATAGGCCAGAGCTATCTTCAGAAAGTTATATCTGAAGGCAGCATTTGCTAATATACTGATATATTATAATTCATCCTTGCACTTGTCCAGTTAGCTATAGATCCATCCAAGCATAAGATATAGTGTAGGAGGATTCCATTCTGCAAGATTAAATCTTCAGTTAAATGAACCTAAAGTGGCTTAGGGTGTGTCTGGCAAGCTATCCCTTTGAGAATAATTTAAAGAAAATAGTGGGAGTAGGGGATAAACAGGTCTTTGTAAGGCTATGTCTACAACCTAGAGACAACTCTGTGTATTTCACACTGAATTCCTTGTACTTCTAAGCAATTGGTATATTTTTGAGTCTGATATATAAAATAAGAATAACCTCAGTCTAGTCAGTAGAAATACATGACTGTAAATCTCAAATGCAAAATAAGAATCAGTTATTCTTGCTATACCTGTTCACGTTCCCTAAAGTATTTGTAGATTCAAATTTATTAGGGGCCAGGTAACAACCTCGATATAAAAAGAGGACACAGTCTTCCCGTTACTCAGGACTATGCAGAAAGATAGAGCAATCACAGGAAATTAATCAGCTTTAACCCCCCAAATGACACCTGCTTTTTAAATGTCTCTTTTTTTCAGAATAGCATCTTCAATTTCTGGTTTTGTTGGTGGTGGTTTCTTTGTTTATTTGTTTTATAAATGTTCTCTATCTGTAGTTGTCTCTCTGCCAGCTACATGGTACTGGAATATTAACAGATGAGAAAAACCTGCTGGAGCCTGTGCAGGCTTTGAAATGTTTTCCATGGGGGAATGGTTCAAATTATACTGGTTGTAACATGGAGTTTTCCATTGTCTCCATCCTTGGAGGTATTCCAAACCTGATGGGACAAGATCCTGAGCAACCTGCTCTCATTCACTTTGCTTTGACCATGGGGTCAGACTGGATGATCTCCGGAGGTCATTGTCAGTCTCAACCATCCCGAGATTCAGTGATCGTCAGTAGTGATAGTGACAAAACCAAATGGTAAAATGGAAAGTCTTTCCTTGCTTTCATTTTGACAGGCTGTGTAACAGTTTGCACCAAAGTTTCCCAACCAGACAGTTCAGCCAAAAGCAGAAGTACTGGGAGACATGAGGTGGCCATATCTGAGTGACTCTAGACAGAAACAGTCCCATAAAAAGTTGAGGGCTCATGAGGTGAAAGGGAGACAGGGCAGCCATAGAATAAGTGCCAGAGAGACAGGAATCAAAGTGGAAGTAAAAGCACAATTTGGGGGAAGGGACCTGAATGCAGGAAGGTGTTGCACATTGCAAATTTTCCCAAGCAAAACTTGACTACAGAAAATTTGGGAATCATTGGTCCATGTTACACAGGCTTTGTTGGCTGGGCTGTACCAGAGGAAAAACGCATATTGGCAAAAGGAGTCTTTATTCTTCAGCTACCTTTTTTGAGTGACATAAGCCATGTCAGCAAAGGGATTCTTGCATCTATACAGAGGGTGTTGCTGGCTTATCTATATCAATTAAGGGTGTGATTTTTTTCACGCTTGTGACTGAAACAGCTTTGTCAACAACACTTTATAATTTAGACCTGGCTTGAGAGCTGTCCTGGCTCTCAAGCAATTGCAGAACGTTGGAGATTTTAGAGTGAACTCCTTTATTGAAGGCAAAAAAATTAAAGGACACAAATGCATCATAGCAATTTTGAATAGTTTTTTTTTTTTTTTTTTTAAATTTATTGTTACGCACAGCACATGCAAAATTTCTTTTTTGTTTGGGAAGACGGTGACTGAAAAAGCAGAAATAGCACCCTCATAGCAGCTGTGCAGCTTCATGGTGGGGTATTTACTGAATTATAAACTTTCTTCATAATCAAAAGCTGAAAGGTTCCTGTTACAACCATATCCTAGCTAGAAAGCCCTTGTGATATAGCTAGACTGTCAGATACTTTCATTGGAGACTAAGTTTACACCGGCACAAAAAGCTGATAAACTGGTACAGTTTCCTGAACAGGATAAGTATAGGGCAAAAGTACGCATTTGTAGATAAAAGGGCATATACGTCATGGGAGTTGCTGCCATAGCAGTGCTGGTTAGGAGCCAGAAGTGTGGTTTGCTTGCTCTTTGTCTTTTTTTGTTGTTTTGTTTTTCTTCTTCACAATTTTAATCAACACAACAGTGCCAGCAAAACACGATTTCCAGGCTGGTCTATTTCTCTGTGTAGTTTATTCCTATTCTGAAAAATCATCTATTTTTGCGCAAGTTTTGCTTTTATTCTTAGCAGACATCCCTGTATTTGGTCAGAACATGTTCTGACATGGCCAAAGTGATAACTCCAAGTACACTGTTTAAGGGGGTGATTTCCCCAGAGGACAATCCTAAAATCCTGCTGATACTGAAACAACCTGCCTTCCTCCCTCCTTCTTATGCTAGCTCTAGAGTTTGTTTAATGTCCCAATAAGCTACTTCAGCTCAGTATACAGGCAGAAAATGAATGCAGCAAATAACAATGCACCATTTTATGCCAGTTTGGTGATCTAAATTAGTTAGTGTAGAGAGCAGATGAACACCAGCGTCTCTGCAGAGCAAGAAGCAGCAGCATACGTCTGAGAGCAAGGGATATGAGCAGAAACATTCTTTTTCTGTCAGCATTAGATTGATGTAACTGTCTTGCAAAACTTCCTAATGCTGGCTTATACCTGGGTCACAAGATGATAAACCAGTGCAAGTATGTCCATCCCCACTGAAATGTGCATTCGTTTAGCTGATTCTCAATATCAGAGCTCTTAGGCCTGTCTGCACTTGAAAGTATTTCTCAGTGTGGCTTGACTGGCACTCTCCTATCCCTCTGAAGAGATGTAGTTTATGAGAGCCACTTTCTGAGGCAGCTCAAACCCAGTTCCAGGAAAAGGACTTCCTTTTGATATCAGCATTACCAAGCCTGCCTTAGGCTCCTTGTTGCCACAGACATTTTGATCAGAAAAGATGTGTGGGGTTTTTTTTGTGTGGTTTTTCTCTGTTTTTTGTTGGGTTTTTTTTTCAGGCTTGTAATCAACAGAAGTGATAATCATACTGGTAAAACAGCAAAATGGAGACGAAGTTAAAAGCAGTGTACTCAGAGTTCTTCTGCTCGATAAGAAAATAAGCATTTCCTTGATCACACAGAAAAGGGACTGTTTTCTTTAAGATGGTGCGCTCAGCATTCAACAGCGGACCATACAGCAGTTTTCGTTAGAGCAGCAGTTGCAGAAAGTGACACTTCTTTTCCATGCAAAGTATTTTCTTTCTGTAAAGATATTAGCTTCATTTTTTTTCTGTAAACCGATAGATTGTCAACCTTCAGATTCATGAAGACTTAGGGATTTTTTTTAATTACATGCATTACTTCGCTGCTACCTTGTGTGTTATGTACACAAAATCAACCCTGCTTAAATTTTAATTGGAAAAAAAATGTGTTTGGCTGGAAGTCCAAATGGAGTTAAAAAAACCTGAACAAAAACCAGTTTGGAGAGTGAATGTTGGAAGGTTGCTTTTTTTGTGAGTCACAGAAAGCTCTTTAGTTGGAAGTATTCAGACACCTGCCCCATGGCAGGGTAATATTTGTGAATCCTGAAAGTTGCACAGATATTAATACGAATCACTGCACATCTGCAAATTTCTGCCTAAAAATACACAGTCCATTGCTTATTATTAGTTGCTATGTAATATTCATGCATCTAAAATCATCCAGCATGGGAGGAGAAATAATTCCCTGGGTTTGATCAATTTCTCTGTAACAGCAGTGACTAAATTTAGTGGATAATGTGCCTGTCATGGAGCAGAGGTTGGAGTATTTCTTACCTTTACCTGAGGGGCTCTTTTAACAGTATTTTGTGTGTCATAAACAGTGTGTGCTTAGCAGCAGAATAGGAGTGCCTAGTGAAAAGCTGAAGCAAACAGCCCACAAGCTAAAATGGCTGGGTGAACTATTTAACAAATACCTATGACAAATAAAAGCAAAATCCTTTTTCAAATTATTTGTTAATCAAAATGAGCTGAATCCTTAACTGGTATTATTTGTAGCTAACAGTTTGTGAAGCTCTAACCGGCAAACAAACACTTGAAAGAAATGAAATACCACGGTTCATTTTAATTAGATTTTTTTTACTATTAATGTACCCAGAGATATTAATTTGCTTCCCATTATGAGTGAATTAACTGAAAAAATATCATGCCATGAAACAGTATATATTTTTGAATTGTAGGCATGGGAACATCTACAATGAACAGAACTTCTATTTGTTGTCTAGATACTTCAAAACCCAACAGCCACATTAGCTATTACAACAGAAATGTATGGTTCCCAGGCACTCTCAGAACCTCCCAAAGACCCTCAGAGGTACTTGTGACCACACTTCCCGAAGCTTTTTCTCCCTATCAGAGCTGCCAGATTGTCAATGAGCCACCTAACAGGGCAAAACCATCCGCTACCCGTCCCTTCAGCCACATGCAGCTTAAACCAGTGGTTCCCATGCTTCAGTCAGTGCCCAGTGGTTTTGTACAAGGATATGGTGAGAAGTTTGCAGAGGTTAGCCAAAGATTATCAGCTTACTAGATCTGTGTGGTTACTCTGATGGCTAGAAAGCTGGGTTCACAAGTTTGGGAATCGCTAGACAGAGACTTAGCTCTCGACCTTCCTGAAATTTGAAGAGCGCTATCACAAATACCCGATGTGCGTATGCATCTAAATTCTTGTAATGGGAGTCTTAGAGGTATGCTAAAAGAGACAAGAATACCCTTAATAATATCAACTGTAGGTGCCATTTAAGCAAATATTTATGTGGTTGTCCGGTAACTGAGATCTTTAGAAGTATAATTACCTCTTGGCTGTGAAAACAAAACTTCTATTCAGGTCGGGATGTTAGGATCAGAACATGCTCTTTCAGGGTTTATTGAAGAGAATATGAATCACTATATTCCAGTCTTTAAGACTGGCCATGAACCGCTATTGAAGTAGAAACCAAAATGGAGTAAGACGTATTGTGATTTATATTCACTTTATTTTTCACAGTCTCTTCAGTTTCATTTAATCCGAGTTTGCCTGCTCGGTGTATACCCCCACTGTTTTTCTCAGACTTGGATGCAAACTGCAGATAAGAGTATGCACACTTTTTTTTTTCCTTCTTGGGGCTGCTGTGAAGTTACAGTCACAGTATAAAGATGACAAGAAGTTCAAGACAAGATAAAGGACCCCAGTGTGATTGGACACTGAGAGGTGCACCAGACTTCCTCCTTTTGCTTGGCACTTCTCTTTTTATTCTTTGATTAAAGTCTTTTTCCTTTACTTACATCCTCCATTAAGATGTCTCAGTGTCATTTAGGGTGTTAATTGAGAGGAGGTTTAAGCTCATCAAGGCGATTATAAGTGATAGTTAAAAATTTCTATATATGGCCTATGCTGGAATCAGCACAGTAGGATGCCATTTTTCTTTTATCTAACTGACATTGGTAATAATAGATGAAATTATTACTAAATCGCAGCTGCAGAGATGATATCATGATTTTTTTGTGTAATCTTTGATGAAAAATTAATTTTTGAGAGGGATAATTTAAAATGATTTAAATAGTATTATACTGAAGTCCTTACTGGTAATTAACACCAATCTTGTCAGAAGTGAATCCACTTTTGCAGCTGTTTCTAAAGATACCTACAGTATTTGTAACTTTTCTGGGAGTGAAATTATAGTGTTTGGACTTTATTTTTACTGCATGAGGACCATTAAGAGAAAAGGATGCTAATAGAGAAGGCTTTGTTCTCCAATGGGGCCAAATTCTATTTCACATTTGCAGTGTTTCTCTATGTGTGCATTTAATTAGCTATGCTCAGCATGTAAGCAGAGTTTAGTATATGCAAAGTAGACTTTACACGGTATTTATATGTGTGTGTTTGCACGCCAGTGTACACATAGATATGTATATCTTTATGAGTTAGCTATATACGTATACACAACTTTATTTGCGAGGCGTTTAATTGGTTGAACAGATGGCTGATCAGAAATGCTTCTTCATCTTCATCAGTGATTCGTCTTTCTTTCTTTGCATTGACTTTCATCACAGTGGCAAAAAAGTGCTCTAACGAGAAACAGCTGAAAATAGATTTTTCTTTGGTACTTTCATCATGCTTTAAATGACAGAAGTGGATTTTTTTGTCCTATATATAAAGACCTGCAGGGGAAGGTTAAAAAAGGAAATATAGTGAAATCTAAATAGAAAAATTTGAATGAGAATATGGGAGAGCCTCAGATTATTCCTCTTATCCTCATATTTTACTTTCTTCTTTTTTAAAGTACATGCTGATTTTTGACAAGATATATAGTCGTGGTTATTCACGCCAGCTACAGTACCTGCCAATCAGTTTTTCTTTTCCTCGAGTTTGGTGCAGAAAGGGGGAGGGAGGGACAGGAGCTGAAAGATGACACAATGGCTTAGAGGACTGTTACTTTAGGTATTCATTAAAATAGGAGTTACATGGCCAGCTTCTGCTGTTTCTGCAATTTTATTATATTCAAACCAAAGTCTGGCTTCTGTAGGCTTTATAAAAGAAACAATGTGCCTTATAAACAGAGTGCAGGGTTCACATAGGAGTGGTTCACTTGCAAGTAGATTCATGGCTTGAGTTTTTGTATGGATATGTGAATAATCTATCACATTTTTAATTTGAAAGAATAAGTTATCCATTTTTTCTTTTGCCAGTGTTGAAGTCTTTTGCAAACAGCTGCTTTTCCTCTCTTCATTCCTGCAGATATATCGCTGTTATTGTACCAACTTTGCAAATTGGTAAACTGAGGAATGCTCTGACTCAGGGAACTGAGAAAATCATGCAGCTGACTGGGAGGCAAAAGCAAAAGCAGAACTTGGGCATTCTACTCTCCTTTACCTTTTCTCCAGCAGCAGACCAAAACCACTGGAAAATACGGTTCACAAAGGGAAAAATTACTCTTTGCATTTTTAGACCTATTTGAACTGAAAATGCAAGAAAGACCTCCATGGTTTCAGTGTAATAACCTGATTTTTTTTTTTTCCATGTAAACCACAGTTTTCATAGGCTTTCTCCTCATAAACTGAGTCAGAAAGCTGTCCTTGTGCTCAGTGCAGATGTGGAAGGACTGTGATCCTTGATGAGTGTACAGGGGCCCAAAGGAACATTTCTACTGTAACGTGGGGTGAAACCTAGGGTTGCAAGTGTTTATTCTAAGTGAAGAAGGAATAGCAATAAAAGTACCAAAGTGACTTGCAATTTAGAGGAAGACTGAAGTTCTTCAGTACTGCTGGGATGGGTCAATCCAATGCAAATTCTTTAGAGATGAAAGGGAAAAACGCGTAAACAAGAGATTTCTGGAGGTTAAGCATGTATAGGGAACAGTCAGTATCTCACAGGCATGAGATACAGGAATAGACAACTTCTAAATTGCATTAAAAGACTTTCCAACGGAGAGACTGGGATTTAGGTATAAGTATACATGTCCACCACCTGGCTCTTTAGTTTCATTTCTTTGGACTGAGACAATCTGGAGACAGAGAAAGCATAATTAGGACTACAACCTCAAAGCTTTAATACGGCTGGCTGTGTGCTTAAAATAGCAGCCAAAAGTTGCACTAGAATTTTCTTTTTCCCCCAGGACAACAACAGCAAGATGAGGAGGATGTTTGTGAGGCGGAAGGAGAAAGAGAAGCTTCTGGGAATAAGAACAGCGGCTTCAGATTTTTGGACCCTTTCTTTCAGATTGTGACCTCTTGTTTGCAGGCTTTGAAACCCTGATAGAAGGGGTGTGGGTTTAGGAGGAGATAATCTTGGCTCAGGAGGTCCGGCAGATGGTGTTGGCAAATGGCACTGTGGGCTCCTGCAGTGTGGTGCAACACTCTGGAGGTGGGTAGGGGAGCAGCGGGGTTGTGGGAAGCAGCTGGTGGCAAATACACTCAAGATGGCTCCAGCGAGCAACCACAAACAGCTTGGTAGGGTGGAGAAGGAGCAGACTATAGCTCAGAGTAAATGAACCAGTGCTGCATTTATGTCCGGCTTCAGGAGGATACATGAGAGGTGAAGGTCAGTAGCTGGTGGAAAGGAAGGTAGTGCATTTTTGCCCTTTTCGCCCTTACCTTCTGCAGGGTAAGCCTTTCCAAATTCAAGCCTAGGGTCTTAGATCCCAGAAAGGCTGCTATTTAAATAAAACTGTCTTCATGATCAGTGGCACTCAGTTCCCATTCATAATGACATAAATCTATAGGTATTCCGCTGAAGACTGTGACATACCCTGCTGAAACAAGTATAAGTGAGAAGTGGTTAGAGGACTGAGCTGTCTTCCTTCTCTCTCTCTCTGTCTGTTAATGTTAAAGATAATGAAAATAATCCAGGAAATTCATATCAACCACTTCTTTCTCAAAACAGATTAATAGCTTGGAAAAAGTAGCAGGCAGTTCTTTCTAATCTATTGATGCTGATACGGCTTCAGCTAGAGAGGTTTCTGGGTGGTACTTGGGGATAAAGCAATAGTAAAACAGTCAAGAAGCATGCACTTGTATTCTGATTTGTTCAAAGTACTAAGACAGGCAAGAAGAAGGGATCTGCAGCATTTACACATCGGGTCGCATCACCTAGGAGCTAGAATATTATGGGCATGAGTTTACACAAAACACCTTCACGCAGTTTTGTCAATGCATCTCCTCCCAGAGCTGCAGTATTTTTCACAGCTGTAGACCTTTATCTGCAAAACCTTCCAAAGTGATTAACTTAGTTTTATATATATATATATTGCAAAAATATTTTCTGTGACAGTGAAAACAAGCAACAAGAATAACACTAGTCCCTTGCATTTCTGAAAGGTTCATTATCTTGCTGGATATTATTTACCTTGCATCTCTATATCATGATGGTCTTTTACTTTGTAAGTGCATCATCTTAAGTAGTGGCTATGAAGTAAATTGCTATGAGGTATTCAGGCCAGGAGGCATCAGGATCCTGGCTGCAGACATGCAAAAAATAGACAAAACGGACTCTCGAACGGCTGCATAGGACATCCTCATTGCAGTCCTCAAACTAGGGTCTATGCCAAACATGATATGCTGTTGCTTCCAAGATGGACAGATGGGGACCTTATAGACTAAGACAGGATGCTCCTTCCTTGCCAATGTCTAAGCATGCTATCTCCATACCTGTTCCAGATGTTGATGTAAAGGGGCAAGGTGACTCTATTGCACATCATGCATAACATGCTTGGTTAAACAGAATTGAATATGAATTGTCACATCTTTTGCTGTTGCAAATCAGTGCCATAACTCTTCAGGCCATCCCTAATGAGAAAGAAGGATGTTGGTTAAAAAGCTCCTTAAAACTGAACTTCTTGAGATCATATCTTTATGCACCAAACAGTAGGTTTGGTGTTTTCTGAAGACTGAGTTAAAGATAAAAAAGGAAAAAGGAATGTGAGCTCAGATTATATTTTTAGTACTTCATTAAATGTAAAAAGGCTTGACAGTTATGGCTTGTTTGTTTTGGTTTTTGTTTTGCTTTGTTTTGGTTTTTTCCCCTCTGTGTTCCTTCTTTTTCCTATTATATATCCAACTCCTTTTACTGTGATGTATGCCTGAAATGCTGGTGAAATGATGACATCATAACAGTCAAAAAGATAAAGGGAGGAATGACTCAAGGAAAATGAATAAGTTTTAGTGATAATTCATGTTACTTTTTTTTGGTACTTTTATTAACATCACTGAGCTGTACTGCAGTATAACCTTTTGGAGAGAGTAAGTTTAAAATGTTTCTTCTTTACCCATCCTCTTCAACCATGCTGATATGTATTTTTAAATCACTAATCAGTTCAGTGATTAAAATACAGGAAAACCAAAACTGACATTTAAAATATCTCAAAGAAAAAAAAAATCCTCACGTTACAAGAATGGAATAAACCTTTCGGCATTCTTCATTCATTCATCACAAAGTATGAGCTATGTAAAACTAACTCTTTGTAAATTCTTTGTAGGTCACCTTTAAAGAAGCTCCTGAGATAGTAATGCATCCCCTGAAATGAAAAGACAAATAGATTTTCTATTCTTTATATGAGGCATGCTTATACTTCAAAAAACATATTTACATTGGGTTTAAAGAATGATAAAGATATTTCAGCATTACATGATGTTCAGAGTTACCTACAGCATTTTCTAGTGATTCTAACCACACACACGAAAGTGCAAAAACACCTTGAAAATGCTTTGGCAGACTTCACATGTTAATGACTGCAGAATGGTTTCAAATTAATGAACAGAGTGCAATTGTTTCTGTGTAAGTGCCTCGTTCCGGGATACAAGTGAAATAGAAATTTAGTGTAGTAGTTTGGAAGATAGTGATTAATATTTACATTTATCAGCTGAAAAGCACCAAAATGTTATAAAAAGGTAAATTTTACAAAGTAGAGTACTTGTTTCCCTGCTAATAAGCAGTACTTAGCCATCTGAAGTCAGTTGCTCTCCCCTTTCTTTCCTACTAGAACAATTGTGATGCTGACTGTAATGCCAAATTCATGTACGTTTTTCTTTTTATGCCATTAAGGTGACTCATTTGCAGTTAGACTATATCGCTTCCTCCTTTTTAAATGTATTCTGTTATTTCACATTTGTACTCTACTTTTTAACACACTTTTACTTGATTTGTGTATTTTAAACTCCAGACAGAGTGCCAAAAAACCTTATTTATTCTAAACTGTTCAAGAAGAGAATTTAAATGCATCATAAGATAGGTAGATGTACCTGAACACTCATCACCAAATACACTCAAAAATACTGTTGTTCATTGTTTTCTTCTACATATTCAAGAGAGATTTGATCCAAATGTATAACAAATATGAAAACATAAAAAGCTCTGAATTTTCTATGAGGAAAAGAAAACACAGAAAAATAGTATGTTATTTTACTATACTTAGGGGCACTGGTTCAGGTGTTTATGTTGGAGAAAATAACAAAATGCACAGTCTGACTAGTTTCTTGGAATCTTACATTTAATACTTCTTCAGTATGGAAATCATGCAAAGTTACTTCAAAATGGCTGTCAAGTGTTTGATCATAGCAGTATAGAATCCCCAAGAAGAAAGAAGAAATAGATCCCAGTAAAGTTTTGAGAAGGTCTGAATATCAAGTAACAGACTGGGCTGCTGTCTTCATACTTCTGGTGCATTTTTAGCTAGGCTACCTTGTGTTCTTTTATTTCCTTTCCAAACCCAGTATTTAAAAGTCCCATATGGCAATAGATATTGCTGGAATAGAATGCATACTGTTTTGGAATCAATTTGATTTGAGTTAACTTTCTATATTTTAAAAGACAGCTGAAATATTTTGCCTTCTCTACATTTTCTTTTTACCTGATCCTTAATCCCTCTCCATCCTTCTCTCATCTGCAGCCCTCCATATGGGTGTTTACATAAGACACAGAACTTTCTTTTTCAATCCTGTACAGATGTAGAGGAGGGCATGAGAATGGTCTGGGATAGTATAAGCGTTCTTCTGCCCAGTGGCATATATGCTTAGATAACAGACAGAGGGGAATTGAAGGTGAAATATTATGTACGTGATAATACCAGACCGGATACATCAGGTATGTGCTCTTCATTAATGGGACAAGAATGGGAAAGAATGTGAATAGAAAAAACAGAATTTTATTTGGAACTTGTTGATGCCAGAAGCATTATTTAACTTTTGAATAATGAAGTTGATGTTTAAACTTAAATTTCCCTTGTGATCTGGGCTGATGACTGACTTTTACTGGCAGATCCTTATCGTAAGAGTTAACCTGTGCTCAAGGTCAATAAAAAATCTAAACAGGGATACTGTTAGGGAATAGTCCAAAAATGTGCTTGTTTTACTTCATATCCGGCTTAGCAGAGACTCCACTGCTCGTGACTGACAGCTCTTTTCAACCATCAGAGATTTTGTGTCAATAGGTCAATAGATTTAATATCCTGGGGATATCCCCTTCAGATTACTGATCAACACCTTACGACAGCCAAAGGCCTGACCTCACGCCATTTGCAGATTCAAACTGAACCAAGTTGATGTCAAACTAGGACTTTGGGAGCCTAATCAGTACAAGGTGCGTAGTCTGGTAGTACAGCTGTGAACTGAGCAGATGCTGAGATTGCCAGGACCCTTTCCTTCTGTAATAAAACTACAGAGGAAACAAATAATATATTCTTGAGCTGTTCCTTGGTGGGCAAAGGTGTTTGCAAATCTGTACTAATATTGACAGCTGTACAAAAGCTGCTTAAATTTGGAAAACTGTTAGTGGGAAACTACTTGCTTGTTTCTTGATGTATGGTTAATAGTGGTTTTGATTGATATTGTACATATGTCACATGTATACTATCCTCTTGTACCTGGTGTTATACAGAAAGTAAATGTGACATTATTAGCAAATAATGAACCTTAGAAAACTTCATCAGATATCTCAAAATTTCCAAACCCATCCATAGTTTTTTCAAGATATTTAAAAGATAATAATAACTTCCAAGTTTCTTTAGAAATCTCTATTCTATCCAGATTTCTACTGGAATTGAAGCACAGAAACAGACCTTTCTCAAATTTACATTGCTTTTATTTTTTTTTTTTCCCAAATTGGCTTTTGTCTGGCTGGCTTCTTATTGGAAGCCAGCTGATGGTGCTTTTAAGGTTCAAAGACACTGCATTCCCAGAAATTTTAGGAAAATGGGTAGAAAAACAGAGAAGGGATACCCAAATCAAGTCCCTACTAAGAAAGATATATCTTTGTAAGCTAAAGTGCGTTACTAGTCAACAGAGAGTACACATGGGATAGAATCATTACCAGTGCCCCAGTTACAGTAAAGGATTTGGACTCAGCTTGAACCCCGTTAGATAATACCATCATATGTCAGGAAGCCATAAGCTTCATGAGGTGTATATCTCATTGTTTCCTTCCCTGAATCCAAAGGAAGGTCTTGTGCAGGGTCACCAGAAGCTCAAGGAGGTGTCACTGACAGCTTGAGGGGAATTGGAGTTGTTAGCATGAGTAGCACTGTCACATGGGGATGTTTTTTCTCTGTTCCCGATGGATCTCCAGAGCTTCCATACACTAATTAATGATGGAGGCTGCTGTTGTGGGAAAATAATATAAAGGCCCAGATTTTCTGCTGCAGGCAAGGAGCAAGGAGTGCTAATTGGGAGGGAGGTGTGAGCAAAGATGCCACCTTTCACTGATTGATCATTAGCCAGCTTTTGTCCCTTGCCATGAGTTAGAGCAATCTGAGGGTGACTGTAAATTATGTGGACTGCTAGTGGCACCAAAGGACCATTCTGTTAGCTAGGCCTTGCTGGTGTGCGAGTCTATGTATTATCTGCCAGGAAGCAGAAGTGGAGAACATCAGACTTTGATTTTGAGAATGGGGTAAGGACTGGTTTGGACAAGTGGGAGGAAGCATTAGGTCAAAACCTTAACCCTTTATTGTGATTTCTTCATTAACCTAAGTTTTCAAATTGTTTGGATGCTTAGAAAAAAGGGTTCTTTGCAAAAGGTACCAAAGAATAGAAAGGGCTCTCTGGCTGAGCATGTAGCAGTGCTTTGATTTCTGCTACTGCCTGAGTGTAGTGGGCACTGCATCTGCTGAATATCCCATGCAATTCATTAGGCTGTGGCTCCAGAGCAAAATCAAACTTCTCAGTTGCTCTGCTGTAGAAAATCTCTTTTGAGGATCTATACAGTGTCCCTTTGCTAAGGCCCTTTAATGCCTTGGTCTTCTTCCCATGCAGCTGTCTCACAGGGGTAAGAGGATGTGACCAACATGTAATGTATGACCGACGTGTAGGTCAAGGATGACACAAAGAAGGAAAAGGCAAAAAAGGAACAAATTACATGTTCTATATCTAAACAAAAACCAACAAAGACCAGTCAAAGATATGGAACTCTTATTCTGAGTAGGGTTTATGAGATCTAGCAGAAATGTGAGCTGTCCTGTCAGCTTTTCATTTTATCTTTTTTTCGTTCATATTCTACTACAGAGAGTCAGTGCAGAGACAGAGTCATTACTGTTCCCGCACGTTATGGTACTTTGGCACTAGGCCATTCTGTGCATACATGCCAAGATGCTTTTATAAAACCATTAAAAAAGCAGTACTAATTAGATATTTAGAGGACTAGAAATCCTGAAGGTTAAAATACCAGTGAAGCAGCTATGACCACAAGTGCGTGTTACATAAGTAAGCCCATAAAGGGCTTTCTTC
This sequence comes from Pampusana beccarii, assembly GCA_013399365.1. Classification (NCBI taxonomy): domain Eukaryota; kingdom Metazoa; phylum Chordata; class Aves; order Columbiformes; family Columbidae; genus Pampusana; species Pampusana beccarii. The sequence continues at coordinate 196,312 of VWYH01006088.1, read as the reverse complement.
GCTGATGAAAGCAAGCATTATGAACCCTATATTTCTTTAATAGTAGAACAGTTTAAACTGTTAAACGTTTTTCTTTGTGTGCTACTATTCCATACATTTATCTAATATTTTCTTTTATTATCTTTTTTGCAGTTGTATTTAAAGGCCTGACCATAATACCTGTTACGGCACACACAAAAACAGTCTCTACCTTCCACGGCATATTTTAAGATAGCAGGTAAATACTGTTGATGATGTTGGAGAGAACAAATGTGAGCATGATGTGAAAAGTTGGTTTGTTTTTTTTTTTAATTAAGTTGTTTGTTTTAACATAACTGTTTCCATATCCTGCCACCTTCTAAGCACTAGGTTACTTAAATGGGCAGAAAAACATAACAAAGGAGAGAAACACTACTATGCCAGGAATGGCTTCAAGAAGGTGGAGATGGAAGACACATTCAAAGAAAAGGAACTAAGGGGGCAATCAGTGCAAAGACTGGGAAACAACTTAAAAACAAAGAGCGGACAGCTGTTTGTGTTTTCACACCAAATTGCTACAGGGTGCTACAGAATACTACAGGGACTAATAGCAAAATGGATTTAAAAAAAAATCATAGACAAAGTCATTTAGGTCAAACACAAAGATACTGTGTTTCCTTTTGGGATTATTAGATATGAGGACCTGATGTAACTACCTAAAAGGAACACATAATTGCCAAATGCTGGAAGCAGAGATGGTATATTTGGGGAATGATCATTCTATTGCATTTCTTTCCTAAACATCTGATACCATCAGCAGTGAAAGACAAGATATATGAACTGTTGGTCTGGTCCAGTTTAGCAGCTCTTACACACAAGACACTGATCCCTCTGTATAGTTGGGGTTGACAACCTGTGTGAATAATGATGATAAGGCTGAGTCCTTTTTTTTACTCTGGATACATTTTAGAGACTCTAGTCCAAAGCTGAAGAGTGATCTGAGAATAGAAGTGCTAAGCCTTCATTACAACACTCCTACAACACAACATGAGTCATAGACCTGTCCCATCCATCCTCCTTTCCCCATTTAAATTGTGTCTGTATCCATCATTTCCTTCTCCAGTTCATAGTACATGTGACTTCATTCTGAAAGATGAAATTAAATCCAGAAAATTGGACAAAGCCTTTCCTCGCAGCAACATTCCGCCACCCTCTGTATTAGCCCAGTCTTCACCTGGCTCCAAGACTGATAGTAGCTCAATTCAGCTTGTTTGGGCTGTAATCATTATACCTTACTAACTAGCCCATGCTTTGGTTTCAGAAGGTGATAAAAAGAGAGGTGGTTTTTTTTCCAGATGAGTGCAGAGCACAGTTGAGAAAGAAACACGAGCTTATTTCTGTTACAAGTCCTGATTTGCCTCTATGTTTGACATTCTGACCCTGCTGTTCTGCTTCCCAAACAACTTGAGACTCCCCCAAACAGTTGCAGAGGTGTCACAATCACTGAAAAAAGTATAATATAACCCCAAATATCTGAAATGCAGGGTAAATTATTGGCTGGGCTGTGGTGATTCAGCCTGACTATATACGTGCTTACACACTAGCAGATGCACACAGACACAGATGCATACAGACATGCACACAAGCACAAAAATGGCAGGGGGAAAGGACAGAAAATTACACAGGTACGACACTAATGGAAAACAGGACAATGGGGTTGCGATATCCTACCTACAATGGTGTTTTATTCAGAGACTCCTTGCCTTAAATGGCATATATTAGCAAAGTTATTCTGTGTGAATATCTCTTTCTTTTGTTCCCTGGATTTTGTAATCCTTTTTCAACTTGCTACCTTGTTTTCCTTAGCTGCAGGGTATAATATAAGAAAGCAAGTATGCATCCATCTGTAAGTTCCACTTAAGCTGATATATGCAGTGTGTACATACACATAATATTTTTAGATAATACATAAATGCAGTACATATATAGACACATACATATGCACACACAAATTAATACTTTGATGTATTTAGTGTTTTCAAATAATTATACCTTGCAGTCTCGTATTAATTCCCATTTGAAACATTTGGCACTATTCCTCCTAATCATTTATATTAATGAGGGGAGGATCCTCTGAGCAATAATCAGTTAAAAATCATGACTAGCTTTGTTAATAAATACCAGATTGGTACATGATACTGTATTGGCTTGTCCTTAATTAGGAAGCACTGGAAGGAGTACCAAGAGGGAAATACTCATAAATATTTCTTTTAGAGTCTAACTGCTCTCTTTCTGGTATTTGCATCTTTGAAACAGAGAGAAAAATGGTAACTTTGAAATTTTTTAATTTTCCTGTACTTAAACCAGCTTATCTTTAATTAAGATATACATTTGATATAGAAGTTTTTTCAACCAAGTCCATGTAGGAAAGAAAAATCAAGAGAAACATAAGCAATGTTGCTAAGTATTAGGTAATTGAAACCCTTAATTTAAATATTAGAAAACTAGAAGTTTTATGAAGCATTTGGGGAGGCTAGATGGCCCAGGGAACTAGTAATGACCTAGAAGTCTTCATTTCTAGGTGATTGATTGCAATTGCTTCTAGGAAAGTCATTCCCGTAAGCCTGTGTGCGGCAGTGGCTAGGCCCTGGTCTCATAAGCCAGGTCTTACTCTCAGCTGGTAGTCCAGGAGTGAATGGGCATCAAAACAGAATTGGAAGATGTTAGCAAGGGCAGGCACGCAACATCTTTGAAGCCTGAATGGTCTGGAATGGTAATGGGGAAGTTGCTCATATAGTCATTGAATCTTTCCTGGGTTTTTCAACCTAAGAATCCTTTAAAATGTCAACTTCTTCTGGCATCACTTACAGTGATTTTTTTTTTCCCATGTGTCTTCTAAATACTTAACATCACTGTAGGCTTGCCAACGTGCAATCCACGGGTGCTTGTTTATGCCAAATATCTCCAGCATATGTATACTTATTTTTTCAGTAATCAGTAATATGAGTTCCTAATACAGGAAAAGCTTATTTAACAATGCTTTGGTTTTGAGATCTACTGTACAACAGAATGACAGGGACTGATGGCCCTGATGTCATGGTGGAAACTGAAGTCTTCACTTCTTACCAGGATCTTTAGAACAGGTTAGAGCTTTGAAGCCTCAATCATGGATGTGCTGATCTGGAGTGCAGCAGCACTGAACTCTGCTCCTACCAGGACAGTTTATGTTGGTCAGACGGGCTTGAAGGTGACCTAAAAGGGAACCATACAAATATTGTTCATATAGTCATTTTATCTGAAACACGCTTTCAGTCCATCTGTAGCATACCCTTGCAGCCCTTCTTTCTTCCACCCATTCCTTCATACCAGTACTTTCAGAAGAGAAGTGAGGTAGATGCTTCACTGAGCATTTCCTAGTCTAAGCATCTTGTCACCTGAACGATCAGTAGTGTTTGTGACTAAAGAAACAAACATCAGTACACTACTGATTTCAGGCTGTGTTCAGCAATCCTGTGCAAAAAGTCTTACTCTTTGTCAAATAGGACTGGAAAAAGAATAATGGTTGGGAAATCAATTAACTTTGACTATCTTTTAATTGCTCGTAACAAGTGATAAAATATTTCTAAAATAATAACACAAAAACCGTTTTAAAAAATCACTTGATGGGCTCCTTTTAAATTTACCAGTGACAGAATGATTGCAAATGTATATCAAACAGCTGCTTTCAGATGCAGGTAAGCTGCTATTGAAAAGAGATTTAATCCTAACTGTTTATGCCTGCTTTTGATGATAGCACAGTTGAGTATTGTGTTATTTAATAATGCATTCAACCACCTGTTTAGAGAAGGTATATTCCACTACGGTCCAAAATGAAATAACCCCACTACTTGTTGGGGTTTCATTCATAATTCTTGTATCATGCTCTGATTAGAGTATACATTGAACCTCAGATGAGCATTACCTAAGGCATATTGAGTTAAACGCACAGTATAAAATAGGCACAAACCACAAAGCTACCTTTAACTTCCACAAAACAGCAAGTAGAAATTGATTAAAATATGCATTCTACTAATATAATGGCTGGTCTCGGTATAAAAATTAATTAATGCTAATAGTACACAATCAAAACTGCTTTTAGAAATCTTTTTAGAACATTAACTAAAATGTTCATCTTTTTAATGCATTTGACTGAACCTCTGAGACTAAAAGCTTTGCTTCCTCCATGCAAATGTGAAAAAAAATCACAGCCTGAATTTTCAAGTGGTTATTTTATAGCAACCTCCCCCAGCCATTTGCTTTTGGATTTCTTGTTAACCTGAGCCTGGTCCCAGGCCATGTGTGAGGTTGTACTATTAGCTACCACAGATTAAGGTGGCAGCCCTGGGAATCGAGGCCAATAACATATGCAGATTGAGCCACAGAGCAGAGAAGGAGATAACTAAATGAAAAAAGGGGAAAGGGTATTGTGTTTAAAGAGGCAGCTCAGTGATATTCTAGGCTTTTGGCTCACAGTTATTCAGAGCATAAGATACAAATGTTAGAAAAATCTTCAGAGCGCTCTCTTCCTCACAGTCCTGGCTTGTTTGTTCAGTTTTTACATTTGGGCAAAACATTTCACTTCATTGGGATGAATTTTCCTTAGCCAATTTCATTTCCAAAATATAAAATTTTAAAGAGACACTGCTGTGGGCACAGCAGGGGTCTAATCCTCTCATTCCCACAGAATCTTGTGAAAGGTGCCTTGGACTGGCCTTGGACTTTTAGCTTCCAAAGCAAGAATTCCCTTTGGATAGTGCCAAATCTGTCAGTATCATTGGTGCATATCTCCAGGAAAAAGCCTTCAGTCTTAGGTATGAGTTATTTAATAATAGAAGTGAGTTTGATACATGCATTTTACATATATACACACACATATCTATATATATATAAACTTCTCATTATTTACAAGTACTAAGTTATTTCTTTTCTTCTTCTCACTATTTGTCCCCTCTATTTCCTATTCCATCTATCTTTTCCTCTCCGTTTTAATTCTGTTTCTCAGAATCCATGTCAAGCCTTTCTGAGTTTCAGGTCCTTTCTTTTCCTCATTTCCCGAGATACCCCTACATCTTTCTAAAAGTCCAGAGAGGCTTGAAAACAAAGATGGCTGGCCTCAGAGATATGCCACCAAAACCTGCAGAGACAACAACAGTTTACATTGTAAAATGGTTCTGTCTGGACCTTATCTGTCAAGGGCTCTAACAAGAGTTCTCAGAAAACTGGCACCTTGATATCCAGGACCCATCATGTTTTTCTCATTTATGTTTTTAGCAATGTGTGGGATGCAATTTGATGGCATAATTAAAATAAAACAAAACAAAACAAAACAAACCAGTCTTCCTTTGTATAATATAAACATAAGCAAACTCCCCACTCTCTTGATGTGCTCAGCAACCCTGGAAAACAAGAACACTGGATTCGGTTTCCAGTCCCTAACTGAGCTGGAGACAATTGCTTGCACTCGTCATTTATCAGCTTCCCTTCCTCAGAAGAAAACATCACAACTTGGTTCTCCTTTGCTCCTTCTCAGTTTTGTGGAATTGGTTTTGGTTAAGTTCCTCATTTCCCTGAGAAAACTCAGGGAAGTTCATCCAGAATAAACCACCTCTCGCCTTCAACAACCTGCTCCCCACTGCTTGTGTGCTGGTATGGTCAGCTTCACAGTGGCTAACTTACCACCTTCTCAGATTTGCTTGGGGTACATATTTCATTGCCCTGTACTTTCTTTACAGGTACAGCGTATTGCCTTTGTTCTTTTCTAGGCTTACAGTGACCCGGGCCATCTCAGTCATGAATATCCGTCACTACCGTCAGAGAGATCCAAAGTCTTGTTCCTCCACAGAGAGATTCTCTCAAGGTAGTCCCTGATGCTGTCTGTTCCATGCTTTTTTTTTTTTCCCTGTCTTTATACATTTTAATAACCAAAACATTAACATACAGAACATTTCTTCATAAGCCAGGTGAGAGCTAACTAGATCCTTTTTTTATTTACATTTGTTCTAAGTTTTGAAGACAGTTTAACATTGCAAAATCTGAACAAATTACTTAAGGAGACATTATTAATGGAAATATTAAACAATTAAAATCAAACCCTTAATTTAATTTAGCAAAATGCTCATTCACCCTGCCAAATGGAGAGAGTAGTTACAGGCTTTGAGAGCACAGATGGATGTGTGGTAAGCCATCTAACTTCCTGGATAGCTAGAGATGTCAGCAAGCTACCTAGAAAAACGGGAATAACTGGACCTGTGGGATACTCAAGGCTAAATGACACTAAAAGTAAGACAGCTTTCTTTTAAAGGTATTTGATGACAGACATTAGAGAAATTGCTAATCATTAAAGAATTATCTATAAGAAGAAAATACAATCCATGATTATGTACTTTACAGTTTCTGTCTGGGATGATGAATTATTGGTAGTCCTGAGAAAGGCTCCTACCTTTTCACTATTTCAAAGCAGACAGAGATAAAGTTGTAGGTGGTGAGCACGGCTAAAAGATTGGTGAAAGCAGGCTACAAAGGAGGTGAGCAGCAAATCTTCTGGCTTTGGCTTGAACTTACTTGAGAACTTGTGAGTACCTCACTGGCTCTTCCACTGGCATTAAGCAAGATTGTTAATAAGTACTTCAACTTCAGGTAAAACTCATTGCTTACCATGACACTGGTCCAATGGAACAAATATTTCATATAGGGAATCTTTGTACAATGTGGATTTTATCTGAAAGTTTTTCTTGGTCATATTATACCAAGTCTCCTGTCTTCTAAATATAACTTGTAATATATGTTTAAAGAAAGAATTTAAGAAGAAATCAAATATTGATACTTCCCCAGTATAGTCTCCCAGTCTCTGGTAATACGTCATGCAAAGGGATTTTGAGCTGAATGGGATACCTGATGTCTCCTGAGAGACTTTTCATTCATGGTTTCCAACTATTCTCTGAAAATATTTATACTTTTGGCATCCAAAACCTATTCTGGCATGGAGTTCCATAGTTACATCAAAAGATACTTCCCTTGGTATGTTTAAAATCTGATACTTGACATTTCCCTTCAGACTGGCAATCCAAATTACTTTGTTTAAAAAAAAAAAAAAAATATATATATATATAAAAACAAACAAAACCCCCTTTTAATAGCTAGTACAGGACCTATCATTCGTTGTCTCTACTTGGGAGTTTTTTCCTCTATAAAGACTTGCACTTTGTCTTACCTGCCATTTCACCACCCAGCTACTCAGCACTGAATTCTTCTCATCTAAACTTAACTGTCTGAATACCAGATACCTAATCTAAGCTAGATCTGCCCTATGACAGGCATCTAAGAGAAACAATGAATCATTGGCTGGAAACACCTTTGCTTTATTCATTGCTTATAGCATCTCCATTAATTAATTTCTCTGTAAGCTTGCTAATTCTGTTTTATTTTTGCAATATTTCTAACCTATTTGCCCAGCAGAGAAATTAAACTTATTGCTCTGCAGCTTCCTGGATCTCCCTCCCCACTTCAAAACGCTTTTAAAAATTTGTATCATATTTCTCACCTCCATTCTTCTGGTACTGAGGTCAATTTAAGCACTAGGTTCCACACCACAGTGAGTAGTTTGGCAATTTCATATTTGAGTTCCTTTAGAGCTCTTGCTTGAATACCATCTGGTACTGATGATTTGTCACTATTCATTTTATCGATTTGTTCTTAAACCTCTTCTACTGACACATCAATTTAACACAGTTCCTCAGATTTGTCCCTCCATAAAGAATAGTTTCAGTGTAGAAACCTCCCTAAGCTCCTCTGCAGTGAACACTGATGCAAAGAATTCATTTAGCTTTTCTGACATGGTCTTATCTTACTTGAGTGTTCTTCTTACACCTGTAGGCCTGATTGAGTGCCTGGCAGGTTTCTTGCTTCTGATGATGTATTTGAAAAAAAAAATGTTATTTTTATGCCTTTAGCTAGTTATTCTTCAAAATTTTGCATCTCCTGCATTCTTTTGGGTTTGTGCTTAGGCTGCTGGAGTTCGTATTCTTTTCCACTTTCCTTTGCCAGAAAACATGGCATGAGACACAACAAATAAAGGAAGCAAGCAAGTAGGTTGTTTGTACACAGGGTAAGAGAGACAAAGTAACAAAAATACAAGACTGTTAGTTATTCTTAAACAATCAAGAGCACCATCAAATATCATTGCTTTCCTGGTGTCCTCTGGATATGGTGGAAAGGTGAATTCTACTAAAGAACTGTTATGGAAAGATTACGAGCTATTATCTGACAGGTTCACTAAAGTTCTTGGAAAAAAATATGTTCATTTCTAATGTAAATGTCTTGACCAGGTTTGAGAAAAGTTGCCTGAGATATCTGATATCCACCACTCAGTGAAAAAGACAAAACAAGGGGCAGTAAATTGTTTTTGTTTTATTTTATTGGAAGGCGTAGTGATTTCAGACCAAAGAGCTATTGTGATGAACCTCGTAATTGTATTAATAGTAAAATTTTATTGGTTGGCTTCAAATTTTTTTACCCAACTTTCAGCTTGAATCTACAATTTCATTTGTATGTTCCTTCTTTCAGTTCTTTGTCACCCTGGCTTTTCAAGAAAGCTTCATTAATGTCAGCATCTTTTTGTCTCCTCTTTCTGTGTTTTAGTTGGAGAAACTGAAAATAGCTGAAAGTGTAAGTGAAACTTTCTCTTCTATATCTGAATTCCAACAAGTGAGCAATAACATACATACCAGAAAGGACTTTGGCAATTAATGCTGTTTTATATTTGCTAACACAGTGACATAAAGGTTGCAGAAAGACTACAAAAAAGATACATAAAGGGGAGAAGAAAGGCTGAGGTAAAGTTAACCATGAGCTCCCTACTGATAGATCTTGCTTGCAGTAAATATTGAGAAGCAGGCTAGAAATTTGGAGGAGGAGGAGAAAACAAGGAAAGAAGTGGCTGAAAATAGATTTTTTTTCCATCAATTCTGTTCATGGTGCTCACAGAGCTCATTATAAATCCAGGCCAAGGACACAGACACAGGACAAAACAGTAGGGCACAAAGATAAACGTTTCCCTCTTTTTCCTTTACTCAGTGCAGGTAAAAAAAATCAAATAATCTGAACCATAAACCTGTAAGAGGTGATCCACATTGTCAACACCAGCTATGGAGGAATAGGAAAAAAAAAGAACAAACAACCCTATTGGTAAGAGGAAATTATCTTTCCTCCACATGGTTTGTCCTCTGTGAAACCCCTTCACACCATGCCAAATGGCCAGAATTTTGTCATTGATAAGGTTTTTGTGTGAGGCATCAAGGGGCTAAAATTTACCTCATGTCTTTGTGTGAGGTTTCAAGGGGCTTAAACTTACATCATGTCTTTAGCTTGAAATTCGCCACCTCAGCATTCATGATGAGGCTAAAGAATATTTCTGTTTTCTCTTTGCAAGTCAGAAGGGCAAAGGAGGATCATCAAGGCAGCTATTAGTGTCCACTGTGAACACAGGAGCATGAGAGTCTTATGTGGGTGGTTTTTTGCTGATTATTTCTCCAGTAGATCTTTTCATGGACAGAATTTGTTGTTTGTGATTATCTGCCATGTTTAAAATTAGAAAGAAGAACAAATCATTCTTTTTTTTTTCTTCTTCTTATTTCACCTTTACCAGTCCAGCAGTAAATAGCAACCACAGAACTCTTATTCTTGTAATAACTTTGCTAATGCAAATTGCTTGACTCTCATGCTTTCTTTAACTGATTTTAATTGGGCTAATTAAGTCAAGGAGGTGTTCTCACTTGCAGAACCATTTTCAGGAGAAGATTTTTGGACATATACCTGAGGCAAGGCTGCGAATCACAATTAAGGGTGTAATTCTTGTTAACTGACTAGTGCAAAAATGTTTCATTTCTTCCTCTCATGCACAGCAAAGTTTTACTGTGTAGAAGTATTGAATCTGGATTAACATCAACTCTTTACTGACTAGACTGTATCTTTCCGAACTCAGAGAAAGCAGTGGTCATTTGTGTTAAAGGGATTTGACATTTCAAGGTAGTTATAAGCACATGTAATTCAAGTCAACTCGGAAAGAAAGAAAGAAAAAAAAAAATGTACCTAGAGTGACTATCATGGGAGGACATCACTTGCTGAAAATATTGCTTCTTTATAACAAAGTAATGAGAATCTACATGAGAGCTAAACACACTTTTTATGTTGCCCATGTTTTCCCAGTTTTTCTTTGAAAAGCACGTAACTTCATTTCATTGCAAAGCAAATATCTTTGAATTATACTGCAGAAAGAGGTGCAGATGGTGGAGAGAGATGCCAGCTAAGGTGACACTCCAGCTCACACAACCTGGTCATGATCACACAGCTGTGCAGCACACTCCATCCAGAAGTCATCCCTATCTAGGTCTGAGAAAGGCTAAGCAAGATATTAGTATTTTTCCACGTTAAGAACAAAAAAGGAAGATAATTAGTCACTATTTTCTTCTTATTCTGCCTTTAAATTATAAAATTATACATTTAGAGTGAGTGTTCAGATGTTCAAAATATCTGTAGATGCTTCTGTTCTCACCTGGAATTGTGGTTGCTCTCTGACAATGCAAAACAGACCTTTTTCAATTTAATGTTTACAGTGTATTAAAATAAGTAAATATTAGATTTCGTACGCGAGCAACAAACTTTTTCTGTTTATTTAATTAATTTATTTCGCTTGAGAAAGTAACAATCTGTTGGAAAAGCAGAGAAAGCACATATAGGTATATTGGTGCTGTTGGCCCTGCACTATCTAAAGTTCTAAAAACCACCCTTTTTTACTTTTGCTGCATATGATTCCATATAAGATTAAGTGCTATTAGTGCTGCAGTCCACAACATCTCAGCAGATCATCACTATGCTTATAGGTCTCATAGTCAGGGGTAACAAAGCTTATGGATTCAGTACCATAATATATTTCGCTTTGATTCTTCATCTGAGACACGATGGAGTGTTTGGGAATACCATGGTATAGCATGTAGAGTGTTTGATGAGTTAGACATTTTAAATTGACGTTACAGAGTTAGCTGTTTCTCGTGTTTATATGCAAGTTACACTAACTTAACGATTCTGCAATTACATGAAAACATTATCAGACCACTTGAAAATCCCCTACTAGGGGATTCATATTAACATAACATTCTCAATTACAGTAATAGATATCTGATGATTCACTTGACTGCAAAACTTAATTTGGATTTCTTATTAACCTACATTGTCGTCGTTTTACACCAAATATAAGTAAATACCTCAAAAATTGGTTGTCATAAATTTTAAAAAATGTTAATTGGACTACTTAACATAACCATTTTTATGTACTAAAGTTTGTTATTCTATTGTTGCAACTAGCCTAGTTCCAGTAGGCACAGCAACATCTGATTGACTTCCTGAGAAGGAGTGGACAAATTTGAGTCCATAGGTAACAGTAGTAGTGACAGGGACATCAGTAACTCATCTTAGGTCCAGACAGTGATCATCTCATTGCACAGGAGTATATGTGATCACTTCCTAACAGAAAAAACGTAACAGCTGCACTGCGTTTACAGAAAGTTATCTCAACTGATTTATAGGCTTGTAGTGAGGACAAGCTTTGCATCTGCCCTCATCTGTGAAGCCAAGTTATTGTAATGAAGACCACCAACAGGCTAAGAAGGGAAGGAATTTAAAAGTATGCATGTCAAAACCTGTTTAAGACAATATGAAAAACTGCTCACGTACGTACAAATAGGTGAAAATTCTTTTTCAGCTTTATTTACCTGAGAATGAATTTCAGTTTGAAGAGGCCTTTATGTCGTTTCAGGCAAAGCACCTAAGATATAAGCAATTTTCAACAAGAGTACTACACATTTGTCTTTATAACAATTTGTATGTAACAGCTTTTATGCAAATGACACTAAAGTGGCACCTTTTTTCTAAATTGGACATTTTTATGGTTATAATTTTCTTCTGTAATAACAGCAAAAAAATGGCTGTCCCAGTGGATTTGAGCATTTCATCTCTAGCACTGTTTTGTGAAGTTCGAATGACAAGTTTCTTTCGCTTGCACAAAGAATGACAAAAAACCAGTATTTTTTGTCATTCTTTTCTGACTTGGTTGAGGTAGTTACATTTGGAAGCAGCACCAGTCCCCTGACACCAACCTCTTCTCTCCCAGCAAGAATGGTATCATAAAGTCGTAGTAAAACTTAAAGGAACTGAAAAATATTGCATTCTCTCTGTTTCTGCTCTTTGAAGGACATAAATTACTTTGTTAGTTTAAGCAGTCGCTGCTTTGGTTTGGACTTTGGCATTGATTCCCTCTTCTTCTCCAGATGTCAGACAGGTGACTTTTACAGACCATGGTCTTGGATTTCATTAACTACAAGAGAATTTATGTATTTCACGCAAACACCCCAAGGCATTAATATAACAAACCAAGTAAAATAAGCAGGTTCTTGTTGCTTAATTGACTACGCAGCTCTGCAACAGCGATGTAAGAAATTCTGGGTCTTTAACTCAATTAAACTCTATCCTGGTTACCAACGAATTAGTGATCTGTGAAACTTTGTGGTGAATGATTTTACCTCCATTAAGTGATTGGTAGACTTTAATTGAGGTGTGCAATAAGGTTGACGAAGTCAAAGTTGAAGTCTGATACTCCATCTCATAAAACAGAATCTCATAAAATGTAATTAACTGTACTACTAGTAAAAAAACCCACAAATGTTTCTTTTAATGTGAACAGCCAATAAAAGTTAAAAATTCTTGTGTCTCTATATAAATGATGTATATAATATATATACACATTCCACATATAAACTAGTTAAATTTCAACTCTTTTTTTTAACCACTCTTCTGTTAGTACTGATTTTTATTTCTGCTACTCAAACATTACCAGTAGCGCTCCTTAACATTATACACATTGACTTAGGCAACTAACACTAGCTTAGGAAAGCACACACATACCTGAGTGCAGCACTTCTTCAAGAGAAACAGTCTAGCTGGCTCAGCCTGGCTTCGCTGACCACGTAGGGCCACATGGAAACAAACTCATGGTTCAGCTGTACTCTGCATCTCCCAGCCTTAGGGTATAGTGTTCCTGCTGCTATCCCCAGCAAAGACTAGGCAGGATTCTAGAACCACATAAAGCATAGAAACCCAGTTACTTCCCTTGTCTTGAACAAAACAGGATATTCAGTCAAGATCATGTATTTCAGCCATCAGACACCAACATTACATTTTGAGGAACAGAGTTGTCCACTGCTTAGCTCATCCTCCTGTATAAATGAAAGAAAACCTCATTACAGGAGAAAAAAAGGCCTAGAAGAGCCCTCTTGTTTCTCTTCAGCTTGGACTAAAGGCAGAGGAGTCATTCTCACAGCCAGAGGATGCTTCAGGGTTAATGGAACAGCAGCTGGCATTTTCTGAGGCAAAATGCAGCCATCTTTTGGAGAATGGAGATCAGAGTTCAGTCTTCCTGTATCCCAACCAAAACAACATGCTGGTTGTAGCTTGCTATATGTGGCATCCCAAACTTTTATTTTAAAGCTGCTGTGATTGCTAATCCCTTCGTCCTAAGAAGGTAAGATAAAGAAGCTGATCCTTTCTTCCAAGGGCCAGACAACTGCAGAGTTGGTGTCTTCATTTAGCTTTTTTGAGTCTGGACATATAGCATGGATAACTTGCTCCACTTACATTGTAGGAGGTAGAGTTATCTTTGAAACAAATATTTTGTAGTTTGTGATCCATAAATCACTTCATACTTGGGGCATGTCATAGAGCTAACCTTAATAATTGTATCGATGAGCTGAATTATCAAGTTCAGCACTTGTTTGTTTTTTGTTTTTTGTTTTTTTTTTTAGAGTGCTTGTAGCCTGAAATGGTTTGCAGTAGATGTGTAAGGTATACTCTCTCCACTCAACATTTTTCGTCTTTGAAATTCCTGTGTTTTGAGCTGTACCTTCCATTTCATCTTTACAGTATCTATACATATAATTGCTAAACTGTCAGAGTCAAGAGTGACTTGAGACATCTCAGAATTCCAGCCAAGGCAAAGCTTCAAAGCAATTAAAGCAATAATTTTGTACGCAAAAAAGAATTTCCTGAGAATAACAACTAGTGGGATGAGTTGCTTACATTAATAAATATACTAGAATGTTAACCCCGAAATTCTGCTTCTAAATTCCCAGAAAAAGCTCTGTCTAGAATCACTAACATTTCTTTAGAGAGATACTGGAAAGCTCCATCCTCCTATCCCAGAAAAAGAAAACAAAGCATTGTGGATATGTGGATATAGCTGAATAGATGAAGGGGTTTGAATGTTTGGGGCACTCCCACATAAATTATGTCTTGTCTTCAATCATTTGGATTACTTAAATTATTTCTCAGTACACTATCTAGTTTATAAATATCTGCTTATGAAGAAACAGTTCTGGTATTATAGGAAGGGGGTTTAATGCATTATTTACATTTTGGAAGCACCAATGTCTTCTTCTCAGCATGATATTAATTAATAAATACTTTGTGCATCTAATAGCGCCTTTCATCTGAATACCTCAAAGACTTTTACATGTTGGCAAACTGAGGCAAATAACTACTAGGCTGCATTTTCAATGTTAATCTGTGTGTTCCTGTTGGAGCTAGCAATGGGTATCCTTGTGCATTGACTATGAATCCTGAAGAAAACCCCCCTGGCCCATTGTACTGCATGAGCAACCCTAAATATAGTAATAGATTATTAATGTTCTGACAATCTAATGCTTTACTTAGTTTGACATACCTTTAGGGCTTTATATTTAAGGAAATACGTGTTAACATTAGTATTAAAATACCCTTTTTTGTCAAATATTCAGTGGAATCAAGTTAACAAATGCTCACCTTGCTGTCCCTAAAACAGTTCGTACAAGGGTATGGAAAGAAAGTGCTGATTAAAAAAAAAAAAATTAAAAAGAAATATATATATTTAACTCTTCTAAATAAAATGTTAAAAATACTTGGAAGCTCTAAAACACTCAATCAACAGTGATAAAAAAGAATCCAAGTTTTTTTGTTTTGTTTTGTTTACTAATTTTGAATGTCCTAATCACCTCAGGACTAATTAGCATTAGAACTATGGCCTCTTTACGCTTTTCTGACAATATAAAGAGACCTGGAAGTGTGGATATACTTTAATATACTCTTCCATAATGTTCTAAAGAGGTTTACAGATTCTAGGAAAAATATATTGCTTAAATGTTAGCTTCTGTATTTCTCATTACTTAGACTCAGTAGGAAAAATAAAACGATATGAGTCTTTCTGAAAATGTTTTTAGCTTCATGCACTATATTTACCTCTGACTAAAAGGCTTTTTGGTGCAGCCTCTGCTAACCAGAGGGATCTTTGCATCATGAATAATCAAATGAGATTAGCCAACTGTGTCCGGATCCAATTGTCCTATGATTGTCTATGGAAAAAGCATCCTCTGGCTTTAGACTACTTTATAGTCTACTACCATAATCCTTGCTAGCCTATCATGAAAAAACCACCCAAATTATTATTTTTTTTTTACTTAAAAAATTGAATGTTCTTTATTCATTCTTGTTTATCTGCTGTCTATCTGTAACATTCATGACAGTTCACCATTCCTGTCATCCTGGTGTGTTTTGTGCTTTGTTAATTATGAAAATCACATGGTGATTACAAAGCCTTCATGTGCAAATCACAAAACATGACGCACACAGTTACACATAGCCATTTACTACGTTTGTCAGTCACTGCAGGATCTGAGAGAAAAGGCTCATAATTCCCCTCACAACATTATTTCTCAAAAGTATTCATTTTCTATAAGAAGGTAATGGACTGAGGAAGGGCACAGATCCTCATGTATCTTATCTTGGTGTAAATTAGAAACAGCTCGTCTGAGATCAGTGCAGTTGCTCTGAATAAGCAATGGAGATCAGAATCTGGTTTGGGAACTTTGCATATTCACTATTAAATTTGGAAAAGGGAACCCCTGTCTGTCTCAATTTCTCAAGTGCTATCTGTCTGTTACCAGGCACATGCACATTAATTGTGTGTTTTAAAACTTTGTTTGGTTGAACCTGTCATCCTAGGCTAAAATTGTGTGACCTAACTTGTAGTAGCTTTTGCAGTGTAGGTATCATTTACTGTTGAGTATATTTTACTGTGCTGTTATAGATCTTTTCACTCAACCAGCTGTCTAACATGTTGAATAGTCTTTCATCTTGTCAAACACTTCCATTCCCCTTTCTACAGCTTTCTCAGCCAACATGTACACACCTAATCAATCTAATGCCACCGTCTCCAGACTTTAAAACCAAAAAGCACTGCCCAAACTACTTTTTTAAAGAGACAGTCATCCTTTTCCAGTAAATTCATCATCCAGAGCACTGATAAATTGTTAAACGAAAAGAAACACTTCTCTGAAACTGTTACTCTAGGTCCAGCCTTAGAGCTCCAGTTCACTCACTGAATCTGTTGTTCAGCAAAGGCTGTTGGGGACTTCCCTTCACACTGATCGTGTATATGTTAATGTAATTTAATTTAATAAATATTTTACCCATGGAACTGAGCTTAAATCTTTTTGCTTTTGCTTACATATACTTTTTTTTTTTTTTTCCATTTTTAGGCAAACAAGATTAGTCTGCCTCAATCTGTTCAATGCCATTTTTCTTTTTTTTTTTTTTTCCCTTACCCTTCATCAATGGGAACTTCATTAGTAGATCGATATTTACATCATACAGGAAGCAGGTGAAAAAAAAGCCATTGTCATCGCTTTCAGGTGGCCCCTGCTACGTGATATAGTATATACCTTACATGGTATGGAGTATTCATTAGGGCTGCTTTTATTTTTATTACTTTTATTTTTATTATATATATTACCTCCTGAGACTGTATGAAGTGAACCATGTCACTGGGTGAGATTACTACTCAGTTAATAGCAGTTCTGAAATCAGTCAATTGGGAATAGGCTATGTTGCAAGAACCTCTAAAATGTGTATATGTGCAGTGGGGGACAGGGTACCTCTCCAAAGGGGAAGGTTTTTCTGCTGTTGCTGGATTCTCCAGTGGAACATTTTTTGATTGTGTGCTCATTTCTATATGTGCTTTTAGTTAGAACAGATAACAACACCTGAAACAAACACTTTTATAGCCAGCAGGTATGCATGAAATAGAGGGGCCTGAACAAACAGGTAGAGGTGGATGCTTTGTATTTTCAGTCTGGTTTTGAATTACTGAGGATGGATGGAGGTAAAGACACTTCAACCTTTAAGCCCCTTTGACATTCACAAAGTGCTAAAAGTCAGCTGGGGTCTCAGCTCTGACAAATTTGCATCTCTTTGAATATGACGCTTGAAAAGCCAAGCCGCTAGATTAAATTTTGCCATGGAGAAAATGAGAAAGGCTTCCATCTCCCAGGTCTACTGGGAGGATCTTTATGGTTGATTTACTTTTTTTAAATAAATGTTTCTTTATGTGTTTTCTCTAGTTTGTGTCCAAGCCTCCCTCTGCCATGCATGCCGTAACTTTCGCCAGTTATATCAGCCCACAGTAACTAAACCTGGGCAGAGTACAAGGTGAAAGAATATTTCGATCTAAACTGCATATCCATTTAGTGTTTTCTGATTAAAATTTGCAAGCAAAGCTTGGAATAAACTATACCTGACATGACTTCCAAAATAATTTACGCAGTTTGTAAACCAGGGGCTAAATCCTACAAACCCTCCCTATGCCATTTGTACGCAGAAGTGCTGCAGGTTTGCAGGAGTGGGCCCAGCTATGCAGCTGAAACCTTACTACATAGGACAGCAGGCAGCATAATTATAATAGTGAACCCATAAAGATAATAAATTTATTTCCCATTGAAGAAAATCTACTAAAGTATGAATTATCTAATGAGCTGCTGCTGTGGTTCAGGCTGACTTATCCTCCATAAAGTCAACAATACCACTGATTCCTATGGGCCTGGTGCAGGGAGGGTGAGGGTGGAATTTGGCACTCATTTAGGTGTGGAATTGTTTCAGTTCATGACGAATGAAAGGCAACTGTTTCAAGGTTTATAGAAGCTTTTAATAAGGACTCTATTTATTTGCTAACTCCTGAATTTCTAGCCATCTCAAGAAAAAGAAAACTTTTCACAGATGTTGAATATAAACATTGTTTTAATGTTCATTGAAGAAATCCCAAGTACCCTGCTGTTGTCCTTGCATTATTAAAGAAGGCTAGTGCTTGAAAACATGAGATATTTTATAACAAAACTTCATATCACTCTCTTGTATCTACATTTGCTACTACAGGAGACTCATTATTTTTGGTTTTTGTTTTTGTTTTTTTTTAATTTCTAAAGCTGAATAAACTTTTTTTTGTGAGCTAGGAAACCCTCAATGCTTTACATAACAGCATGCAAGACTGCCAACACTAAACAATCCAGTTATTAAATTGATCTAAGTATCTGAAGAAGAAATCTAACTTTCTGGAGAAAAAAGGGAAAAAGATGTAGGAACCAAACAAAGCTCTTGTTGACATTGATGGGAACAGTAGTGTGTACAGAAGACTTTTTAAGGGACTTGAACGTGTGTCTGGTTACTGCAAACTGATCCTGAGCACCTTAACCTCAGAATCTTACTGTCATATCAGGGTCCCATGCAGGTCTGCTTGCTTCAGTTGACACTGTAGTATTTGAGTTGCGGATACAGCAGTATTCTCTTTTTAGAGGAAGAAGCAGCTTTTATATCAGCTTAATTTATCCACACAAATTTTCTCACACCTTTCAGCATCCATTATTCTTGGTAGTTGTGCTTTCCACTCTCAAATCCAGCTGCCCTATCAGTGGTCTTAGCCCAGCTCTCACCCGTGCTCACTCTGCTGCTCTGCACATTGAACCTGCCCATTCCTTCGTGTAATTTCCTGCTTTCAGAGACTGCACATTAATGTGGCATTTTACTTCTTGTTGGAGACTAAAATCAGCTCCAGGATTGTAGCACATGAAGAGCAAGGGGACTCACCAAGTGCATCTTTGCTGATGGAGGAAAATCACCTCAATCCCACCCAGGTACTCATCTCCACAGAGCAGGGCCACGTGGGCATGCAGCAAACCCTTGCTCCAGCCCCAAGCCAGCTATTGCAGGACAGTGACTAAACTCAGCCTAGCAGATTCAGCACAGCTGTTCTGAATTAAGCCTCAAACTCCTGGCAAGTCCACTTCGCAGCTAGGCTAATGACTTGGATGCCTTTTTTTTTTAGAGAAAGAAAAAGTGAGTGATCTGGGAGCCTCTGAGAAAAGCACTTCAATACCTTATTTGAATAGAGTCTTACGCGATGTATTGGAGTTTCTAGGACAACTCCCTTATAAATGGATCATTACAGCGGTAAAAGCCAGTTTATTATTTAACCAATTCAGGCTGAGTGGAGACTGGAGAGTATTAGCACTTGCATTGATTGTAAGTAAGTCTAGTAATTAATTATCAGAGTTTTCAGCAACAGTCTTTAGGAGAGAGTGCAATGTGCCCAAAGAGGTATGACTGAGGAGGTGTTAACTGAATTCAGAATGAGCCTGAAGACAAGTGCAATGAAAAGCAGGACATTCCCATAACCCATTGCCAATATTTTGTCCACACATCACATGTACTATTACACAGTGAGTAGATTAAACTAGGCCCTTTTGATCTGGATTGACATAGTAGTTTTCAGCCCTTATATGCTGCTTATCACCAGTAGATCCCAGGATACTTTTCCGAGGAAGGCAGTTGCCTCGAAAGCCTCCTGGTAATTGCTGTGAGTGGTCATAAGTCATACTAAGGGGGCGAATAAATGTCTCGGATAGCGAAAGTCTGGAGGAAACACACAGATACAGCTGGAAAAGGCTGCCTTTGTCTTGGTCCTGACATGGAGCTCTGGGCAGAAATGGTCAGGCTGTGGCACTGTACTGGTACCATTGCACATATATATATACATATATAGCATAGAAGCATGACTTGGAAATTGTTCTTTACTATTCTTTGCTATGAGGGTATCTGTTAAATTCTAAAGCTTCAGGATTTACTGTGGTCACATTTTTATGATTACAGCGGTAGGCATATTCATCCATTGTAATGAAACCAGAGGTGGTTGAAAATTCACATGATTCCAGGACTTCAACATTTAGGAAATCTTTTTTTCCTGCAAAATTAATTATATTCTAAATGGACACACATATTTAGGACACATTTCATCCACTCTGTGGCAGTTATACAGCTGTCTTTCCTTATTTGAGAGTCTTTTAAAGATTAATTTCTACTATAATCCCTACGGTACAGGTCAAAAATAATAATAAAAAACATAAGTAAATAATTAATAAAATAATAAATATGTAGTCCAATTAAACAGCAACAACAATAAAAATCCCCCGATTGTTTTCGTGCTTGAGCTCTTAACCATGTTATATATTTTCCGTATTTGTCCTTCAGATGGCATGATCTTCAGAGGACTATGCTTAATTTCTGATTCATTCAGCAGAGAGTACATGGTCAGCATATAGCAAAAGAACACATAATACACAGATTTGTGATAGGTGCAGATACACACACCATGTACGCTTCTTAACTAGCTATAAATCTGAATGCATATGCAGTTGCTCAGACATTTAAAATCACACGCGTAATCAAATGAGGACGGACACATGCACATGTCATGCTATCATCATAGCATGCATCTCAGGATTATGCAAATTGACTGTTATTTTTTTGTGTGTGTGAGGTACACAAAGTACCCACAATCTTAAATTAACTCTTTCCAAATAACAAAAATCTTACTATTAACATGACATGTTTAAATTCAAATGGACAAGTTTATGTTCCCTTCTGCCCCATTCTTTCTCTTTCCCTCTCTCTGCCTCTCCCTCTCTCTCTCACTTTACCTTCCCAACGGCACTATTTTATTTCAGAAGAAAACTTATGAAAATTGTTGAAATACACACTACAAAGCATTTGCTTTTTTTTTCCTCTCCTTTTTTTTTTTTTTTTTTATTTCAGCAGATAGCCCCCAAAAAAGGCAAGGATGTCAAAGGCTTCGAGTCCCCCCTTTGACATTCACGCAGTGCTGAGAGTCAGCCGGGGTCTCAGCTCTGACAAATTTGCATCTCTTTGAATGTGACGCTTGAAAAAAGCCGGAGCTGCTAGATTAAATTTTTTTTTTTTTTTTCCGTCGAGAAAATGAGAAAAGCCTCTATCTCTCCGCCGAGTCTACTGGGAAGATCTTTATTCTGATTCTTGTTAGAATTGTTTATCACCCTGACAGACCAGACTCGGACGAGATAAAGGCGCTGCTCCATCACGGGGCCTGACAGTGGTAGGACATGCAGAGAAATGAAAGGAGCAGGGGAAAATATTATTAATAGATGCCGACTTGATTTGCCTCTATGGCACGTCAAGGAAGGAAGGGAGGGGGGAGCCACGGCTTGATTGCAAGCCTATGAAGTTCTGTCCAAAAAAGAAGCTATTTTTCATTAAGTGATAGAAGGGCTTTTTTCATGTTCTTTCCTGAGGAGCTGATAACTTATGCAGTTTATTCTAACCCTGCTGATTTCTGTCAGGGAAAGAAAACTCCTGAAAGATGGCTCCAGCTCGTCCTTTTCAGACAAGGAGGCTGTCTTGTCAAAAATGGTAGCAAAGCAGTAAAGCCCTGGCCTTGACTCTGGCAAGGTCCCTTGGATCTGATTGAGTGTGCATGTGTCGGTGAGCATGGGGGTGTTGGGGGAGGAAAGCATTATCATGTACCCACTATGGCCCTCTGAGGGAAAAAAATTCAAAATATATATGCAGAGCAGTGCTTGCACATATGCACATGCACACACGCGCCACATACACAGAGGCTTTGTGCATTTGAGCATACATGCAGATACATTCGTTCTGCTGCTTAGCTACTCTGCAGTTAGTAAAGATTTGTCTGATATGAGCATGTGCTGAATTTGAGAACTGGAGGCTGGGTGTAAAGTTAGAGCAGCCTCATTCAAATAGAATGCTAAAAAATAACCAGCTCCCTGCTACCTCCTGCGTGTCAGGTCTCATATAGAAACATGACCGGCAATACCTGCTCACAGGCTTCTGCAGTGACACGGAGCCTGCTGTAACTGTCTCGTGTTCTGGGGCAAAATTGCCTCTACATGTTCATTATTTTTCTTAGGTTATATATTTTTGGACAGGGGAAGTGAGGGTGAGAAATACTATTTTTGCATATCATGGCCATGCTATTGTTATTCTTGGATCCTTCACACTTGCAGCTCTGACCATTTGGGGCACTGACTGCAACCATAGTGCTGCATGAACACAGTTCCTTCCTTGTAACTACCTTTTTCTTCCCCAAAAAGGATTGTGTTTGATCACTATCCTACCTGAATTTTGAATTCCGTACAAATCAACTACTGCAGAAATGCTTGCCTCAGGGCAATAGAGTAGGTCTGTTTCTGTGAACCTGCTCTTTGAGATTGCTTCCTGTTGGATCCATCCTACAACATGAGAACATCTCGAGAGAAGCTATGAATGCTGCTGAGCTCTCCTTGCTTTCGGTAGGATGGCAGTGCTGAGCAGCTCAAGAGAATTACTCAGTACTTTGCTGGTGGAGTGTGGCTTTTTTTCTAGAAAGCTCATAGGCAGTCTTAATGCTAGGCAGTCCTGTTTCTCTTCCTTCTTCAGATTTTTCCTAAAGAGTTCTTCTTTCTAGTAAGACCAATAAATGCTTATAAAATCCCAGATCTTTTCCATACAGGTGGCAATAAAAGAGGAATTACTGATTTTGTATTTAAAAAGTGAAACAAAACAAAACAAACAAAAAAACCCACTAGGTACTGTGTCTCCACAGTGAAAGTGTCCACAGAATTTTAATAATCTTTTCCCACTGCCATTTGTTTCCTTTGTTTGCTGTATCATATCCAGAGCTAAAGGTAAAGTTTACATTCTTTTTTTTCCAAAGTGCTTAAGAAAGACCTGTAGTATCTATCTAGCTACTCTCTGCCATGTCTCTCGCATACAGTCAGTGGCACAGTAAAGTCTGGAAGTGATTTGTTTTCAAAGTCAGGTGTAGATGATAAAGCATAGCTGCTTGGGGGAAGTCCTGAAAACATCAAACTAAGAACTCTGTAGAGGCTTAGGTTTAAGCTATTGCCCACTCTGGGGTAAGGAAAGGTTTTTACCACCTATAGTACTATTTGGGTGACCTTCCTAATCTCTCCTGAAGGTTACTTTTGATCCTAAACCTGCCATAAAACATCAGGCAGCCTGATGTGCCTGGTAGTAGGACTATGGGCTGCTGCATGCTAAGTGTATGTGGTATAGTTATCTGTATGCTGATATGACACTGGGTTTATAAACTCAGTTATCCAGATGTCTACTTACTACATTGTGTGGGAATCCGCATGCAAATCAATTGATTTAAAATTAAGTACATTTTAAACTACTTCTGAATGGTAGTCTAGTTGTTGTGACATAATAGCAATAATTAAATATGAGGGTGGTGGAGAGCTTGACCAGGAGCATGAAGTGAGAGCAAAGACTGCTCAAAAGATCTCATGAGGAGTATTATAGAAGGGATCTGCAAGTTGGGAAAGGAAAAGCAGCTCTTGTAGATTGATGTTCTGACATGCAAAGACATTGAAAACCTTCAGTTCATGTCCTTCCTATATTTTCTGTGCTGTTTATTCACTGGCCTGATGCCTGTGAATTCCCAAGAAGCTTACACATGGTGATTTGTTTTGACTTCAGAGGCTACGAAAACATTTTGAGAGATCCTACATGCGCTCTGCATGAGGAGTCTCCTGGTAAAGCACAATGACCAACACAGTAGGTATCTCTATTTATTTACAGATAAATGCTAGAAGTATCGGGTGAGCTCAGGATAATGTACATGATTCTGTACAAAGCAAATACAGCGTACACACATCAAACAGCAAAAGGATGGGAGAAAAGAAGTATAACGACTACCATTTTAAAGCTCAGGATCTGGAGGTTATTGATACAGAGTAGCCTGAGATCACGCAGAAAGTCTGTGGAAGGGTTGAAAGCTTGAACTGAGATCTTTAATCCTGGTTCACTTTCTTAACCACAGCACGGCCATTCCTCAGCCCAGCTCAGGGTGGCCCAGGTCTGTTTTGGCTGAGCCACACTCATCATATCACATTCCATTGTAATATAGACATGCAAAGCAATTTAGAAAGGCCTCTTTTTTTATGACTACAACTAATTTACCCACATTCTGTGAGAAAGTATTGTGATGTAGGCAGGGATTTGCCTCTTTTTTCAACTGCAATTGTTTACATTGCTCCAGTGACAAAGAGGGATGTTGTTAATGAAACTTTGAGAAAGGAGGTTGAGTTATGTATCCCCAAAGTCTTCCGTTTGCATAGTTTTAGAAAGTGGATATATTTGGCAGGCATTCTTTTTATTCAGCCATGGGTTTGGCACATGCCAGAGTACAGAGGCTGAGTGAGCATTATGCAGCAATTTAAACTGAGAAAGCAGATGTGGTTTTGCATTTTGGTATGTGTCAAGTCTAAGACTACCATGAAAATACCTTTGGGTAATCAGCACACCCAAACTGCACAGTTCACATGTTGATACCTTACAGTTATGCTACAAAAGGAAATGTTTAATGAAGTCTTTTTTCTTTATCTTTTTTTTATCTTTTTTCTTTTTTTCTTTTTTTCTTTCCTTTTTTTCTTTTTTCCTTTTCCTTTTTCCCTTTTTCTTTTTTTCTCTTTTCTTTTTTCTTTTTTCTTTTCCCTTTTTACTTATTTCTTTTTTCCTTTTCTTTCCATTTAGTTATGCTGCTCCAAATTAACTCAGTCTTGTGGATAATTATAATTAAATTCATGAGGATTAATTTTATTTCACATAATCATTCAGAAGTTTGGGTTCTTACATGCATTATCCAGATTCTTGGATCTACAGAATGGGAATGAGAGAGGGTGACATCACAAGATTTTATGTAATAATTCCGTATGAGCAGATTGCAAAACCCAGAAGAAAGAATTTTTCTTCTGGTATTACAGCACTTTTAATTCTGAGTGGGAGCTTACAAAATGTGCAAAAACTAATGAAACAGTAAGATAGCTAAGCAGTGTTTAACCCAATAAAAATATTTGCTTAGGAATCAGACTCAAATATAGACTAAAGAACTGGTGATTGGACTACAAATTTAACATAAAGGATGTAAGGCCTAGTTCCATATCACTGGCAGAATTCCCTTGATTTAAATGCACGTCAGTCCAGGTCAATAAAAGGCAATTACTTTTTTTGTATGACGATAAGTATGAAAAACTGAATAACATCTGGAATGTGTTTATTGCTGATTTTTATCTGAATTAGGTGGGGAAAATAGTAATTTTTTCATTGTTATACAATCTCTTACCACATCATGTTAAGTGTAATGGTTTCAAGTTGTTAAAGTAGGAAGTTAGGGCTATCAAATCACGATTTCTGTGTAATTATCGAAGGCATGCATTTATACTTTATGATAGCTACTGATCTGCTAGATTTTTTAAAAGATTTTGTGGAAATGATACTACTACTATGTTCATAGCACTAAATTTTCAACAGAAAAAGCAACTCTAGATCGCTTCAGGGCAATCTGCAAACAAGGCTTAAAAAGTAAGAGGGAAAGTAGCTGTAAAGTTACCAGCTGGCCAAGTAAACGCATTCGTCCACACCAACTGGGCAGCATGGTTGCTCTTGTGAATGTTTCCTCTGTAGTTCCTAGTTTAATCAACTAATTTGTTTTCCCACAGAAAGTTTTGCATCTATGGTTCTAATTTACAAATATGGCCCTAAAGGAATAAATTAAAATTGTATTTTTAATATCACCTGTTACAAGAAGGAAGTTAACACTTCATAACCATTTATCTACAAATTTGACCTTTTTTTGTCTCCTTTTGGAAAGGTCTTCAACAAGACTGCAGGTTTTACCAAAAAAAGGTGTCAGTGAATATGCTTTAGCAGATTGTTTTGCTTATTTCTGACATTTGGAAAGCAGATTTCAGTAGATGTAACAAATGTAACTGTCCATCACAACTGGCTACTTCAGCTCCTGTGAGGTAAGGGCCAGGTTTAACACTGCCAGTTCAGATAAATGTATGTACAGATCCGTCTATTTCTGCAAAGCCTAGCACAAAGTGCTTCTGGGACATGCTGAACACTGGCAAGATCCTGGTCAAAGGCTTCATGCATCTCTTCTGCTTCAAGAACTCACTGAAACACGACTTAAACTTTGTTTCAATCCACATATCAAAAATAGAGAGGTCATTAATTTGCTTCCAAAAATAAATATGTTAGGAAAACAGAAGTGGCTTCTTAGCAATTGTCACAATATGGACCATCCCACTCCAAAAATGGCATGAATAGAAGAATTGTAAAAAAAAAATTATCTTAAACCAATTTTCAGTATCCAAATAACACAATTTCTTCAGTCATCAACTTTAAGCAAGGGAAGACTGACAATATGCGCGCTCTTTTTCCAGGGAGAAAAAGAGCGGGGGAAAGCTGTCCTTTGATTTTGGTTCATATTCAGGGAACAGCCTGGGTTAATAATTTAAAGGTAGGAAGTTAATTTATGCATCCCTGAAATCCTCCTTTTGTGCAGTTTTAGAAAATGCATACATGTGACAGGATATCTCATTGTTCTCGGGATGTGTTATCGTGTATATGTGGAGTAGCTTTAGTGCGATATGAAATGCAAATTTGCCTCACTTTGTTCTTGCCACTTTTATGAATATTAAAAATATGGATAAAATAATTGTGAACACTTTTGGAAAAGGTCTTTAGCTCCTAATTTCAGTGCTATAAAGTTTTTATATTGGTGCAGTAGAAAAAAAATGAAAATTTTACCAGCTTATATTGGCATGAACGTAAGAAATCTAATTGAAAATTTGCATTTTGAGTGCACTCTGAGTGGAACTTTATGATGAGATGAAGCCCTAGAGCCAATAAATAGCACAACAGCCTCTCAGGCCAAAGCAATATAGTTCACTCATGTTAAGTAAAACAAAACATAGTCTTTTAGGTGACTTTAGACCAGCACTAACCTCCTTTAGCACCAAGTTTACAATAAACAAGGGGTTAACAAAGAGGTTATCCTAGACAGATGAGGCAGTTAGCAACACACGGGGTATCACCAGTGCCTTCATTCTGAGTGCTATAAGACTATATCCCTCATAACACCAACCTACCTTGATCCTCCCTATGTGTTACATAAAGGCTTCTCATCAAGTCAATCCACTTATTGACTTGATGAGAAGCCTTTATGTAACACAGTTTCCACTGTCACTCACAGATTCCTTGTTGTAAGGGTGGTTCTGAGGCTGCCATAGTGTGCCCCGTTTAACACTGTTAAGCACTACCTTTGTAAGGTATTCCTGATTACAGATATATGATGAGTAGTGCTCCAGAAATTGAAGCTATGTTAAATCAACAGAATAGGCTTGTTTAAATTATTGTGGGATACCAAAAGGCCAAGTCATTAGTTTTGCATATGATTCTTTAATGTAAAAATAAAAAACTGGAGACTTTGCTTCCCAAGCATTCATTGATGTTATACCTGTGCATTAAGTGCAGACTCAAATACTTCATATTGCAAGACAAAGAATTATGGTGTAAGTACTAGAACAGACTATTGCTCTACAAGACTACGGAGTTGGCCTTTTAATTTAATAGCATTATATCTGGGAAGCTGCAGACACAGAATCATTGGTCTTGTTTAGATTATTCAAATATAGCATGAGTAATATTCACAGCTTGGGCTGAGATTCTTCTCTACTTTAACTCTTCTGAAAGCTGGGCCTGTTTCAGGAATTAAATGTATTTTCCTACATGCAGCTTTCAGGCTGCACTTATAAAGCTCTTCATCAGTATGTAGTGACTTTGCTAATTTCTTTGACAAAAGGTTGATAATCTGCACTAATGGCTTTGGCTGACTCATATGTTTGTTCCCAACTAACTGACTGACACACTGAAGAATATTAGCAATATAGAAATTAAGGTTAATCATGGAAGGAGATGGACAAACATGCTTGGGTGAAATCCTGCATATCTTTACTTCCATTAGAGTTCATTTCTTTCTGAGGTTTAACTGCTTTTATATTACATCCTCTTTTCTGCTAACATAAATTTTCAAGTCCTAGACTGTGATACCTGCAGTTAGAAGCTCCTCTCTATACAGCTAGTTCTTTAGATTATGTCTTCTCAGATGTAAAGTTGTCCTTGAGTATGAACAGACTCTTATCCCGAAAGAGAAAGGTATGAAAAGCATGAAAAAAATCTTCATTTTCCTTTGAAAATCGCTCACATCCAGTACCCGGAATTATAACCACTTGTCTGGTTACTCACTTCATGCACAAGGAGAGGGCCATTTCCAGCTTGGACTGGATTTTTTGTTTGTTTTGGTTTTGGGGTAGTGCTCTCTTGGGTAGTTCAGTTTTGAGCTTTTCTTCCACGATAAACACTTGTAAAAGCTCATGCAAGAAGAATATCACATCCACATATGATATCAAATCACATGCAAAGCAACGATTTTCAACAACAGCAGCAACTGCATGCGAATGCACAACACATTTTTTTCCATGTGTCAATATAAGAATATGTACCCTGAGACACAAGGATGGTGATAAATTCTGTACAGAAGAAATTGCAAATAGTGTAAAATTTTAGGGCTTATTATGAGGGACACCAAAGAATATGATAGGATTAAATGAACAGTGATCTAAGATGTTTGAACTGTATGTACACATAAATCCAGAAAGATAAACATTGGCTGAAACCAAGCCAAGCACATAGACTGTTCTGGAGCAAAAAAAGTTGGAGGCTGAGGCATAGGTTTTACTACTAATTTAGGCAACCTTTAAAATAAAATTGGACAAAAATATAACTCAAATATAACATTAAAAAAATAAATTCAAAGTAAAAATTAATTATTTCAAAGTTTGAAAACAAAGTGTTTGGCTTTCATGGGCAATCAGAAATGATTTATCAGGAAATGGGGCACACATGCAAGTCAGCAAAGGTTTTGAGTCAAGAGAATCTTACCTGTGAAAAAGTTAAAGCTTCTACTTAAGTACTTTGCTTGTGTTAGGCAAATGTAACCCTTCTATTTCTCAGCAGGATCTACACAAGCACAGACAGGGAGACTGGTTTTGCTTTGTAGAGGTGGCATTATATAAAAACTTTTTCATAGCCAAGAAAAATGACTATAAGTGGACCTGAATGGAGCTTCTGGAGTTTTGCATGCCTCAAAAGCATGCACATTTGGTTATTCAAAAACAAAACTCAGAGAAGTCACTATGTGAAATAGTTATTCCTGCTTTAAACCCCATTTATTTCCTTGAGAAAGCTGTATGGTCTTTCACATACATGAGATTCAGGCAGGTATTTAAGCTCAACTCTAGTTCATTGGCAGGTGCTTTTGAGGAATAGTACACTTAACAAAGAAAGAAAACATCGAAGATTTCCCACCTGGAAATACCTACCTATGTTAATAAGATATCTTTACATAAAAATCTGAAGTCTTTTGAGATTAATGAGGCACACTTATTTTCCATTTCATTTTGGGCACCTTTGACTACATGAGCCTAATCAAAAGGCTGAGAGCTTCAGTATGGGAAACCGAAAAGGAATTGATAAAAAAGTAAAAATCCAGTTAGTGAGTTGGATTTGAAGTCTGTCTATCTGCATGGCTTTGCCAGGAATTGATTGGAAAGACTGGGAGGCAACTGTTCTTTTTCATAAAAAAAAAAAAAAAAGCAGAAGGAAAGAAAAGTGCTCTCTACCTCTGTGTCTCTGGGGACAATTGCATACACTTATACATAGGAGTTTAAAATATGTATGATGTCACACATCAGTTTGCAGTGGTGCAATGGTATTGTATAGATGGAGACATAAACCTGTCAATTCAGGTTTTATTGCTAGGAGTGGCAGAAGCACTGTCCAGGACCTCAAACATACCAGCCTGTGCCACCAGCCCAAGAGGCCACGTGAGGGCTTTCCTCTGCTGCTTTCACAGTTTCTGCACTTGATAGACTCATGTTCCCACACTGTAAGTGCCCTGGCCTCCCTCTGTGAGTTTGTTGCTTTTGATAAAGATGGTATTGTGTATAACAACATTCATGTTTCTTAAGAGTTCCCATATCAGTTGTAAGAAACTCCTTAGGTGCTGACCTAAAACAGATGCTGTGAGTGCTCTTTTTTCCTACCCTTTAAATACTTTAATGGTTTGTGTATTTTAATTTTACCAGTCACTTAGCCTTCTCATTATAACCTGCTTCTCTCTCAGCTGCCTACAGGGGAGACATGGAGAGATAACCTTTACCTTTCTCTCTTTCCAAAGGCAAATTAAAAGAAAAGCATCAGAAAATGTACATGCCACGGTGTGACTGTGGACACTGCTCTACTTTGTCAGGACCTGTCAGCTCTGTTTCAAATGTTGTACAAGAGCATTGTGCTTGAGCTGCCTGCCTCCTGTTTGGGGAGATGCAGTGATCTCTGGTTCCTTGGGCATCACCACTGAAATGGCCATGAACAAGGCTGACAGCACGACCTGGGACTCAGAAAGGTGTCTGAATGTGTAAAGATCTCAAGATGAAAATAAAGTGAAGATAGATTCATCTTCACTATCTTTCAAAAGACAGTTACAGAAAAGAGATCAAATTAGATTGTAAGAAGACTGGAAAGCTGGAAGGCCTGTAGCCTAGATTCCTGACACCATTAAATATTACTCTGTGTTTGCAGTTTTTTATCACCTCTCCGCAATGTTTCCATTCAATCATGAAAAATACAAGGAAATAAAAAACACATGGTGGGATTTTAAAACCCATTCCTGTTTTATTGAGACCCTCAGCTAAAAGTTACACTGACAACTGGCTGATAAATTTTGACATGCCATAGCTCAGTCTTTTTGAGTCACGGAAACTCCACGGGAGTTATCCTCCCATCAGAAAAGGGTATTATATGTATCACCAAAAATGAGAACAAAACAAAGCTCACAGACACACTCAAATCCACCAGGCCATGAGAATTTCACTTCCCCTCAATGACACTTTGCTGCAACTGTGGGCAGCAGATTGTGTTTGGATTGTCAAGGAAACAGTCGGGCCATTATTGTTGTTGTTTAATTTTCAGTGGTTGAGGGTTTGTTGTTTTTTTTTCCCCTCCTAGCCAAAGTATTAGGGGGGAAAAAAAAAAAAAAAAGAGGGAAAAAAAAAAAGTTGATTTCTTCAACAAGCAGCTGCAATGACAGATGGCTGATGAATGCACTACCAGCAGTTCCAATGGAACTCGACTCCGTGGGAGTCAGGGCACCGCGCACCTTCCAAAGGGCGCCATGGTAGTCGCTTGGGAAGGGGAGTGAGAGTCAGAATTTCTAACGACGGTGAAAATGTACTGAAGGAAGAGAACATGATGACAAGGGGTGAGAAAGGAAAGGGAGTGATTGAGATCCATCCAGCTGAGTCTTTATCCCCAAGGATGAATTAAGATGAAATAGGGGCCTGGAGCCATGAAAACTTCAGGAGTACTTTAAAAATAATGCCAGCTCTGCTAAAACATATCATCTTAGTCACCTACTTGCCATTATAGCTTTGTTGATATTTCTTCCCTAACCCCCAGATGGACTCCTCTCTATTCTTTTGATACACTTCTTTCCCCTATTTCTCCTTCCTCCTTTTCTCATAGCTATCTCCTCCTAGCCTCATGACTGTGTGTGATTGCGAAGGAAATAGCTAGGCTGTTTCTCCTCTCAAAGCTGCTTCCTGATGCCTGCCAGATGTCCCCCATGGGTCTTCCTCAGTACCCCAGGGTCTGGCAATCCCTGATCAGCCCTGCCAGGTGATCTGCTGTGCAGTGTCCTCACCTGTAGTGCTCAGAACTGAAAAAATGATTTGCTCCAGACAGTTATCATCCCTTTGTTCGAAGGTGCCCCAATGAAATGGGTATTCAGCAAAATTATGACCTTCTACCAGGAGTCCTGTGGCTGGTGTGGGAATTTCTCCTCTTACTGCCTGTAAGTTTTATCTCACTGTGGAGGCAAAAAGAGAACAGGGAAGGAACACAAGCCTCGCTCTCTGGAGGGAGTCCACAGCCAAATGTAAGTAGACAGTTTCCTGAATCAAGCAGAATGTTAAAACCTGCAAGATCCCCAGCCTGTCATGGTCCTCAAGACAGTGTGGGTTCCCCTTTCTTCACCTCCCTGTGTGAAGAATAAGGTAAAAAGAAAAGAACTGATGGCAGCTGGAAAAGCAATAGGGGTTTGCAACAAGGCAGTGAGTAAACAAGGAACAGAACTCCTTGAGCAGTAAATGTACTGTGTAAACATAAACAATAGCAACAAGCAAGACATATATTCCAAATCCATCTCCAGTGAGAATCAATTATGTTATATCCGATGAATCAGGGGAGGGGGCTGGTGAGAGAGAAAGGGGACTTATTATTATTTTCAAGTCAAGTCAACCAGCCAAGTCTGCAAACAAAAGCATTTTCTGTCTTTTTCTCTCTGTCTTATTGATGGCCTCCCCTTGTCTCTATTTCTTGGCATATTTCCTGCGGTTACCCCACCCAGCAGTAGTTATATACATCTGAATAACACTGCAGTTCAAACACCAAAAGAACTGTTTTCCTATGGTTTCTAAATGTCTTTTCTATTTCCTTGTATTCATAATCCTGGCATAAGCAGTGCTTATCAAGGAATGTTCTACATCAGAAAACTCAAGCGTGAGGCTGTCTATGTGTGTGTGTATGTACATGTGCGCTCACGTGTGCACGAACACATGTGACCAAGGAGGCAAGAAAATACTGCTGCAGGTCATTAATGAAATAATTATAGGTACATCTTTTATACCTGTGTTTGTAAAAAGAAAAGATAGGTTTTATTCTTGTATCTGCACATCACTAGATAGTGCTAACACACACACACACACACACACACACACACACACACAGAGGGGTTTTTTTTCTGTACCCCCAAAATCACAAAGCAGGAAATGAAAAGGGGAGAAGGAGAAAGAAAGAATTGCTGGGAATAATTTTCTCTTAGGGTGTTCTCTAATAATGAGAAAGAAGACCCACTTTGAACTCTTGATTCTTTGCCAGAGAACAAAAACCTTAAAGCATTTTGCTACTTTAATTGTTTTACTCTTCTCGTAATCAATAAAGATAAAAAAGGATCATTCTTTGTACAATATGAAATCACACAGAGTCTGACTATGTGGAGATAGATTCCACTTATCTGTCTCTAGGGGCAGCTTCTCTTGTAGTAGGAAACTCAATTTTTATTTGGATTTTAAAAATGTTTCAAACTATCCAGTCAACGTTACATGCATATTAAAAGATTTATTTCCAAATATTCTCATCTTGATGTACTGGATCTATGCACCCAATTCCCACTAATGTTAATGTAACTGCATTTGTAAATCCCTGCACATCAAAACAAGACGGTAACTATAAGTATTGCAAATACACAGATAGCTGGATAAATAGCACAAAGATTAAACACCTCTGGCACTACTGTTTTTTTCTTCTTTATGTAAATGTTGGTCTCAACTTTCTAAGGACTCAAGATGTGACATAAGAAACTAAAGACAGCCAGGTCAAGATCTTCCACCCTTCAGCATGGGAGTTGGAGAGTTGGAGACATTGGAGAGTTGGAGTCAGGGAGACACCTGATTGCTGAGTAGCAACACCCACTCTGATCGAAGGGGAGAGGGAGAGGGGCACCTCCACAGAGTGATTCAGATTTTAGGTGGGCTGAATTATTCCTGATGTGCCTATTTCTCTCTACTGACTATTAGCTGGAGGAGTATAAAGAGCCACTAATTTAAGTACCTGAAGGGAGATAGGTTACATCAGGCCTTAAAGTATTAAACCCCCATTCCTATATGGGGTGATTCCAAGGATCCTGCTCAGGGAATAGGCTGCTCAGCCCTGCTGGGGTCCCTATTAGCCCTTCATCTTAAAGGCAGGAAGAGAGATGGACAAAGGGTAACCACCACATCACTCTCATTCACACCAATATTGAAAAAACATGTTTGTACATCAAAGCCAAGATTTTCAAACATGGCTTCTTAGAGCTTAAACCTTAAATCCTGAGGTGGAATTCATAAAAAGCAGGTTGGATTTCACTGCTCCAGAACCTGCATTTCGGTTAATTATTTAACCCTAGGCATCCTTGTTTTGTAATGTTTGGGTCATGTTTTACCATTAAGAGAAACCCCAATTATTGTTATTGTTGTTATTATTGTTATTGTTGTTGTTATTATTATTATTATCTCTATTAATTAGAATCCCTACATATATGCTAATGCAAACTGTAATTAAAGTAAATTAAATATACTAACAACAAAGTTATATAAACAGCACATAACATGTTAGAATTCAAAGCAAACAAATGCATGTTTTAAAGTAAAAAATGGAAAAGAGAGAAAAAGTAATTACCATGCGGCCAACAACTATATTAATTGTTAGAAGAGAATACAGCTGCAATAAAATCACAAGGAGTGAGTACTGCACTGAAATATGAGTGCGGCAATGAGAGCACAGACAGGCTAATAAATGATAATAATACCTCCTCTTAAGCCTCTATTTCTTATCCCTAGATCTGCAAGTACCTTACAAAGGAAGCATCATTAGCCCCATTAGGCAGAGGAAGAAGGAAGAATCTCAGAGTAATGAAGTACGGTGGCGAGAGTCACCCAAGGGTACGGCTACACAAACAAGTTACTGCAAGTTAAATTAGGGTATAGATTAACAGAGTCAGCTGCTCTGTTTTAACTTCCTATTTGCCTGCTCTTAACCTGCAGTAAATGAAACCAAACTTACTTCAGGTCTAATGCTTCCTCCCTGGCTGCAGAAGAAAAATAAGTGAGTACCTGGTACTATAAAGCCACGCTTGCTAACTTGTTCTAAGGCCACCTCCATCGAAAACCTGGCTAGTCTGTATTTGTGAGATGACAGCGACCAGCTTGGGAGGCTCTGCTAACATTGGGATGATTGCAGTATATAAATGGAAAGGGTTGACGGGAAAAGAACGATATGGGGGGTGAAATACGTCAGGCAGTTCATCACAGAAAAGTCAAAATCTGGTGCAGATCTGCAATGTGACAGTAGGGTTCCAGGAAAAGCAGGTGGTGTGGGAACGCAGCTCCCCATTAGGACAGGGCCCAGAGAGAAGGGGATCAGTCATAGCCAGAGTCTGCATTATTTAAGGCTCTAAAATCTGAAAGGGCCAACTTAAAATCAATCTGCTACTTCGGAAGCAGGCAGTGTGAAGAATGCAGCGTGGTGTAATGAGTTCCTGCTGGCTCGCAGGGCTGAGCACACGTGCTGCCGCGCTTGGAGCGAGCAGCGCTGAGCAGCCTGGCTCTAAGCTCCGCTAAGAGGGTATTACAATAATTGAGCTTTCTGGTAACAAGGTCTGCGTTGCTATATTTGTGGTAGGCATGGGATAAACTAAGCACACAGCCGGTGCCTGCAGCATAACTGGAGGAGGGGGGAGGAAAGAGCCTCTTTGACACCAGAATTGGAAACCTGGCTTCAACTTCAGCAATGGCAAAACTCCATTAACTTCAGCTTGAGCCTGTGCTTGCCAGGTACTTTTCCAGGAGCACTGTGGCCTAACACAGTACCAACACACACTCAGCTCACAATCTCTGAAACACAATTCTTCAAAGTGCAGGGGAACATAATAGAAATAACTCTAACAAATACCCGCACCCTACACATGCTTTCACCATCTCAAAGAAATGTCTCCAGGTGCATGATGACACCCCTCTCCTTCTCTATGTCTGAAACAGAAATCAGGATGTTGACTGCACAGGATTATATACAATTTTCACTAAGGTGTTCAATCTTTATTTTATTTTTCATATATTTGGTCTGTACAAAGCTTAATGCATTTCTCACATTGTAAAATCTGGGAGAAGATCTGGCATAGCCTACATTTTCCCACATGCGTTTTCCCATGGCTCATTTTCATTCTGAAAACACTCTTCATGTAAATTCAAAATCCTTTGTCCAATCACAGATAGTAACATGGTGTCTGAGTCAGAAAAATCTTTAATTTTCAGTCCTGTCCTGTGAGTCTCACATTCCCCTAGGATCTGAAGCAGGCAAATGCCTAAACATTGACTTGGTTGTGGAAACTGCAGGGACACCATCTCTTCTTAGCCCATTTGCTCCCTCTGACCCACTTCACTTTCTTTCAGCTGTATTCTGGTTGAGGATTAATGTAATAAAGGCATTTAGAAAAACCCAAAGGGCTGAGAACGTACAGAGGAAAGATATTCTGGGGGATGCTATCCTGGTGGAGCTGGGCAGGCAGTTCTTCCACACTGCCAGCACAATGGCCTCCTGGGCTTTCTTCTTATGATGGGGTCTCCGGGCAGTCAAGGGGAGGGCCGGGCACCTCCAGAGCCAGGTCAGTGTGCTGGAGACCTGCAATGCTCTTTGTCAGTGCCCACTGCACTTTCAGGAAGCCCTGGCAGCTCTGCTCTTAAATCAGGGTTCTCAGCTAAAAGATTAACATTAGGTCACAGAAATCAGGGACCCAGATTTCCCTTGTGGCTCAAACTAGGCACTTACAGGCTTTAGTTTTGCTTAAGCTTAGGTGACAGCAAGCTAAGGATTTGAAGATCAAAAGTTGAGAGTTAGACAGGATTTAGGTATGCAAGTCTTCTCCGGATTGAGCCCTTTGTCTAACCTTTTTGGCTAACATCATTTACTGCTTAAGAATAGGCATCTTGAAATTCTGTGGTCTGCCCTGTCAGCCACAAATTAGAAACAGAAAATACATGAAAAGAAATTATTCATATATAGGTATATTACATACAAAAACTTGTGTGTATACGTGTGTGTTTGTGCACCTTGAGCAAAATGCATGATTTTTGCACAAGTAGAAAAGCATTTTTAAAAAATAAATGTATGACACTCTATATGAAGTCTACAGTCATAACAGGAAACCATGCAATTTCTGCAGAAAGACTTTATTTAAAAAAGCAGAGTGCATCTCATTGACCTACATTCAGCTTCCCCAGCATACACTGTACCTACAGAACTTTTCTGCAGAGATACATTGTAGATAGAGATCAAAGGGAAATGCTGGTGTCAGAATTGTCTAAATGTCCCTTTTTGGGCCTGAAAACCTAGATCATTGCCATGCATTTGCACTGACTTTGTAACTTTAATCAACCTGTAAACAGTTCCTTGGATTGCTGTCTTTAAAAGCCAGGTAGGCTGCTCATGAGGATAATGAATGTCTGTATCTATAGAGCAGACAAATGAAGCTCTCTGTTGCCTCAGAATGAAAATACCTACTTTTTAAAGAGCTATTGAAGATACATCACAGAATATAATAGCAGCAAAATAAAGTCAGCATCTATGTTAAAAGAACTACAATCCACCACCAGCTAGATTAATCCTGTTCAACATATATTCTAATTGTTGTGCAGAAAATTTGGTCCCCTCTTTAAAAATGGCCATGGGGGTGTAAAGTATCACCTTTCAGGTGTGTTGGATTTGATTGCGTGCACATCTGTCTGACTTAGACTGAGAGCTGTCAACTCACTTCTCACAAGACCACTGCAAAGGGCCTGGATTCACAGAGGTGTTCGTGTGTGTAGAGAGATCAGGAGTGTGAAACAAGGGGGCTGTGAGGTGTAACACTGACTGCTGTCATGCTGAGCTTTCAGGCACCATCCTGGTGAGGGTCGCACAGAGACAGGCTGCAGCTCTCTTACACAGCACATAACCGGATGTTAAAGAAATAAAGTTGACAAAGGAAGCATGCAAATAATGGAAGGGCCTAAGTTACCCTTTAGAAAATTTGAAGCACATAAAACACACAAGTTTTTTACAGATCCACTTGGTGTCCGTCTCCTTGTTGTGCAATCTGGTAGCTGTAGGCTGTAGCTTTTTCAAATGCAAACACTTTTTAAACACATAATCTCTCTAAGATTGTTTTTTACTGCTAGACAGCTTCCAGTTATGACATCCTAAAAATACTTAAAAATACTAAAAAAAAAAAAGTCACATAAAATTTCTATTAATAAAATATTTTCACTGAGATGGAATATATAGTCTCTGTTTAAAGGATTTTTTTTCTTCTAATTTTCAAAAAGTTAGCTTGATAGGTGGAAGGGTTACAAAATACCTTCCTCCTCTGAAAGTAAATACTTCAGCCTTTACTGAAAGTTGTTTAAAACATGAAATATTTAGGGGGCTTACAAATCATATAAAGTATAATTGACAAATGTCTTTCTATCAGAAAATATTATCACTTCCAATGAGCTGTAATTGTTAAAAAGTCTCCAAACCTTTAAGGCCCTGGGGTGCAAATCTTAACTGATCTGAAAGTATTCCGGAATTTACTCTTAGAAGAAATTCTATTGTTTCAGTGTTGCGTTGCTATCCCTCCATTCTCATAGGCTTAACCAATCTCTAAGGTCTTTCATTAACAATTAACCCTTCCCCAGAATCATAATCTCTTCATTTTTTAAAGGAGTAGGAATTATTTTGTTCTACTTCTCCATTTAAAACTTTAAGTAAAATGAATGTTATTGATAGTTTTCTTTCTACACTGGGTACTGTTACACAAATTTCTTCTCCTTGCTCTTAAATATCTCCTCAAGACAGCTTTAATTTCTCCTGACTTCCAGGTGGCTAGTCACTAGACAGATTTTGATCTCATTAATTTAGCTTTCATTGATCCTCATCATCAGCCTCTCGAAGTTACACTGACAAGTAGGAAACTTCTGCCAGGGCACATGAAACCTTTCATGGGATTCTGCTTGGGTCACACTGGTTACAGACCGTAAGTGCTTTACAATTTTATGACCTTTACGCAGTCATTCTTTGCAAGTTACCCAATATTAAGACTCATGGGATCTGTGCTACCTCACTCAAAGGTAAATCACTTAACAAGTTGTCATCCATGTTGCTAAGGCAGCATTTAGGAAAGGCACAGACACATCCAGGTGAACCAAGCAATATGAATTTGTCTTGGTGTGCATAAAGGAAATGCTCCATCATCAGATAAGTCCATGTGCTTCATTTATACTGAATCATCCTAAAATCAGGCAGTGAAGATTTATTTTATGTAAAAAAGGGAGTGGGAAGAACACAGTTCCAGAAAATAGGGGAGTGAGAGGAGAACTAACAGCTTTATTTGGGAAGTAATTAAGAGAGCAAAACTGGGTGAGAGAACTAGGAAAGGATTTTTCAAAAACAGTCAAGACAGAAAGGAAAAACTGCATTTTGAAAAAGATCTAAAGGCTCCTAAAAATAATACATTCATTAGCTTGTATGACCATCCTTAAGCATTCAAAAACATGGCAAAGAGAAATCAAGCTGTAGGAAATTAGAGATTGCTTTAAAAATAACTCAAACTGCACTAATATCAGGTAAAATGTCCAACTGGATTCTTATCTGCTGAAAAGGAGGGGGATTTTGGCTGTAGAGTTCAGTCCTCCCCTATGTCTCTAATAAATTGTCTATCGTCCATAGATGGTGCTACAATAACTTTTAGTTTTTTGAGGGATCAGGGAATTCTGAGAGGAATGGGACAAGATTTCTTTGCCTTCATTGCTTCTATACTGGCTTGTGAGTCAAAAGCCCATTGTGGTTTTGGGCCAGGTTCCTTCTGCTAAGTATTGGCAGTATCATGGGTAATGTTCTTGTCAGTAAAGTATGACTGAGTGTTAGTGAAGGTGAGAATATTCTGACCCACCTTGGTAAGGCTGAGGGAGCTGGGTCTCTTTAGTTTGGGGGAGACTGAATGGTGACCTCATTAATGTTTATAAATATGTAAAGGATGAGTGTCACGAGGATGGAGCCAGGCTCTTCTCAGTGACAACCAACAATACGACAAGGGGTAATGGGTTCAAGCTGGAACACAAGAGGTTCCACTTACATTTGAGAAGAAACGTCTTCTCAGTAAGGGTAACAGAACAGTGGAACAGGCTGCCCAGGGAGGTTGTGGAGTCTCCTTCTCTGGAGACATTCAAAACTCACCTGGATGCCTTCCTGTGTAACCTCATCTAGGTGTTTCTGCTCTGGCATGGAGATTGGACTGGATGATCTTTTGAGGTCCTTTCCAATCCCTAACATTCTGTGATTCTGTGATTCTGTAATTTGGGATAAACTATGCTAAGCCCATTCAAACTACAAATTCCTTTACTTGTAATTAAGATTTTTCAATAGAATCATAGAGTATATGAATTATTTATGCATAATACCTTAAAATTTTAAATTCCCATGGACTGGAGGAGAGAACAGCTGCATGTCTCTCTGTCCTAGAACAACGTGTATGTTATCATTCAGGAAACACTAGAAGGTCCAACGTCCTTATGCTACAAATTAACAAAGAACTGTCTTCTGGGCAGTAGCTTATCTACTTTTTTAAGGTTGTCAACTAATCCAGATCACCTAAACTCTCTGAAATATTCTGAAAAATTAAAAAAAAATAATATTTTTTCAAAAGCTGTTTAATACTTGCCTTCTGAAACACTCTTCATAAACAACCTTTGGCTTGAGCGACCAGAACTGAGGCACCTGAATATCATTAGCTTCTCTAAAAATTTTGCTCTTAGGCATCAACTAATTAAAGGAAAATGGCCTTTCCAAAATGGGTTGAAGTCAATACACAGTGATTTCAAAGGACCTTGGATCACATGGAGGAGAAGAAATCGACTGCTAGAAGTCAGATTCCTTTGTTTTGGTGTATTCTGCGAGTGATAAAGTTTGAGAATTAGAACATTGTCAATATCTGCCATAAAACCACGTGTCCTTTAAGAGGGTAATGCTCCACTAGACCTTTTGCCACAAATTATTCTATATAATTGGACCTAAGATCACAAAGAGTGCACATTTACAAGATAAATTGAAAATTAATGAACAAATAATATAGTAATTACCAAGTCCTTATTATTTGAAGAATATACACACTATGGGGTCTATTTCTTCCTCGATGAGCATGTGTAACCCCCATTAATTTTAATGGGAGTTAAGCGTGCACATCAAGGGAAGAATTAACTCATGATTTTAAAACTGACTACTAAGATTAAGACCTGCACTTTTGGCTTTGAGTTGAAAATGTGGCATATCTTTTGATATTTATCTCTTTTTAATTGTGTATTTGTAGCTGAAGCAATTTGCAAATCATTGTTATCCCTATCAGTACAAGGCAGAGATAAATCGCACTATATACCCTACTTCTTGGACTCCTTGATGTTCTTTTCTGATTAAATTGAACTGTACCACCAGTATCATAATTAATAATCTATGCTGATCAAGTTGGCAGTGCTAAGGCTGTTTGGTATCTGATGGCAATGAAAAATTGTTCAAGAAAGGTGTGTCATTTGCTTATTTTCTTCAGTAATGTGAGAAATACGCTATTAATAATACTGAGTTGTGGATATTGTTAGATAATGTGAAATCTGTAGTTTAGGTCTGGACAAGGAGAAAAACATCCACTATAATAAGACTTCTGAGGCAATTCATGAACTATGATGTTAAGCCTATGTAAAAGGGATTTTACTCCTTGGAAAAAGATTATAAGACTCTCAGATGGAAGCTGTCAGTCCCAAATGAATTAGATATTGGTGCCAGTTGTCTCTACATCTCAACTCAAGGCAAAACTGCTCTTCTGCAGTTTTCCATTAATGAATATTAGTGAAATTGCTCATAGTCTTTTTTATATTGATCCATATGTCTTTCCACCTCTTAGAACAGGAATTGAAAGTCTTTTTACAGCATAAAACAACATGGGTTAGGTGTGTTGTATGCTGATAAAGAACTTCTATTTCAAAAAATAGTAAAACCAAGTTTTTGCTTTTTTAAAAGTAACTGTCCAGTTCAATTTTTACATTCAAACATAGCATTGTGTTACTGGTGAAGAGCCCAGAAACATGCCTAACAAGAAGGTGACCAGTGTAATCTTAATGTCAGATCTCAATGAACTGCAAAGAATAAACAGTGCAAGAAGTGGGGGGAAACGTTAAAATTTTTAAATTCTTTGTCTTTTATGTAGGTTGCTTTTCTTGTCATAATTAGAAAACTCACCCTAGTAGCATATTGCAGTAAATATTTTTCGTAAGTTATCTGCTGCTCCTTACACTATTTCAAAGTAGAATCATTTTCCATGTGTTTGGCGATGTGAAAATACAACTGAAGGAACACACTTGCAAAAGCATTTATCCAGAGGCATAGCCATTGAATAGCCATTTTAAATTTCCCTTTATTTTGTTCGTCTATTCATTTATTCCTAAATGCTTTAAACTCTTGCAACT
This sequence comes from Pampusana beccarii, assembly GCA_013399365.1. NCBI lineage: Eukaryota > Metazoa > Chordata > Aves > Columbiformes > Columbidae > Pampusana > Pampusana beccarii. Next base: position 154,043 of record VWYH01006088.1, on the reverse strand, counting down.
TCTAGCTGTCATTTGCACTGTCTCAATGCTTCATGACTACAGTTCAGTACCACTTTGAGCTGGAGAGACAGGTTAGGGGCCAGAAGCTCTAGGTCTCAGCAGTGGAAATCAGATTAAATAATTTAAACCCTACAAGCTTTATATTCTCAACACTAGTTATAGAAGGTTCCTCCACATTTCTGCGCACACTATAAGATACTACCAAAGGACAAATTTTGCAAAACCTTGAAACATCTGAAATGGGGCACTCAGTATCATTAATCAGTTATTAAAACACTGAGTCCCCTGTTGTCCTCTGGTTATAGAGATCATATCTGAGCTAAGTGAGCTTCACTGCTTTGCTACGTCTGTTGATCAGAGAATGAGAACTTAGAAACTGATCACAATAAGAGTGCTCCGAGTGACAACTGTAGCAACTTTTGAATAGTGAGTAATGCGAAAAGGGTTCAGCAAGAAGGCTCTTGAGTATTTTCACAAGAGAAAAAAACCGTTCTGGACTATCAAAATGGGGGTTAGAGGCAACAATAGCAAACAAAGAATCATAAAAGGATAGCCAGAGAAAACAATGTATATTAATAATATTCAAACAACTAGTTCAAGATGTGTGATAGTTAACAGTAGTGACTTGTATTTGTATATTCCATCAAGATAGAGTTGCTTAAGAGAAATAAGGCAGATGCACCCTCCCTCTCTCACCCTGAGAGGAACAGAAACTTCAGGCTGATGGACCACTATGGTCATGCATATGCCCATTGGTTGACAGACAGGGCCTTTGACCAATGAGATGTCTTGGCTGAGAGAAGTTTCTGGACAACTACCATAAGTGACCACAGCTCAGATTCAACTAGGGTATAAAGGAAGCCCACCAGAAACACTCTTTGAGTTGGTCTTCTTCAGAAAAGGGGTCTGCTGTTGATGTCTCTCCTCCTTAGACTGGACATCTGAGCAACATTCCTCAGGGACTGTAACACTTTACTGACCTGGTAAGCCAGTCTCTATTTCTGGGATGATCTGGGGTTTTTTTTGGTGTTTTGGTTGGTGGGTGGGTTGGTTGGTTTCTTGTATGATGTTGTTAGGCAGGCTTTTAATCTCGTTCAGATATGGCTGGTTTTTTATTTGTACCTGAAAAATAGGACCCAGAACAACACAGCCTTTCAGGAAGATACTGGGACCTTGTTGGCTTAATTGCGTCTGCACATTCAGTACCCTTGCAGCACCCTCAGAGCAGGTACTATTGCAGTGTGCAGTAAAGCTGAAGGAGGAATCTGTTTGCCACTGTCTACAGAGGCATTCAACCATATCTCATTCAAAGATTTGTGAGGCCGCTATCATCTTTTAAAGTTTGTGACAATGTAGGGAGGTCCCTGACAACTGGAAAATGGCAGATGTCATGCCTATCTTCAAAAAAATGTAAGAGGAAGAATTTGGGGAGTGACAGGTCGATCAGTTTCATTTAAATCTTAGGCTAGACTATCAAGCAAGTCCTCTTGGAAGACATTTTTAGGTCCATAGAAAACAGGAAGGTCTTTGGAACAGCCACCATGGGTTTACCACAGGCAAGTTGTGTCCAAAGAACCTGACCAAAGTGAAATGGCCAGTGTCTCTCTGAATGAGGGGAAAGCAGCATATGTTATTCACTTTGGCTTTGGAAAATGTTTTAAACACTGTCTCCCATGGCTTCCTTGAATCCAAATTGGGGCTATCTGAACAGGGTTGGTGGGAGAAAAGCTGGATGGGTGATCAGCCTTAAAGGATAGTCATCATCAGTTTGTATTCTAATTGGTAGCTGGTTCTTCAGCAGTCAGTTTAAGGGACAGTTAACAATTTGGATGCTGAGATGTAGGTCACGCTTATCAGGGTCATGATGACACAAAATGGAGGTGTTGTGTGATAAAATGAATGATGTGTCTGTCATTCATAGGGATCTTAAACTAGATAGAGTTGGCAGGAATGACATTAAATTTAATAAAGATAGAGGTAAAGTCCTATACCTAGTTGAGAGCAACTCCAGGTTGAAGTGCAGATTGACTGAGGAGGAAGCAGGTCTTCCAAAATGGACTTGTGTGTTGAACTATGTGAACAAGATATAGCCAGCAGGTCCATGGAATTATTCCCCTCTACTCAGTACTTGTGAGGCCACATCTGAGACAGAGTCCATATTTTGGGTATCCAGTGCACGAAACAAACTGACAAGGTGAAGGATGGAGAGTGACTCAGCTGAGTAAGGGGATGGAGCTGACAATGAAGAGAAGCTGATAGAGCTTTGTTATTTAACCTGGAGAAGAAAAGGCTAAAGAGGGAATCCAACTGCAGCACAAGTGTAGCTTAGATACAGCTGAACAGAGGTTACAGAGAAGGCAAGGTCAGTCTTTTCTCAGAGGGTTACAGCAAAAGGATGAGCGACAAATGGATGAGAGGTCACAACTTACAGCAAGGGCAAATTCAATTGAATATAAAGAAAAAGTTTTCACAAGGAAAGTGGTTAAGCACTGGAATAATGTCTGTTGGGTTTTCCATCCTTAGGGATTTTGACACTTGCCTGGAAAAGGTCCTAAATAACCTGGTCTAACTTCGAAGTTAGCCCTGATTAGTGCTGGACGTTGAACAACTTTCAAACATCACTTCCAATCTAAATTACTCTGCGATTCTATAATTTCAAAAGGAAGTAATTTTCTTACTCTTTTTATTAAAAAGAGAAAAAATTGTATTACAATGTGTAACTGAAGTATTACAATTTCTAGAACCAAAATTTGTTTGAGTTTGTTGCTTTTCTTCTTAAGGGGCTTTGGTTGAGGGTGGAAGGAAAAGAAAAAAGAGAAAAAGTATATATTCATGCATGTACTTACAGCTATCTCTCTAGTAATCCACTTACTAAATAAACTAGTATTTCCACAAAATTTTCAAGATGAAACACACATTTTAAAAAAATATTCACAAAAAAAGCCTTTGAATTAACATGCATCTTTGTGCATTGGTGAAGCCATGCATATTAAGTGCATTAAGTGAGCTGGTAAAGCTTTTACCCACGAAATCTATGATCTCTAGGACATAAAAAGTTATAAATAAAAGCAACACAGTATAACTTAGAAAGACCTGCTCAAAAGTACTATTTTTTTCAATTGAATTCTGCATAATTGCTCATGCGAAACTCATTATCGTTAATATTACTTTTCAATGGAGATGAGAGTACCATTAAAGATTTTTTTTTCACCTGAATGTGGTTGGTATTTAGTAAGAACAGCTGTAAAATCCAAGAGATTGTGAAAGGAAAATAATGTGCTGTGACGGAAGGTAGAAGTGATTCTTTGCTCCATTTTTTATTTGCTTATGACTCAAATGACCATTTGCTGAGAAGAGTATCCAGTGCCTGATACTTTTTTTTTTTGGAGATCTGGGTGAATTCATATCCAAATAGAATCTTGGTGACCTCTTGTAATATTTATAGTTCTGACTGTTTCTGAGTTTGAAAGGATGGATTGCATGTGCTATGGTGAAAAGAGCCCCCAAAACCACTTGAATTTCCAAACTGGGTCCCTGCTGGGCTTCAGATAATGACCCAGGTTTCTGAACAAAAAACATCAAGGCTTCAAAACAGCAAACCTTAAAATTGCCCGTCAATGACTTGATTTAGTGCCATTGTAATTATTCGTCTCTTTGCCATTGTCTTCATTAGACTCACTCTCATGACCCAAAAGGTTCCTACCATTATGAGGAGAAAAAGATATTTAAGAAACACTCAAATTTTTTCAGCTGTGGTGTGATTTTTTTTCCAGCACCAGCTCGCTCTCTTTTTTTCCAAGCAGTTTGCATTTGGGGGTCTGACACAGCAAGTCTGCCATATCAAGTCTACAGAAATACTGTGGAAAGCACTGGGAGGAAGGCTTTATATAAACTTGCCCCATTTGTCTGAGCCATGAAGTTCTTTATTAATGACACTGTCAAAGTTTGTATTGTGCTCACATTGGAAGGAGAAGCTTCATCCTCACAAAACCAATAAAAGTTGATTGCATACATATGAAATCTATGGATTAGGGGCAGGATTCTTGGATCCTTTACAAAGGAAGTGTCATGTTTCCTTTTCTGTAGGGGGGTTTATGAGAATGCGTGTGTGAAGCCACAGAACTCCATATAGTCTTTTTCAATAAAGATCATAAAAACAGAACCGATTTCTCTTTAAAGCATAACTATGGGATTATTATTAAGAGGGAAAAAAAAAATTCTTTTCATCTGCAGCGCCATCTGAAGGCTGTCAACAGAGATTAATGACTGATCAGGGGACAAAACATGGTAGATACTCCTAGTTAATAATAACACAACAATAAATTATTTTAGTCCAAGCATTTCAGAATGGCAGTTTGCAAGCTAAGGGGTGATGCCCGACCTGTGACTGAAGGGCCAAATATTTTAATGAGACCAGTTAAACATAAAAATTGGAAGTCAGATTTTCAAAAGCAAATATTATGCTAAATTTGGTAGAAAATCCAGGAAATGTGATTCATGGTAGCATAAGTATAAACAATGTTATTTTCCTTTGGAACATGTGGTTCATTGAAATAAAAAGCTTTGTGAAAGAAGGTGAATACACAAGCATGTTGAGTTACATGAAAATAAAAGTGTGGGAATCCAACAAATAACAGTGTTCTCAGAACAAAGCATTTCTGCTCTTTAACTTCAATGTGGTATTTCAGATAATATTTTTGATTTTTTTTTTCATAATCCATCACATTAGAGTATAGAAATTAAAAAAAAAATTAAGTGGTTTGACCAAGCTGACAGGATTCTTCTTCCTCAGAATTTTATGTTCAGAAAATTTTGTGATTTGAAAGTTATCCAGTTTAAAAACTTCGGAATCTTTCTAAAGAAAGAATTTCCATTTGGTTGCCTAAAAAGAAGCAGAGACTTTCCAAAACTCATTCTAATGCGTAGTTCCAGGATATCATGTGTTTCCTAAGTAGACATGCTTTGCAAATACATTGCTATTACTGTAGTCTCCCAGATTATCTCTGTGACATTACAGTCTTCCATGTATTCCCATCACTTTCGACCGATTCCTTAGCTAACTCCACAGCTAATTGCTAAACCCCAATGAAACAAGAGTGCAGCACCAAAGAGTGGGTATAACATATAAAGTCAAACAAAATAGCCTTTCATAATGATAGGAGAGGTTTTGGCATAGGCAGTGTGTAATCATGGAGGCCATAACGTGAATCAGATTCTAAAGGTTAAAGGAAAACACCTGACACTGTGAAATGTATGATGAAATATTTTTCACATAATCATGTATTTCAGAAAGACAGTCAGCTTGATTGTTACATTACCTTAATTGAAGGTAAAAGATGAAATATATATAGCAGTCTGGTAAATTGCTATAGGGCTAGGTTACCTTTATTTAATCTAATACTGCCCTTCTTTCCTCTCATCAACTGGATGGGAAGGAGCAGCTGGTCTTTAAGCAGTCAGACCATTAGATGGATGGCAGCTGTATGCAGGAAAACTCCTTTTGTTCCTGAAGCTGTAGGCTGATGATGCTCTCCATAGGTGATGGCAAATTTAGTGATAATAGTTCAGTTCTTATAATCTATTCCAATAGCTGCAGCAGTCCCCTCTAAGATGCTCGAAGACATTCAAGATGTTAAGACTTTTTTACAGTGGCTGTTGATATTTTGATTCTTTCTGGTTTTCTTGCATGAAATTTATGACAATATCTTGGGTATCAAGACTGTGGAAACTCATGGATGATACCCATGCTTTTACTGCTGCAGAGGGACAGTTCTTAGGAATTTTTTACACTATATAACTGTGATCTGCATATACTACTAACAACCTCCAGAGCTTAAAATTAAATAAGTATTCTAGGTTATTTGGTACAGCATGTGGGTACAGTACAGTGTGGTTCCCAGTTCTCAAACACAGGACCACTAAGTCATATGTCTAGATGCTCAAATGGACCTGTGGGCATGTGGATCCTGATGTTCATCAGTTCCGTCCCAGTCTGGAAGCTTGCTGTGAAACGGTCAGTCTGGTTTGCTCCCGAGGGAAGGAAAATCATAATGTATGAGACTTACAGATCCTTGCTTGAAAAATGAACCCTGAGAAACCTTAATCTGTGATTTCTAGAAATTTGGTAAAACTAGGTAATACTAGGTTGCATCTAGTTGGAGTTAGTTAGTTATAGCAATCTGCCTTTCCTTGAAATACTTTTTTTATGTTAGTTTTAAAGGATTTTTCTCCTTCCTGAAGAGGTACTGTTCTGAAGTTCAGGCCATCAAAGCAAAAATTTCAAACATCACTACAAAATATGTTTGATGATAAAATATTAAACATTCTGTAATAAAGGCACAGAAATGATTATATAACTCTGTAGGTTAAACATGACCCACTTAAACAAATAGCTGGGGCTAGAAAAGAGAGTCTTTAAAATCAGTATATTTATTCCCAGTGCTCTGAATGGCATATGTTTATATTGATCTTACAATCACCTCGTATCTCCTTCAGCACAGTCATCTGATACCTATTTAAATGAATCTCATCTGAGGGGTGCAAAATCACTACTAGGTGCTGATTTCATCGCACAGTGGGAGGTATGCTAATACAGCTGAACGCGGGACAGGTTCTTGCTGAACCTGATCTCAGTAGGAACAGGACTTTGTTGTCTTTCTAAAATGAGAAAGATTGAACTTTGAAAGAGGACACAATCAGTGGAGATCTTCATGCACCTTGATTTCAAATAAAATCCTTGATTTTTAGGATCTCTTTTAAACAAGGTGGGAAACTAGAATGGAGGAGTATCTGGAGAGTAATCCCAAGTCATTTTTTTAGAGGAGAAAGAATAATAAGAAGAGATTAAACAATGAGGCAGCAGAGGGAATTGTAACTTAATTGGATATTTAAAATATAATAACAATAAATTAAAATATGATCAAATAATTCCATATATGTAGAAGTAATGTATCAAGCAAGCTGTATATCTTGGCCCTATTTCAAGGGCACATTCCTGTTGATTACTGTGCATAAGCTTCTGCTTAAGTGCTTTTCTTAGAGGGACTGGTTTTAAGTTCTTATTTAAGTGCTCTCTTGAAATAGGGCCAACATGTATGTCCGCACCATTTTCACTCAGACACTCTGCCTTTGCTCACTCCACTCACTCCATCTGGATTCTAGTGCAACCAACTCTTCCAGGTGGAAACCATGGCTGTACATTTATTGATAGAGTACAGCCTTTCAGGCTCTACGTCCTGAATGGGGTTTTCTGGGTTTTCTGGTATTTCTTCACCAAGCTGTTAATACCAGTAATACAAATAACAGTTAATAAATCAATCTGTTTCTTCCAGGAATTTTGCTAGAAGGCATTAACCCCTTCTCACCATCTCCCAGGCCACACCCCTGCACTCTTTACAATGAGTGCAGCATATTTTTTATTTCTTCAACTGGCATTTGCAATCTGTCCTGACATAATTTACACATTTACACATTTTACAGAGCAAAGCACAGTCATGCAATTTAATTCCAAAAAACATAAGCATAGGAGACTCGGCACACTCGATTAGCAAAGCATATGATCGAGTTTTGCCAGTATGATATCAAAGGCACACGTTTGATTTGAATTTGTGTCAAAATGTACCTGCTGCTCTTCATTTCAAAACAGACATGTGCTGATGTGTTAGCCCATATTCACACACAGGGGGCTTTTATATGCTGCAAAATGCACGTGTAGACCAGTGTCCTTTATAAATGCACTTTCTTTCCCTTCCTTTTCTCTTCTCTTCTCTCAAGGCAGCTGGTCTTCACATCCTTAGGGAGAGGAAAGACCTGTCACTGGCCCAAGAGACAGAGAAGGGGAAAGCAAGAAATCACTATTCAACCTAATCAAATAAAGTTCTGACCCAGATAAAGTCATCTGGGCTCTTTCACTGATCATTGCCCTATTGAGCCACCATTCCACTTCTATTATTTCTTTTAAATAGGGATTTAATGCTCATGAATGGAAGGTGAATGCTTCAAAATGAAAGGTGATCACTGCAGTAAAGGACAAATCAATACAGAACCAAAGTGCTTTACTTATCCACAGGGCAAACTAAAGCGAAAGGAAATGTCTTCAAGACCCTCTCAAGCAGTTGTACTAATAGAAATTATGATTAAATTCCCATACTATTACACTTCGACTTAAAAAAAAAAAATCGGTGATTAAACACTTACTAGAAAAGGAATTGGCAGCTACCTGGACTGTGGGCTTTTTGTTGCTCATTTTCCTTTAGTGTGATTTAAAGGAAAGGAATTTGATTGTATTTTGTGAGTTTTTGATTAATAAAGATTGATAGAGGCAAAGAGCATTCTTAGGAAAAAAAAAATCCCCTGCAAGTTTTTAAAGTTCAGTTTCTAATGATGCAAGGAATTGAGTACTTTTCTTGGCTTCTAGGTCACATAAGTACAAATTACTATATTTGGAATAATAGCTGGAAAGTGAATTTGTTCAGTAAGTGTGATATTTTTTTTTTCTTTTTACCTGTAAATGTGATTAATTTACAAAATGACATGGTAGCAAGAAGAGTGCTTATGCTCACAGGTAAAATAATTTTAAATTTCATGGCAATCATAAAAAAGGAAGTTAGAATTTGGGCCAGGAACTTTCTGTGCTAATCTGGGACTTCCATTTTGGGCATGTTGGTGTCAAGAGATTTTTGGGTTTGGGTCATTCTAAGCAGTAGATGAAACAATGAAGGATTCACTTTCTTTGATCCTCCAGCAAATCCTGATTGGCTGCAAGCAGGGTGAGACAGTTAACTTCACAAAGTCAATAAATGTGGCCATCTGGGAGAATGCAAATTTAGACAAATGTGATATATGTGGGATGACACTTTTCGCTTAGAACATGCCACACCATAAAAGCATTAAAAATACATTCATATGACCCAGAGCATTTGATTAAAGCCTTTAATATACAATAAATTCAGCCCCAAGCAAACTAAGAGGACAACTTGCACAAATTCTAGATCCCGATTCATTCAGTTTTAGCCTTCTGCCTCCTCAGCCTCTTCAGAGATCTGTCTGCCTTTCCATTCAACAAACTGAGTGCAATCTGTGTAAAAAGCCACAATCCATTGTGCCACAACTCATCCTATATGTGGCAAATTGTTTTTCCTCTTTCAGCTCTTTACATTTCATCCTTTTGAGCCACCAGAAAAACTTAAGTATCTTTGCACATGGATAACTTCTCCTGGGAGGAGTCCACTGAAGGGCAAAATTAGTAAAGCTGACCTGATCAGGACCTGCTCTCCATAGCTACTTATAAGAATACTTTGGTTCAACACCATTTCCTTCCCCAGCTATAGGAATATCACTCGGGCTCAGCTAGTCACCAAGGCAGGAAGAAATCCAAAGCTGCTCACAGTCCTTGTCCAAGTAGTACAGTATGCAATGCTGTTACCTAACCCTTCCCAGATAGGTAGCGACAGTAATATTCATTTGTCAATGTGTACATATCTAGATCTTTAGATCATCATAGTGTGTTTTAGCATGATATAAAATGTGATGTTTCTGTAGACTGGACTGTGTCTTGAACATGTTCACTCAACCCAAAGACTTAACTAAGAGTCTGTTTTAATGTGGTGAGTGAACTAACCTTTTTTGTGATGGCCAAATACCTACATTGTCTGTTCCATGTCAGGCAAATGGGTAAAACAAGGGATTGCCTTTTCCCTACAGTGTGCACAGCTGGACAAACATATGGTACACTATGATTTATTGCTGATATAAATACCTACTGCACCCAGGACAGGTTAGAAGTTGGGAAAAGTGTGTGTTGGAGCACTGTATCTGGAGATACAGCTGGTGTGGTATAGCTTATTTAGTACTTCTCTCTGTGTGAAAATGGAAGATTTAGCCAAGCTCGTACCTAGAGAGTTACTGCTGCTTTTTTTTTTTATTTTTTTTTTTAATAGGAGACAGAGTAGTTCTACATAAAGCAAACACAGAAGACTTGTCAGGTTCTGTTTTTGTGAACTGTTATTTTTGGCAAGTTACCTGACTATTTGTATTGAGCAAAATAATTGAAGGGATGAGCTTGCAGCCTTTATTTATATTAAAGAATTCCTCTAGCAATAGTGGAACAAGCTACAGGAGTAAAACTTGTCTAACTGAACCTTTATTTTGTGTAATAGGAGATAAAAGATAAGGAAATAGATCAAACGTCCCAAAGCATAGATCAAGATTGCTGCAGAAGGAAACCTGTAGTTACTTTAAGATACTTATTTCTTCCAAAACAAAACACTGCTTTGTATGTCTGGTCCTCAGATGGTATAACCTGTCCTGGCTCCCCTGCCATCAATAAATCTGTTCCTGTCGCACATGGAACAGCCCTGGCTTTGCAGTAAGTGACCAGACTATCACGCTGTGGGCATAGTTATAATACCAAAATGAGACAGCAGGCTAGTGGCATTTACATATGATGGGGAGGACTACTGGAAAGGGAGGGTGTTAAGCAGAAGGCAGAGGACATGCCTGTTACTATGGGTGCTTTACACATTGAGACAGATAATAGTAAAAACTAAAGGTTTCTGAGAAGGAGAAAAGGAAGAAGTGGGGGGACTCTCCCTTTGAAAGAGCAAGAGTCCAAAGCCCAGTTTCCTGTAAAGTCTCTTGTGATCACATCTCCATGTGGTTAGAGAGTTAAGTATTCCACAAGGCCAACTGTGCACTCGTTTGTTCGTACTTTCTGTTCACTCTGGTCCTTTAATGTGCAATAAAGTACACAGTGCTAAACACCACGGCCTACTTCATCTGTACTTCATCAGATTAGCATTAGGTTGAAATCTCCAAGACAATATAAATGAGATCAATAAATAGTGCAATCAATCTCAGCTAGTTTAAATGTCCAGAGAGAGACTGAAACAGAACTCCTGTAGGCTAACACTCCTTTACCGAGAGAGAGAACACCATACACATTGTATCGATGCTAACATGTGTGTTGGCCCTCATGATGCTTCTTGCACTTAAACAGCAAAAACAACTCTTTCTGTTGACTGCCAGGTTCTTTGGAATAACAGTTTAAAATGCTGAATTTGAAGTGATAGGGAAAAAAAAGTACATATATGTAGTTCTTCCTTTTTTTGTTTTTCCAAGTGCATTGAGGCTTATCTTGTTCTGCATCTCTTTATACAATTCCCAGGTATTCAGGCAGGACTGAATAATCCTCGTCCAGCTCTGAGCACATTGTTAGTGGCTTTCCAGGATTTGCAAAGGAAAAAGTATAACCCAAAACTCTCCAAAGGAAGAAAGCAAACACAGCATCCTGATTCCAGGTATTTAAAAACAAACAGTGATAACAAACTTAAAAAGCCAAAGCAACATAGCACAGGCACAAGTTCTACAGGTATAAAGGATGTAATTACTTGAAATCTGTATGCTGAAAAAAGCATATTACTGAGGGGAAAAAAATCCTCTGCATGGTACAGATTTGGCAATAATCTTCATCACTTCATCTTCACAGTGAAATCAAAGCAGTTGCAGCAGTCTCAGTCTGGAGTGATGACTCAAGCCCTGACATACGTTCCAGAGCAAAACAGGGCAAGACAATTCTGAACATTCCAGGTTTTGCTATTGTTGCAGTTTCCCCAAAATGGCAACTGTTTCACTGGGCTAAAATAATCTTTCTCGGTTTGACAAAACTCATAAAGAGAGCTTGTTTTTTGAAAAGCAGCAAAGCAGGTAGGACATTTTTTACAGCTTCCTTTCTTTTTACCTTTCTGTGACCCCTCAGAAGACACAGTCCTCTCACAGTCTAATCAGTATGGGGAATTGCAGAATGAATGGGCTGGAAAATTCCTTTGAAAGGCAATAATAATATTTTTTCATATATGAATTCCAGCTTGATTCGTAGAAGCTCAACAAAATGAAGTTACGGTTATTGTTTTTTTATTTTTTTTGCTCCTTGATAGAGCTTTTCAAAGGCATTTGCTTTTGCATAAGTTGTAAGTTTATGTTAAAGTCCTATGCTAGTCAGTGTTACACGTTTTAGTGCATTTTGTACTGCCCTGGGAGCTAACCCCCCTCCCCCAAAGAACTCTTTCTCAGCCCCTTCATCTGTAACCTTTCTGCAAGTAAATGCTAATTGAAAAAGAAAGAACACCACTAATCTTGGAATTTAAATGCATTTAACAAAACCAATCTCAATCTAAATTGTTGTTTCACCATTCCCTTTTCCCCAACAGATGTCGAGAAACTGCAATTCCTATTAAGAACACTTGACTGTTTACTCAGCAAGAGAACTTCAGGCTCAGGCTGCATCAATCTAAATGCGTTTCAGGACGTCAGTCTTTTGAAAAGTGCAGACTGTTAGTTGGTTATTTTTAAATGTAATCTTCACGTGAAAGAGTTGCTGCATTTTTCTTTTCGTTTTGTCATCGCTCGCTCTCTCCTCCCTCTTTTATTTTTTTTAATGATGGCATCAAACATAGATGTCCTGAATTTTTATGTCCCGTTCCATTTAAGTTTCTCTCCATGGTGCTTTATTTAATTTTTTTCTTCTTTCTTTTCAGCTTTGACCAAAAGGAAGATTAGTCAAGATTGCAAACATTATTGCAGAAGAAAAAAAATGTTTCCAGAAATGTTATGTAGTAAGAATGTTAGACATCAAAAATGTGAATATGTTTTCTTACTGTGCTTTACAGTAAAGCCCCCGTGGGCTTTGACCACAGACCTACGTAAAGTTATCTGTGCAGATAAAGGCAACTCTGTGTGATTTTGTTGTTTTGTACCCTGGGCGTCGCTGGTTAACCATGATCAGGAAAGTAAACATGTGTCTTGGTGTTTGGTTTTTTTTTTTCCCCTTTTTTCTATTATCTTTTCACACAATCATTCAGTTAGTAAATGCAACATTACTATTTGCGAATATCTCCTCAAGTGCTAATCACTGAAATATATCTTAGGCCTCAATTCTGCAAGTACAGTATATAGTTACACTGGTAAGAAACCCCATTTGGCACAAGTCCTTCAAGCATGTTTTACCACAGAATAAATTTCAATGTCTTTACTCATCGGGTTTTGAAATGCAGTGGGTCAAGTCCTTCACTTGTTCGAGGGGGAGCTGGTGAGACTGGGGATTTCAGGCTGTGTTTTTGCACCTGCACTGCCACAGGCACGTGTGTGGTGGCTGGGGCAGCCCGACCTCCAGCTGTGTGTTGGCCTGAATGGGGGATGCTGCTTTGCCAGAGTCTTGAATAGCCTCCATTTTCTCTGACAAAAGCAGGTAGGGAGAATGCTCTGGATCATGCAAGATCAGGCTTAGCTACATGGCTCTAAACCCCATCATTCTTAAGTACTGAAATGCAAAGAAAGTCAGCCGAAGTGTGGGAAAATGGCATGTTGGTTAAAAAAAAAAAAAAAAAATAGCTTATATTGTGAATGCTGACAGGCAACAGATAATTGGGTGCATGGGTGTGTGAGGGGGTGAATGGTTGAAACTGAACTTTTGAACTCTCAAGCAGGAACCTGCTACTTGCTGGCTGCAATCTCTATGGGCTGGCTGTAAATTTTGGTAACACCTGGGCTAAATAAAAGTTGTGCATCTTGCATCCTCCAGTTAGTAAAGAGGAATTAAAACTAGCAAACACGTGGCTGCTCATCTGTTGGGCTTCTGCACGTAGACTACCTAGATAGTGAAAGGGGGAGATTTGGGTTCCAGAAAGCAGACCTGGTAACAAAACAAGGAGAAGGTGATCCAGAAAGAAGGCTGGAGGAAAGATCTTGGATGTGGGGATCAAGAAGATGAAAGCAAATGCCAAGTGAAGCCTAGGGGCAAGCCCTGACCACCATGACCTTCTGCCCAACCCTCCCAGGCCAGCAGTGATCCCTGGCTGGAAGTGAAAATTTAGCAAATGCATTGCTGGGGAGGGTAGTGTATAAGTGAGTCTGTGAGAAAATATAGCTGGGTAAAACCTCTGATCCTGCTGGTTCTTAAATCCACCCAGTGTCTAGATCCACCATAGGCTGTGGCTTCCCCTGTCTAACTGGTGACAGAAGAGTGAAGAATACTAAGCCACACGTTAAAGGGTGATACTCAAGTATCATAAGCATTGAATATTGTTTTTAAAATAGGTGTTTCTATAAGACTTCTGGGGAAAATGCAAATATACAAGGAGAAAATTGAATAAACCGTGGACTTTGATTAAGATTCCACTAAAGATTTCAGTACTTGAAGATAGCCTGAAAGTGGAAGCAGTTGTAAGGAAAAATGAAGTCAAATGAAGTGCAATACACAAAGAAATCTCTCACATTGGCAATCTAATGGGTAAGTTTGCAGCCTTTACCACAGTTACGTATCCAGAAATCCATTGGAACCAATTACTACTGGGTAAAGCAGGCAGGAAAACCGTTTCCCATCCACAACATGTCAAGATATCAGAAATAATTCCATTGTACAGCATGAAAAAGAAGGAAAAATCAAAACTTGAGAAGTTTTTCATGCGATTTTCAAGTCCTTTTCATGGAAGAATATGCCCTCTCAAGAGTTCAGTTCATCTCTGAAAGCTCCAGAGCAAAGTCAAGAAAGCTGAAGATTTTTTTTTTTCTTTTCTGATGCAAATTGCAGTTGAATCAATAGATTATTTTATAATCCAAAAATCTGTTATTTAAAAACTTTTCACCGTCGTCAGTCTTTTTAAACTTAGGAAACTTTACAGGCATCAAAGAATTAGCGTGCTCATCTCTATGGGTGCAATCCTTCCCTCTACCCCAGGACTACTCACAGCAATCAAAAAGACTACAGATAGGTTGATGGCCCATGAAGCTGTTGGATAGTTCTGTCTATAAGTTCACAACCCTGATCTGGACACTCAGTATCTCAAATCATGTATACCCCAATATGTATTCACAAATTAATTTAAACGCAGTCTCAGCGAATATAAAATGCCTGATTTTTTGATCTAGCATTGACATCCTTTTGCAAACTGTGGGTTTTTTTTTTTTAATGTGCTTACATTCTGTTTTCAAAAATTATGAAAGAAGTGAAGGCCAGAGACTGAAAGGAATTTGAGATCTCCCAGATAAAATCAGTGTTAGTGAGACAAACACGTACTTCTCTAAATCTAGCCTAACTATAAAAGGTATGTTTTATAGGGTATCTATTGTGAAACAAATACATGCCCTATTCAGAGGACCCTACAACACATCCGTCTGCAACTGGTCCTGCTGTAATCTGTCACCCAGCCAATGACTGGACAGCCATATGCCATCACAATGGCATTGCACTTTTCAACCCTTTGTTAATGGAGACTGAATTGTTTTATACTTTTTCTCCACTAGTGACTTGAAGACCAACAAAGAGCAACATGCTATACAACATGATAAAAGTAACGGCGCTTGAATGTGAAGTGCCTACAAAAAAAACTCCCTGCAATTTTGGGAGTCAGGAAAAGGAAATAAAATAATAATTTGTCATGTATGTATTAGAAGTTTGAGATCCCATAATAGTGTGAACTCTTTGCACCAACAAAGTATATGCATGGGTGCAAAGGGTCTGAATTACATACAAAATTTCTCAGAACATCCTACGCCATACAGTAAGTTTGTTAAACCAAAGTTGAGAGTTCTCCAGTTTCACTGAGTGGCTTTCTAAATTACAGTAAAACAACTGATCATCCTAGCAGCCATGGCAAACACAAATGTTTGTGCAGTAAGGGTAATCTACTTTTGAGACACTGCTGTTTAGATGACATAGTTTAAAATTCAATATTCAGAATCAGCAGCACTTTCAGGTAGTTTAAAATGTTTTTGTAACTTGGTTTTCTTGTTTTGGTCCAAAAAGTAGCCTTGGAAACAAAATTCATTTTTTGAGGAGACTGAATTCTAACTGAACAATTTTTGCTTCCAAAATGTTAGAACCAAAGGGGTTCAGGTTTGTCATTATGCTGTATTTTTCCTTCAGTGTCAGGAATGCAGGTGTTTGCTCTCTGCTTACATTTGGTTCAGCAAATGCATTCATTGTGGTCACTGCAAGAGAAATTCCTCTCTCCGTGAGTGTCTGGCTCACCTGGGTTCCCCTCTGATGCTCTTTCATAGCATCGCAGTCTAGTGAGAGTAGAAAATCTTGTACATTCTTGTTTTGTGTTAAGGATCATGTTCCTTGTGTTAAAGGTCAGTCCATAGTGTTTAGTTTTCTTCTCCAATACAATTTCATTTTTAGTTTGTGGGGTTGTTTGTTTGTTTGTTTTGTTTGTTTTTTTGTGGTGGTTTTGTTTGTTTGTGGTGGTTTTTTTTCTTTGTTTTTTCTGGGGGCTGTGGTTGATTTCTTCACTCTGAAGCAAGAAGACCCTCAAATTCCTGTTCTCCACTCCAGGACTGGTCTATGAGAAAGAAAGGGCATCTGCAGAGGGGTAGTGACAGGAGAAGAAGACAGTTGGGTCTGTATTTGAATAAACACCCAGCTGCTGCACGCCAGGCTGTACTCACAGCACTGTAAGGAAATGTGAGAGCCTCTCTGACCTGTGTGGCAGCACATCAAAAGGTGGAGCCCACCTTAGTGTGTTGCTCCCACTCTTTTTGCTGCATGGTGTGGAGGATAAACAAGCTGGCCTTCCAGCTCTGGAGGCAAAGCGTCCAGCTGGGGACTCGGGCAGAGCCACCTCATCCCCAGGAAGAAGGGCCTCCCAACAGCATTACGAAGCACCAGGTGAAACCGGGTGTCCCTGTCCTCAAGGTGGCTGGTGCTGAGACAAAAAGGTTCTGTGTTGAATCTGGAGCCCATTCAGAGCTGTGTTCTCCTTCCTGCTGGCAAAATGTGCTGCCTTAGCACCCAACCCACCCATATGCTAGAAGTAATTCAAATGGGAAATTCTCCCCAGCCTGCAGTGAAACACATCTCATATAAAAATACTCATTTTCTTCACTGTTGAGGGCCGGACCCAAACTTTCCCTTTGTTTCCATGTGAGTTACGTGGCTATTTATCTTTTTGGTCCCAACACACAAATGTTTTGAGGAAAATTGTTATTACTGTGTGGAAACCAAGTCACATCACACAGGCAGAGCACAAATAAGGTGCTACTCATACTTCTTCTCTACTGAGGTTTTGTATCCAGAGTGAATTGATAGTTTTTCATGATGAGTTTGTAGTATGTTTATAAACTGCAATTAGATAGAAGAAAATTTTTACTTTAACAATTAAATTTATGCTCAGATACCGCAGCAGAGTGCTAGTTGGGTAAAGGGCAAGAAAATAATGCTGCGCAATCTTTAGGAAATTCATGGTGAAAAATTGGTTCAGTTAGGAGTAAATACCTGTGTTCTTGATAATTATTCCAGCTACTCCAAATTCATTGTGCTGCAAACTTTGCCTGAGATTCTTTTGGGAACAGACATTTTTGTATGACATTCTTCATACCTTGTGCCATGAAAAGGTCAGAAAAATTGGAAAACAGCTTTGTTTTTCATAGACAATGAGGTCTTTTATTTCTGGGCCTTGGTTTAATAATAATGCATGTTTATGTTTCACTTTTATCCTGTTTGGCTTTAAGTATGTACTTATATGCTTGAATTAAGACTTCAATAGACAAAGCAGGAAAAAGAAAAACAAATGGGTTTTTTTTGGCTGCTTTATTCACCTTTGCAAATGAAGAGTCAGACCAGTTTGGAGCCCAACTGATATTTCCTATCAGTGGTAGCACTAATATGGTACAATAATTCCAATTAATTAATTCTAATTCTAATTAATCAATTAGAATAATTATTTAATAATAATGCTTTAAAAACAATTACACATGACTCTTGCAAGGCACATCTTTATTCCTGTCCTCATTTAAGGTGACAGTGAGAAAGGCAGATGTTTGCCTGAAGTACTTTTAGGATGAACTACTCTGGTTGGAACTAGAAATCCTGACTCTTGTGTCGTGGTTAAAATTCACAAGACACTTTGAAAACAATAAACAGTTTACTGGCCAATGTTGTTCAATAGGTAAATTATATTGTTCTTGCCTTGGTTACTGGTTAGCCCGGAACTTTCTGGAAAGTCATTTTAGATTGATAAAAGTAAAAGTTTACCTGTTTGGTGGATAAAAATAGAACAAAAAAGAATTATAAATATGATGAACTTTCACAAAAGATGAACCATTTGTAAGAACTGACATGCTTTCAAGAAGCATTTGATTTAATTTAAACCTTAGTTCAAATTAATGTCCTATTTTTTTTCTTAATGCAACCAGATCTTCAAGGTATTTATCGTTTTTATTCCTTTATTATTTATACCCCTCACAGAAATACTGGAGGGCTCATCTTTTATGCAAAATGAGGACCCTGCATTTCATGTTAGGTAAGATTTACTCAAAGGAATGCCCACATCTTTTATGGATGAACTATTTATTCACTTTTGTGAATAAAATATTCAGGGGTACAGAATTCATAACCTGTTTCTTTAAGATACTGTGCAATTGTGGTTAAAAGATGATATTACAGTGAAAAACACTGCTAATTACCATTTATTATTATCCATTATTATTTCCATTTATATCTCACTATTTTTATCTTGCTCATAAAAATTTATCTTCCTATGACTTAGTCCAGATTGTATGATAATAAGTGAATAAATAATGCTAGCACTTTCCTGATATTTTTTTTTCTTCTCTTTTTTTTTTTTCCTTTTCGTGAAACCAGATTTCTAGATGTGAATCATCACTTTGTATTTCCCACCCCTCCTGAAAACAGCTACAATTTTGTAGAAATTGCTAAGTATCTGAGGTGAATGTTTGGTAGAATTCTGCAGGCATGTGACAAACAAACAAATACGTAAACAGAGTAAATACAAATACAATACATTCTGCAGATTTTGTCAGATTCTGGGAACATTTTTACTGACCTGAAGAAGGATTTTTTTTTTTCTCATGTGCTGTTTTCTGTATGTTGTGTCACACAAAGCATATTCTGTGCAATCTGTGAAGCCTCACATTAGACAGAGTGAAAGTTAAGTGAATTTTAGGAGGATTATTTATTATATTGCAAATCACAGCCTGGGATAGTGCATTTCTTCACTGAAATATGTTTTTAGCACTTTGGAAATCCCTTTGTATGCATCTGAATCGACTAATTTCTCTGCAAGCATACGTGCTATTCAATATACTTGTTATGTGTTTGTAGCTCTTGGTGTGTAATGAGACATTTTTGCTGTTGCTGATAATTTTGTAGATTCCGTTGTACCCAGACATATGGTGTCAGTTGTTTGAAGGCTTTAGAAAACCTCGGATTGGCTGTGATGTATAAATGCGATAATCCCCATAGAAAACTTCGGACTTCTCGAACCAGAGTTTAAAATCTGCATGTTCACTTGCAGACTGGGGAGTTTTAAAGACAAATGGGCTCTTGTAGATAATTTAACATTAATGGCCCAACTAAACAAGAAGTGCAAAACATTCAGCCCCCAGGAAAAGCGGTACAAAGTCTGAGATGTTCTTCCACAGGGTATGAGCTAGATGGAAATATGTATAACCAGCATTTTATCAGTATTCAGTGTGTATTAAATTAGTATTATTAAAGGACAACATTTAAATACTTTAATGAGGAAGAATGATGATCTGTCTTCTCTCTGTAGTCCTAATCCAAAACCAGCAGCAGCCAATCAAAAGACCTCATTGATTTTGATGGGTGTTCTATTGAGCCTTATGTCTGCAAGCTGGATGAAAGGCAGATACAGGGAATTGGAGGGCAGATACTTCTGGCTTCCCTTAAACCCACGCAAGCCACCACAGGTCCTTCATAGTATGTGCATCTGGGGTGAAATCATGATGCCGTCATAGTCAGTAGGAGTTTTACCATAGACTAGGGGTGTATTTCAAATTTTGGTCTTGGTGTGAGTAGTCCAGTTTATTTTATTTGCTATTCTGAATACGAAATATCCCTGATGAGGGTGTTCTTAGATTGTCTCAGTGGGCCTGTAAGCAGCAGAGTTTGGCTGTTATGTCTATAGCCCTGTTACCTGATTTGGGGCATAAATACATGTTCAGAATCTTGATGTGAAGCGTTTGCTATTGTAGCTGCCTAAAAAAGCAAATACTTGTCGAAGTCCAAAACCTAAGTGAAAGGATTGTTTTTAGCTGACCAAACAAACAAAAAAAAAGCTAATTTCACTGGAATTAAATAGGTGAAACAAACATAATCCCATGATCCATTCAGACACAGATGTCAAAGATTGCTTGCAAGGTGTATTTCCCCTTATTCTTTGGATCACCAGAAGAACCAGTTGTACCCTCACCTCAAGCTGCTACTACTGCAGTCTCGTGTGTAAAAGTTACTGCTGTTTAGAAGGGTGCAAAATGGTGTATTTGACAATAGGGGGGTGCCTTTCTAGAGCCCAGAACAACCTCATTTGGGTATACACTCTATCCTTTCTCTCATGTGTAGACAAGACATCACAGCTGATTTCAGAGGAGCTGCATATGAAGGGTTTTATTCTGTGAATAGGAAATATTTGGATTCAGAGTGCTAGTTACTTTTTGCATGCAAATGCCCTGTTTTCTAACATAAAGGGCTATATAGGTTGCAGATAACTGTTTTGTGAATCAAACCCTAAATCCTTTTTTTATTTTAACTGGAAACTTTAGTCAGTGGATAAGCACCACCAGTCAATATTCAAACAGTTTACAGCTTGCAAAGGAATATTTTTTTTTTTTTAAATAAAAATAAAAAAAGAACACTTTAAATAAGAGAAAATAAACAGTTTTGTTGGAAGTGGCCTGGTTATGGATATCTTCTTTCCACCCCAGTGGTTTGATGTGACTGTTAACCGGCACTTGGCTGTTTTATAACTGGTGCAATTATTTTGTCAAAGGTTGTAGGGTTTTTTCCTCCTTTAAAAAAAAGTTAGTTTACAGTTTATTAACTTAGATTACTCCTAATGGCTCCCATGAGTCTTTCTACTGAAACAAGGACCAGGATAACTGATTTCTTAAGACCAATCTGGAAGACTTTAAAATGCATTAATAGCTATCACTGAAACAGCAGGAGGAAGAATAGTCTGTCATTTGGGGTTTTTTTTGTTTGTTTGTTTTCTTTTTCTTCCTCCTGTTGTCTGTGTAAACTTTTCCCCAAACTTTAACTATTTATCTGTTATCTTGTCTCTCTCTTTCTCTCCTTTTTTTTTTTTTTCTTTTTACAGCTATTAACAGGCTAAGTTTTCAGTGAGTGCAAATAATCAGCAATGAGTCTTTTTGGCTGTTCAGGGAGCACATTAGCACATAAATAGGAAACAAAGACTGGTTCTAAGGTGGTTCAGGAAAAAGGTAAAACGATACTTTAAAGTGTGGAGGCCTGAAGTCAAAGCACTCCATCTTCAAAAAAGTCTAGAACCTGTCCAGAATATTATTCCTGTTTAAGGTTTTATTCTTTTTAACATTCTGAATTTTTCGTACATGCACATGTTAAACATTTAGGTGCAAGTATGTGGTTTACATGTCTTTGAAGAAGGCAATCATTTATTACATGGGTCTATCAGCAGGAAAGGTATTTCCCTTCTTCCACTGTTTTGGCATGGCTCCCTCCAGACACACCTTTCCACCCTATTCCTCGCCTTCCTGGAAGAAAGAGGAATGTGTGGATGAAGGCTGAGCAGAAATGCTTACTCAGTGTGTCTGAACTAGTGTCTGGGAAACCTGCTGAAGAGTATGACAGGAAACTTTTTTGTACTTTTATTTCTTTTTTGTAGTTGCTATAGTGAATAATGGAGGAAATTTGATCTGCTGTGGAAGGACTGTACACAGCTAAAACAGCTGGGCTGTTTGTTACCCTGGTACTAACACTGGAGTACTCAGTGCCAAACATCATGAGGAAGTGATGAGTCCATATTTGCAGGAATAAGCATGTAGATAGAAACAGGGAAATTACAATATTCTGACCTCATATTTTCTATGACTTGAAGCTGTGGTGTTAGATAGTTTGGAGCATCAGCCATCCAGCTGGGATGCTGGATGAAATTTCATTTCTTCCTCTGTTTCTTTGCTGAGTAGTAGGAATCGTGCACTAGTTACATGTGTTGATTTTCACAGTTTTGGTGCACTGCCTGATCTAAGAAGGAAACGTTACTATGCTAGGTGCTGTACAAATCAAAGATTTTATAATGACAACACTCTTACTTCTGTTATCTGGAATAAAGAGGAATTGGGGTGGGGATGGGAAGAAAAGAAGCTCCTCTAATATCATGTCTAACAGGAAGATGCAGATAACTCAGAAATACTGGCTTTGAGACTGGAAAAGATCAAGCAAGTCCAGCTTAGATGTTTCAGTATTGTTCTTCCCACTGCTTTCCAGGGGGCTTTTGATCAGATACAGCATTGCACACATGTATGAAATGAACTGTAACAGAGCTACTAAACCCCTCTGCCCCTACCCTTCAAAACCAGGAACTGGTGTTTGTCATATTTTGAATTGTCCATGATATAATTAACCAGAATGCAGCACATGAAGAAAAGATCTAACGTACCTACAGCAGAGATGTTTATAAAACAATAAATTAAGAGAGAGCATGGAGCTCCTTAAGAATCACTTTTTAAAATGTTGCTTGTGAAATATATTCAATTATGCAGAGCTCAGTTACTGGCATCATCAGGTGCTATAGCTTAGCATAACTCCTTCAAAGTTAATTTTACCATATTTACAGAATGGTCCTATTGTCTCTATTTTCCTTAGCTGAATAGGTTTACAGACATTTTCATTGAAAGTTTGCTTCTAGGAGTTTATTTCCAACCTATTCACTGATTCAGTAGAAAATGTTTCATTTTCAGTCCTGAATAGGGGTCATATAATGTCCTCTCTCTATGGTACTTTATGGTTTTATTCTTTATTGATTCACAAATGTGTATTGAAAGAATAAATTTTATCAGATAGGCAAGTTACAGCACATTCCTATTTTCCTGGAATGACTTTTGCATATAGATCTGTAGTGTACTAAAAAAAAGGTCTACTTCGATGGGAAAATCAAATGTTAAAAAAAAAAATCAATGGATTTATTGGGAAAATTCACGTCATTTTCTACTACTAGTTCTCTTTGACACTCATCTGTTGATGTTCAAGCTCTCCTGTAGTAAAAGTGACTACAGTGTATGACATAGTATGGTAATGAAATGGCATACTTTTCTGTTACACTGAAATTTCAATAAGGATGGAATTTTGCCTCAAAAAGAGGGCAGTGATCTTCTCACAAAGACTGTCCTTTGTCCTGAGGCACACAAAATCCCCAAATCCCTAAAATATTTTATCTAAAGATAAGATAATTTTGCACCAGCCCAGGCATGAAAAAGAAAAGTATATCAGATGCAGCTGGAAAAGTCCTGTTGCTGAGGGAGAAGGTAAATTAAAGGTTTCTATCTTATCTGTATTTCAATTACAATTTTATTTTTGGTCCCTGGCAGTGCAGACAGTTGAAGTCTTGGGAAGTGGAAACAGTCACAGGTGTATGAAAAGGGAATCTTTAATGGTGGAGATGTATATATTTGATCTATGTTGCTTTTCATGTGGGGTATACATGACATTTAAATAAAAATGTGGACTCTTATGGAGGGGCTCATCTGTTTCAGTTCACTTGAAGGTTCTGGGTTTTTTTGCCTTTTTCTTCTCTTAGCAATAACCACCTAGTTTGGGTCTGCAGCTCCACATGGCTCATTCTAATGATCAGAACTAATGAAACTAGTTGTGCAAGGACAAAGACAGTTATTCATAAAGGGGCTGATCTGACCTCCATTGGTGCCAGTGTTGCATATTTGTATGCAATACTCTGGGAACTGGATAACAGTCTTGAGATAGATACCTCTCAGCTCTTGGGCACATGAGTCTGTGGGTAAAGACCAGAGAAGACTTCCACTTCCTCTGTTCAATGACAGTGTAAATCTAGTTCTTGCTGAAGGTGTTGCATTTTATCGGGTGTCTTGGCAGTTTGTGCTGTGTTTTTGCTGTATTAGGAAAGACATCCAAGACTTAGTAAGTTCTCATCTCAGGTATAATATCAATCTCCTTTGGTATCAGCAGGGCAAAAATGGTTAGCTGACACCACCACTGATGCTGAGTATGCAAATAGCTAAAGTTTGTCTTCAGTGACAAGGGATTTATTCATGTAAACAGAGAACCTCATCGTTATAGTCTAGAACTGATTAATCAACATATTCAGGTGGCTTAGCAGGTAACAACCATGGACCTGGTTTCATGGGCCAGGTTATGCTACTGAATCTTGTTCTTCAAATGGTCTTGGCCCAACAGGAGGATGACAAAACAACCTTCCTTTGCCTATATTTCTATCATGAACACCACAGACGGGCAGCTTTTTGTGACTTATTATCAGGAGACTCTGGGAGACTGAGAGGGAACGGTGGTGGGAGAAGTACTGTCTTCCATGAGCTAACCCCATGCAAGCACTGGAGTTTAGTTCCCTTAGCTGAAGAACAGTTCAAAGCCCAAAATGCCGCTGTCTTGGAAAAGCAGGGAAGTCCTTCATATCGTCTTGACAAAAGATAGGTGAATGAAATGGAGCTCACCTTTATGAACCCAGAAAGGCTAAGGGAGCATTTTAAAATCCCTTAGTAGATTTGGGATAAACACAAATCTGAACTGGGCTGTGATAGCTAAGACTAATATCTATTTGGAACTTTACTGCAGACAATTCTGGTCTTTTCTGTTTTCTCCCAGATAAGAAATATTCTGAAAATGATCCTGTTGACTGATATTTCAGTACCTTCTACCTAAAACAGAGGGTTAACATAACTAGAGAAAGAGGCAAGAGAAGGTGAGAGAACAAGGCTAGAGAAATGTAGAAAATTATAGTAGCAAAAAAAATGTCTAAACCCATTATCTTTTCAAGTCCCATAATCATTCACTTGCTTTAAAAAGTTAGGCGTGCACAGATCTAAACCTTCTAAAATAGGATGATTTAGTGAGTAAATCTCTTAATATCTGGATACACACACACACATTTATACCGTCTACTTATAGAAATATAGAATATTCATATATTTGTGCCTATGTGTATTATTATAGAGTCTACACAAATGCAACGTTTATTTGCTATCTTCTTGTTTGGGAATGGAAGGCAGAGAAGAATTCTCTATCTTGTGCTATTCCTCTTGGCAATATTTTCTTGTGTCTGTCTCAGATTCACACACAAATATTTGCTGAGGCATTTTCCAATCAGGACAAGATTTGAACAATTCCATGACTCGTTGCATCCTACATTTCATTATCTCCAGCAAAATCTGTATTTCCTCATTGGTATCACAGAAACACACCAGGGTTTTCATGTAACACAGTTAAAATTCACAGTGCATTATCAGAAAGTGTACCAGGCAAACATTTTAGGGTCTGGTGGTGTCCTATGGAGAAAGACCTGCAGAAATCACCAGGATAGAATGATGAATGGATTCTATATTATATTGCAGTTGAAAAGTAGCAGAGAGCTATCTAATAGATCTTCTACTGTTTAGTGAACAGGACTCACATTAGGTAATGGCAGCAGAAAACATTAAAGACAATTGTATATGATGTAGTATTCGGTCAGATTCATTCACAGTGTATAGTCATTTCCAAATGGCATTTTGC
Organism: Pampusana beccarii; assembly: GCA_013399365.1. NCBI lineage: Eukaryota > Metazoa > Chordata > Aves > Columbiformes > Columbidae > Pampusana > Pampusana beccarii. The sequence continues at coordinate 128,491 of VWYH01006088.1, read as the reverse complement.
TGTTCTTTGTTCTGTAGCAGTGTCTAATATTTCTAAACATTTTTAGGCTCTGTGACACCTTAATGGTATACAATAACAGTATGCCTCCCTCTTAGAAAAATGGATACTCTCATTTTTCTAAACATTGTGCCTTTACCTTTAACCATTTCCATTTAAATGCAAATTTCAATCATGTCCACATCTCTGTATTCCAACAGAAACACAGGGAAAAGACTATACCTTAAATCCTCATTTCTCCATAAAGGGAGCTGTTTCCTTCACTCCATGTTATCTATCTTCCTTCTCATTTTATACGTCATCATTGTGGCAAGTTTACCTTGCAGAATTCACAAACGAAAAACAGCCTTCTTTTTGGTTGAAAACTCTTCTGTTTTTATGTACTAAAAGAACATTGGCATTTGTAGTTTATTTTTATTTCCTGTTAAATTTGTCGGACATAAAATACTGACATGGAAATTTCTCATTCACAAGTCTTTGAATTATTACCAGCGTTTTCAAGTGTTTATATACTCAAAAGTTTGTAATTTCCTAAACAACTGCAGACAAATTCAGTGAGTTTGTATCATAGGCATGGATTCCTCTTGTAATTATTGTTCCAGTTTAAAGAAAATAATTGAATTTAAGGGTTAAGGAGAAAACGTGATGCTATGAAACATATGTGACATTGGTGTCAGTTTCCTGAATGTCTGTTCTTCCCATGCAGCTTAGCAACACATTTGAGCAATTCATTAAGGTGCCTCTGCTTAGTGAGTTTTCGGAGAGAAAGTTTCATTTGAATATGGTGTGTAAAGAATACTCAGACAACAGCCAACCAAAACAAAACATGTCCCTCTCCCCTTGTGCTTCACCAAAAAAAACCCCAACAAACAAAACAAAAAACCTACAACCTTTATCTGTTGTTAGTCCCTCTTGATTTACTTTTGACAAGAGAGGGCACTGTGATAACATTCTAAAGAGTGGACATACTAGTATACACTTGCCTCTGAGACAGAAAAGAAGCCAGGGATTAACCCCTGAACCAATTACCTTACAATATAGCAACTACTTCAACAGGGGGAGAGGAGGGGGGAGAGACAATTCAACTAATTAGTGCAAGTCACAATGTTCTTTATGGGAATTACTCGGTTGGAAGAAAAATTGTTGAGTGGGCTCATAGGCAAGAGGATGTCTGCTTTAGAGTGTATTTATTAATTCTCACTTTGAGTCAGCTTTTACTGGCTGAGAAGCTTAGCTGAAGATATTTAATGGCTGCAGTCCTTCAAGAGTATTATACGTATTGGAAGTGCTGCACAGGTGTACTTTTTCAGCAAAAGTTTGTTTTTAACCCTTTCTAAATGCAGCCATGTGCAGTTCTAACTCTCCAGCATATTTCTGGTATTGGAGGGGTCTAAGTCCACTTCATGTAGGTCAGAAATATCTTGTGCTTGTCATATTAAAACGAAGGCTTAAATGGTGTAATCCTGATACACAACTCGCCATGTGAAGAACTTTTTTTACATATTAACTGGGATAAAAGTGATTTTGAGCACACTTTTTAATGTAGATAATAAGTTGGGGGCACTTAAGTTCTGTGGTGGCCAGGGACGGAGGATGAAGCAATAAGATTTTGAGCATCTGCACTTTGAAAAGTAAATTACTTTGGGGTGTGACAAGTTGGGTACCTGGAGCTTCTTGTTATTTTCAGAAAATCTTGCCTAGGTGTGGTTTATGAATGTAAAACTGTATTGTTGGCAGGGGCAGGACATTTCTCTCCTGCCTTTCTCCAATATGTCTAATGCATTCTTAGTGAAATATTATTATTGATAGGAATAAATGTCTTCTGAAGGAAAGCAAAAGCTGCAGGAGGTTATTTGCATTTTAAATTTTGATAGATGTCTTGCTGACCCTTGAATCTTTTTTTTCTTTTTTTCCAAAGTGCAACAACTACTGCAAGCATTCAGACAAATACAGGTTTTCATAAATATTTCTAGTTGTGAACTTTATGTGGAATATGTGCCTAAACCACAAAATATGTTTGTATTTCACAGTACTTTCAGTTAGCAGAGGACAGACCATAAGCAGAGATGATAGATCTGGTGTTCATTTGATTATGAAGGCCTTTGGGCCACTGACTTTATATGTTCTGTGTTGACATCGATGACTTGCAAGTGATGCTTGGGAATGATTATGCTCTTTTAAAAGAATTTTACTTATACTTATTGCTTGTAATACTGGGTTGGCAAAAATTCCTTTTTTGGTCACTGCATGGTGACCTTGGTTTTATTATTTGTTCATGCAATCTCCAGAGCAGAGGTCTTGAATGTAGGGGAAGAGCTCCTTTTATTTTCTCAACAAAAACGTTGAGCTTATTTCCCTTAATATTAGTTATTTCTCCAAACTGGGAATACTCCTCCTATAGGAAAGCTGGGGGAAAATTAAAAAGGAAGACATACTCTGAAAGCTTCAGCTTTCTGATTCTTTATTAGAATAAACAGGACTCCATTATTTTTATTCCTACTCTGTATTTATCGTTTTTTTTTTCTTTCTAATTCCTGCAGGTTGGAGCAGATAACTGTATGACACTACTTGATTAGCAGAGACTACTATCTCCCACAGAAATGGGAAGACCTCAGTTGATTCTCTTTCTCCTTTGTATTTTGTTCAGCTTTTGAGCTTGAAGGATATATTAGCTAATGGGGAGTCTGCTGCTCTCTGTCTTGATCCAGAAACAGACAGGTAAAATTAACAGACATTGCTTGAAGATTAGCTATCATTAAGTCTAGCTTTGACACATGTGGCTAATTGAAGGAATACCAGGTACATCAGGAAATAAAGAATAATGGGTAATACTTAGAAAATAACTGTATCACCTCAAATCCAATATGAGTGTGACAGTGTTTAGATAAAGTTAAGGGAGTTAAGATCATGCAGGCTCTTCAAGCACTGAATATTGTTAAAAAAGTGTATATCCCAGATGGTAATTCTTTGGCGAATGTTTGTTTGGGTTTTTTTCTGTTTTGGTTTGGTTTGTTGTTGTTGTTTTTTTTTTTTTGTTTTGGTGGGGGTTGGTTTGTTTTTAAGTGACAGCTGATCTTGCTGTGAACAAAATTATAATCCTTTTCTTTAGCCAGCTGCAAAACTTGTTTATTTGATACTTTTTGTTTATTTTTGCATTTTGACTATGGATCTGAATTTTTCAAGTTTGGTTTTCCACGTGGGACACTGTAAAAACAGGTCAGAGTCATGGAGAACTGAATTATTGTAAAATTGAATCAGAAAAGGAAAGGTATTACAGATCCAGACTCTGCTTATGTCTCATCTGTGCTTTCTTCTCTCCAACAGTCATTACACAGGTGTGTATGACAGCTGAACCTGTTTTACCAAAGGGCAAGGCACACACATTGGCTTCCAGGACCTTGTGAGGATTATGCACAAAAGGGGGTTTGTAGCATCACTATAAAATCCAAAGATGTATAATTCAACCTGGAAGTTGGCCTGATATTTGCTGTTTGCCTCCTTTCAGGAAAGTGTACTTAAGTGAATAAAACATGATCTAAAAAAATATTCTAATCAAGAACAAGTGAAGGAAACTTCAGGAAACATTTGGGTACCTAATTTGAAATACAGTGCAGAAAACTATTACATTTTCACACTGAGAGCATGTACATAGTTCTAGCAACCACCTCAGCCCCCCCCCAAAAAAAACCAAAAAAAAAAAAACCCAAAACCAAAAACTCAAACCCCACAACAACAACAGCAAACCAACCAACCAACTAAACCACACACAAAAAGCCAAAACACCTGTGCAAGTCCCAGGCTTTAAATTCACCTGAACTTCGGTATGCGGTTGACTGTCAGGCTAAATTTTGCCGTGAATAATGTTTAAGAGGCATTGGCTTTCTTCCATACACAATATATGACTTTTCTGATTCACGTGTAAGGAGTTAAGTATGTAGTCAGTTAGAATGCAATAATCTTTGTATAATTATTTTCTTGCTTCCTATTTTCAATTGTCATTGTCTAGAAATGTGTCAGAGTCAGGAGTTATCTATCAACATGCTATAATGTTGATAAGCTTTGGTTTGCTGCTTGCTCTAATGGGTAAAAGCAGACAAATCTATTACCTGGATGAAAGGTGAGTAGCCAGGCCAGCAGCTATCCAAATTACCACAGCCAGTTCTCAGTCAGTGTGGCTCTGTGAGTTTATTCCAACAGAGATATTGCACCAGATAGAGTTTGTGATCCACAGTACAGTATGTCACAGACAAGAGGCTATCACAACTTTTTATGATGTCTAATACATCTTAGAACAGAATATGACTTTTCGAAAAATTAACCTGTTTTAAGAACACAAATTGTGCCAACCATTCATCTGCATGGGGGAATCACATCTGAAAATTAAATCCTGAAGTACGATCCATCTGTTTTCACTGTCAGGCTCAGCCCCAGGAACTCCTAAGCAGTTGTTGTTGCTGCTTTTTAATAGGGTAGGACAGTAATGCACAGCTCTCCAGATGTGTCCTGATCTTGTCTTGAGATTTCACACACTTGACCTCAGGTTGACATTGAAAACCCATCTGAGGCCCAACAGAATTACAGTGCCCTTCATAAAGAGGGGGAAAAACTTCTAAAGCTGAAGCTCTGGGAAGTGTTCAGTAACCAGTGGATGGTTCCAGCATAAACTTTAGCAGCCCAGGGAGAGCTGAGGGGGGAAGGAGAGGCTTTTTTTGAATTCTAATGTAGCACAGAACTTGGTCTTGTCTCCTGAAGTCTAGTTATTGATTGCTGAATCATGTGACAGGAAGGCCTGTGTTGCATTATATCAGATATATAAAGACAGATTGGGTTTTTTTTCTCCCCAAAAGATTGGTATTAAAATTATCAACTCAATAAAAAGCAGTGCTTTTTGCCATCACCTCTGGTTAGGAGTGAGAAGCCGATAATCCACTGTCAGAACATTTCTAATTTTAACTAGTGTGGGTATTTCTCAGATAAGTGAAGAAAGGTAGTGAAACTGTGCATTGATACAACCCAGACAATGAGCCTCTGGACCTACTGTAAGTGCTGATAATACAGAAACGATGCCATTCAATGTCTAAGTCATTTCAAACAATCATATTTAATGAGATTTCAGTCTACACTGCCCTGAGCAGAACACTAATATAGCACGAGGCACTGAACTACTCTCACGTACCATTCACATACAAAAAGCCATGCAAGGGTGGCTGCATATGACAATTTTGCACTATGATTCCTTTTCTGTTCCTTAGAAATAGCAGGTGCCGTGCTGAGGGGCAACCAGCTTTACCTTTTGGAAACCAGAAGGTTTGATTTCTTACTGGCTGTAGTGGACATCTACAGATAGTTCTGTAAACCACTCAAATAAAGCAGGTTATTATGGGAAATGTGCACAGAACAAATAAGAGGGGAAATATTTCTGATAACTTCAGGAAGAAAGTTGACATAAAGGGCTGTCTTCATCATTAGAGAACTGCATGATACAAGCTGCCCTGCCTTAATCACAGCTGTCATGAGGAAAGGAAATAGATTTTTAGGGTCCAGATAGGATTTCTCCTTGGAAATGTCAGGAGTGATTGATGTAAGACACAAGTAAAAAGCTACTCAAGAAACGTGTGTTGTCTACACTTTTGAATCCTGCACCCCCCCACTCCCCCCGATATGGTGTTGTCATGATTTTAACAAGTCACAGGAAGAGTTAAGCTGTGCTTTCTGAATAAATTAGTGCAGTCACAAAATGACACTTCCCTGACCTTTGCAAAAGGTGGAGAGTATAACGGTAAGACATACAGGGCTGTTAAACAATGTTAGATTTTTTTAACCACTCTGACAAAAGGTGCAAGCTCTTTAAAACAGTTTCCTAATGCACTTCAGCAAGAGAGCTAACTGACTGTCATAAGATGACATGCGTAACAGAGATCTTGCTACACATTTTGATGCAAAGGAACACCCTGTTAGTTGAAAATCATTGCTAACTGGATTCAGATGTTAGAGATGAAGTACATGGAGCACTGTACATTTGGTAAAGCTTAAAGATGCTTAAAAAAAAGAGATCATAAATCTTTAGCTGTGGCCTTTTATCAGCTCTTAATTTGTCATGGTATTTTAATTACTTTCAGTGTAAAAATTTTAATCCATATGTTAGGGGAGTCGATGCTTATTTCTTGCTCCTTCTCTTTAAACATAGTTTTAGAAAGTTAGCAGGCCTGTATTCATGTGGTGTTTTAAAAGCTCGCAATGGGCCATTTCAGAGTTCTCTTAGCTCCATTTTATGCACACATTCAGAAAGTTGTTCCCACGCTGACTTTGGAAGTTAAAAATTCAAGACTTAAAAATGACATAAATTTGTTTGGGTGGCTCCGGTTTGTATGGGACCTGGTTTTCAGAGGGCTTGTTCTCAGCATTGCTGTAAGAAGTTGCATTTTCATTGTTACAAGACAAGGTATCCAAAAGAGATAGTATAGTATTGTATTGTATATTGTATATCCCCAAAAGGGATAGTATAGTGTAGATAAGTATAGTATTGCTGGCTCTTGAAAATAAAGAGCAAACATGATGAGAGACCACTTTTCTTCTTTTTTTCATTTTTCTAATTTTTTGTGGCTATCGCCCTTTTAATCACCTTATTTTCAGGACTTACATGTGTGACTGCTGAGACATACACAAAATATGATCAAATTGGTACATGAAGCTAAGGGAAGCAATAAGGTATTCTCAGCACTGCATGACTGCAGTTAAGTCATTTTGAAATCAATAATCCCCTCGCAATTCACTGTGCCACTTGACTGGACATACAGATGCAGATGCCCTTGTAAATGAGTTTACATCGCACTGTGCTTGTAGCCACATAATCTTTCTTCCTTTCTCAACTCTGTCCCATTTTTCCTTGCTTCCGTTATGCATATGAAACTCAAATTAAGATTGCATGTAAAGTTGACTAGCTATTCCAGGTTATTTATTGAAAATGAAACTATATAAGCATACAATGTATGGTTTGCTTAAGATTGATTTATCTAACTCTTTCCATAATCCCAGGCAAATACAATTGCTATACAGCAGAGAATTGCATTGCAGGATAAAAGAAAAAGACAAAAAAGGAAGTATTAATAGACTATTTGTAGCTATTAAAACAGAGGGGGGAGCTCAATCTGGTAATAAAATGCATAATTCATCAAATAGAAAATTTAGAAAACACTAAATGGAAAATTGTCATTAGTTACAACAAGTAAAGATTTTAGGATGAAGGCCATGTATATTTTGAATGTAACTTCAACATTGCTTGCATATAAGATTAGACTGAAGTACGGGTGGTGAGTAGTCTTCGGGAATGCCTTGAATGGTTTTTGTTATCACCTTGCATTGGTCCTGCCGTACCCTTCCTTGCCCCTGCACTGTCCTCCTGTCTCTACCCCATCAGCACAGGTGGTGACATCAGGGCACTCTATGTTAGAGAGAAATCTGTAGTGTCTTAGTATCAGCAGTCCCAGGGTCTCAGGCTGCAAGGGAAGAGGGTCTACAGAGAGCCTGTTGTGCTACAGTAGCACGGCCCTGAGTTGTGTTCACCCTGTTGCCTGTGTAATGGAAGTGTGAAGCATGAGCTATAAAGAATGGCATGGTTTAGCAAGCCTCCTAAACTGATCTGTAAGGCTATGATATCACCATCATCATCATAATCACCCACTCCCTCTGTTATAACGCCATGAAGGATGCTCTGACAAACCAGTCATGACCTGGCTTGGCCCAGAAGTCTCTGTGACTGGTTTGGTTATCATAAGCTGCAGTTCTGAGGTTCTTCCTTTTTACATGGAATGGCAGCTCAAGCAGACAAACTACCACAGCAGGGTTGTCTCCCAGACCTTGAGTTCTTGCATTGGAGTCTGAAAACTTTCCTTTTGCTGAGAGCGTTATTGAATGGCATACAGGGAAGTGAAATGGTCTTTTTCAACAGTCAGTGCAGGCTGCTTTAGAAGAGAAAGCACAACAGGTGAGCTGAAGAATAATCAGTCCCAAAAAAGTACCTTCCTTAGTCTCCATACATATTGTTTTCACTTGTGAATCATGCCTTGTTTTTCACTTATTGATTTTATGTGTATATATATATATGTATATACACATGTATATATGCCTGTATGTATTTAGAATACATATGTACATGCACATGCAGGATAATATCTCTTGGTGTATTTGTTCACCCTGAAAATGTCCAGCCTCTTTTGAATCCCACCCAGCCCCTGGGTCACAGTGACCTTGTGGTATTCAGTTCCTCAGGCAAAGAGTATGCTGTGTTTGCAGCCCATCTTTTTTGTTGAATGTTCCCCTGGTTCTTTATCAATGTAAGGAATTATATCCTTACCATAAGACTGGGACAATCTTTATATGATACTCACAGAAACCAAGCTGTAGAGAGGACAGATAATCAACAGAGCTGGAAAGAGAAGTAGATAGGAAAAATGGCTATAGCTCATCGTAATTGGTAAGCTGCTCTAAGCGGGTTATTAAAAAGGCCTCCCTTTGGCCCACCTATGCCAAAAGTGCGGAAGCTTTTAGTTTCCACGTTCACTTTAGGTAGCACAACATAACTGCTCTGCTTTAAGGAAATTGAAAAAACAGGCTATAGAAGGGCTGTGCAATGCCTGGTACATTTGTTCATGTGAATGACACAAAGCATGGCAGTGGGCATTCTCAGCCAAAGATGCATATTGTTAGATACGCTTTTCCATTTTCTGTAGAAACAATAGGTTCTTATTACTCTAAGTTGGCATGACATAGTGTGAAATATCAGATGCTGCTTCATGCAGACTGAGGAAGTCACACACATTTTCACTCTGTCTAAATCTTTCATAAGACCTCCACTCTGGAGAGGGATCTACCAAACATCCTGTTTTGCTTTGCATTAAGAAATGCTTCTTTCATTATTTATTTGACAAAAGACAAAAGGAATGAGGTCTACTCTCTACATTGATAAGCCACATGCTTTTCTCAACCCACAGAGATTTGCCTGTTCACCTCTTAGTCTATCACTAAATCCTCCATGTTGAGTTGAGATCTCTTCATATTGCTTAGAAGAAAACATCCTTAGTCATCACCTCAAATCCTATCATCCAATCCTCAGGCTCAAGCAATAGTTTTTCCCTGCCACACACTGGTAAAAAAATACTGTCCCTGCTGTGACTTGTTCTAGATAGATGTTAGGGCCAATCTAACATTTGTGTTATGTCTGGTTGCATCGGCATTGCAGAGTCTGGCACCGTGTAAGAAATCCCATATTAAATTGAAAACCTGAAAGAAAGAACACAGCAGAATCGGAAATCCTGCACTCCAATAAGAAAAACAAACAAACAAACACAACAACAACAACAACAACAACAACACAGAAAACTGGAGCAGATCTAGAGAGAAAAATCCAATTTCATGCCTATATTTCAATGTTCTGGAATTTGCTTCTCTTCTCTCATTCATTTGCCCAGGAGTGTGCCAAAATTATTTTTCCTGCATGAATGTGCACATGCATCCTTCTCTCTTGCTCTGGTTTTCTTCCCCTCCATCTGCTTTTCTCCTTTTCTCTCCCTAATCAGAATTAGGAAGAGAAACCTCAAAAAATTTCTAGCCAAAAAAATTTTCAAATTACTCTGTTTCAATTAAATTACTTTGGTCTGATGAAACAGTGGTTTTCAGATGGAAGTATTTTCATTTAAATTGTTCGTATCAACTCCAGTAAAAAATACAATAGTGAGAAACTCAAAGTGAAGCAGTAAGTTCAAATGATGTCGTCAGTGTCTTCTTAGAAAAAACCTATCCTGTCACATACCTGAACCTTTCAGCTAATGTTTTTGTGCTGAAATACTACAAAACAATGACTTTAAAAACTTCATTTACTTGTTTCTACTGACCTACTAAAGATGTACATGTTAATGCTTGAGTTTACTCTTCAGAGCGTTTAAAATGTATATATATATCTCTGCTGGTGCATATGTATCTGTATATACAACTGAAACAGGCAGATTTGCTTGACTTCATGAACTAGATGCCAGACCACATCTGAAGAACTGCTGAGCTTGCAAAGTATAGTAGCACACTCCTCCTTCAATTCTCTCTCCCTCTCTCAGCTCTGATAGTTCTGGCCCTTCAATATTTTTAACCATTTCATGGTTAGAAGTTCAGAGACCACAATGGATTTTCTTTACGTGTAAGCAATGTGTGCTCCACAACTGCCGTTTACTTACTGGACTCCAAAGCAGAGCTATGTACCTTTCTTGACTGAGCAAGTTACATTATACGGTCAACATTTCAGAAATGTTCAGACTGAGACTCAGGTCTGCAGAAGTTCTCAGCATCAGGAAACTGAGACGTTCAGAAAATTTAGTTACAGACAAAGCCAGAACACAAGTTTCTGCATGCTTAGCATGGTTAAAAAAAACCCGCTACAAACGTATCCTTTTATAAGTGCTTAAATGAGTTCCTGCAAAATACTACCTTAACAGTACATGTTCAGAAATCTGAATTAGGACCCTGCATTACTCTTTTTTTCCTACACCTCAGACACATTTCTGCTGTCACTGGTGATGCTATTAGTTAGTGTTAGGATTTAGTTAATGTGATTTAGATTAGGTTGTTCTTATTTTGGAGGTATTTTTCTAGATACCTTACATGAGTAGTAAAAATCTTGATTTTTCCAGATTTGCACAGCTCTTGTCAGTCAGGCTCTGCCCCACCGGTCCAAGACAACATCGTGATTTCCTGAGCGTGTCATCTGGCAACACTGGTTGATGTCTGAGTGTGAATCTGAGGGAAGAATGTGCTTGTTCAAAGGAAGACTTTGGCTCTGTTAGAAGCAGACTTTGTGCTACGGATTTGTTACTCTATAACAAAGGAGGGCCACTGATTTGCAGACACAGCTCACACTGATGTCAATGAAAGCCACATATAGAGTTCAAGTGTGCAATGAAGCCCTTCTCCTCTAATTCATCTCAGGACTTGCCTTATTTCAATATACAACTTTGAGCTGAATGAGACTGGGATGGATTTTTAAAGACGTTGGCTGCAGATCCACGCTGATGAGAGGTGAGAAAATCCTTGCAGTTCCACGGACAAGTCGAAAACCTGCCTGAGCAAACTGCCAGTTCAACTGTTTGTAAAGCAGCCACAGACTAGGGAATTGCCGCACACAGATGAGTGTCAAATACTTGCCTAGCGTGTTTTGGCATCATTTTGTGTGCTTCAGTAGAGGCATGTTGATTTTCATCAGCTAAAGGTCTGGTTTTAAAGTGCACATAACTATTTTGAAGCCCCATCCTCAAAGTTCACGAGTTTGGAAATTTTTTTTTCTCTTTTCTCTGGGGTAACAATTTAATTTCACTGGGCTCTTCCTATATTGTTTCTCTTGAAGAATATAGACATGATGAAAATTGTAGGGCTGGGGCAAAGAGCACTATGTTAAAGTATAATTTCTGAAGAAAAGCACCACAATTCTGCACTGGACAGTCCAAACAAAGTGTTATTAAAATAGCTGTTTGACATACTAAAAAAAGCATGATATTTTCTGCCTTTAAGTGTTCTTTATAGTCTTTTTTATACTTAGTATATTGCAGACTGGTAAATAGTGGCCACAGAGTTTTACTGTTGTTAAATCAAATAAGGAAAACTGGAAATGTCCTCAGGAAGGCACACAGCAGGAAGAGGGGGAAAAATGGCAAGTCAGAGTGCAACCAGCTCTCAAGGTTTTTAGAGACCAGAGTAGAGCTTACCTTGAGACAAAAATAATACAAGTGAGTGTATGTCTCTACAACAGTCCTCTGGATAGGCAGGAATCAGCAGACTATGTGGCAGAGGACACTCTACCTCCTTGACCAAGGAAACTGAGGCACTGTCTGTGGAAAGCTAGCAATTTGTTGCTATATGTGGTTATTGTTATTTTGGTCATCCTGGAGCAAAGTGGAAAGTGTGCAGGAATCCTGGTCTCAGCTCCAAGGGATTTCTGAAGTTGGAAGTTTTCTTACAAAACTCTGTGTTCACTAGATACTGGTACTCATGAGCTGGTAAGGTTAGCAGAGGTGACCAGGTCTGAATGGACACTTATCCATCATCTCACATTCAGAGGAGATTCCTCCATGACAGCTCTGAACTCTTCAGTGTGGGCACCACGCATCTGACAGGACTACAGCACCTAACTTCAGGGCTAGAGACAGCACAGCACCTTCACCACAAGGCTCTGTTCACATTAGTCAAGTGCTCAGCCAGACTTCATTCCCTGGGAGACCACTGCCATCTCCTTCCCATGAGCTACTCCTAGAGTTCCTCTCAGCTTGGCTTTCTTAAATATGCAGTGTATTTCTAGAAAAGATTTAGTTGTGTGGCTTGTAGAGTCTGGAAACTTGGAATATTCTCTGCTGTAAACTGAGCATTGCTCACAAACAGTATGTTCTCACTCAGGATTGTTAAAGACCAGAGAGGTCACCATAATTGAAAACAGTATCAGTCAGGCATTCCGGCTGAGCTGAGGGTCTGTTTTCCAAGTTAATCACTGCTAAATTAATTGTGTTCTTACTGAGCAGGGTATTAAGACCAAGGTTTTGAAAGTCGCCAGCATTAAGTTACCAGTCACTGTCCCGCACTGTTATTTTGGTTATGCAATTAAACAGTCTCCGTGACATCATTTAAAAAGAAACCAGACTGTGAATTTCCACAAAACATTTCACATCCATTCTTTTTTATAGGAGACTGAAGAAAAAAATCATTTTGGTAAAATGTTAAAATAGTGTCTCAAATTGTACTATGACACAGAGCATGAGATAGATTTTGTGTGGCCAGTATGTCCACCTACACTAAAACTGAGCTTGTTTAAGCTATATGGTGGAGCCTGAAATGAGCACCCATTAGCTTCACAACTCCCAGTCTGTATACTTGCAGGATGAATTCTCTTGTGAGCAACTCTTTTCCATCTTTAATTTTCCATGGTGTTTGTAAATGGGAGGATCATTCACCTTCTTGACATAAACAGTTATGTTTTTGTGTTGTTTTTCAATAATTGCCATATTAACAGAAATGGATGCATTCTAGCAGGAGGTAGAATTATTCAGCCACATATATGTGTTCCTTTTGCTCATGCATTGTATTACATTCTAATTTTAAGTGATTGTCATTAATTTACTAAAAAAATATTTTTCTTATTTCTGTCTGAGAGCAGAGATACCATTTTATAAGCACTGAAACCAGCCAGGCATCCAGAATATTTATTTGACAGATTTCTGTATATTTCTAAGTTGCTTTATCAGTCATTAAAGCTCAGCTTGCAATACTTAACAATCTTGGCCTTGATCCTATAAGTATGCATATGCCTTGCTTTATGCATATAATCACTCCCATTGAAATCAATATTCATCCACATTACATTAAGTACAGGCATAAGTGTTTGCAGGATTGAGGCTGCCTTTTTTTTTTTTTTTTCGTATTCATACTATTTTCTGCTTGGTGTCTATTGTAGTCTTTTGAGTAAATGATTTGTGGACTGAATAGGGCTCTTCAGATCTCATTCCTCACTGAATGATACAATTCCTCATGTGTGGCAGGACCCACTCAAGGTTTTTCAGTTGTGGAGGCAACATTCAGTTCTACTTTTCCAAGGCTTTTCCCAAGAACAAAACTGAATTTTGTGATAATGGCACAAAATATTCAAGGAGTGCTTGCAAGGACTGAGTGAGACCGGTCAGGGTGATGTGGATGAGGAATCTGAAAGGCCAGGGCAGGTTTTGGAGAGCAGTGTGTGTGTGTAGCAGTGGTCCATGAGGTCTCAGTAGAGCTTTGCATTGCAGAGGGAGCCAGAGAGAAGCCATGCAGATTTTGAAGGAGGATGGGATACTGATGTTCTTGGTAGCCGTATATTTTGTCTGATCCTAAGCTGACTGTGCATCATCTATTTGCACAATCATTTAAAAAAGGCTTCAGGGAGGCTTCTTCCTGGAGATGTGCAATCAGTTGCTCTAACGCCACTCCGTTCTGCTTTTCTGATGGAAAAGAAGGATCACTGAGAAACTGAAATGTGGAAAGTGTCAGTACAAGTCGTCTGTTTTAAATACTAGACTCTTCCAGAACAATGGCTTCTTATTAATATTTTGTATTATGATGATGATGGATCACTTAAAAGTTGGGTGGAATAGAGGACTTTATGCTTTTTATTATATCTTGTTTGCCAGGCTATTGAATCTCTCATTTTTCAAGGGCTTTGTTGTTTTAAGAAACACTGATGTTAATTCACAACAATTATGAAAAATTACACACTATGATTTACAAAAATTACAAAAAAAGATTTAAAAAAATAAATTTTTTTTTCTGCCGTTTGTGCTGGCTGTTTATTTTTGCATCTACCATAATTAAAAATGGATCAATCATTTTTACTACTGTCTACAGTCAATTTATCTCTTACGTTTTCTTGTACCAACGCTGGAATGTTTGGCTTACAATTGTGGTAAGACAGTTTTGTCTCTTATTTAACTTTTTGTAGCTGCCCTTAAAAGTAAAATATGGAAACATTTTTGTTTGTGGTGTTAAAATTATGTTTCTAAGACTGAAATACTATTGTTTACTTTTACCTGAAAATGTTTCTGTAAATCTGAAGAGTTATGACATTTTCTGGTTGTTCAGCAACTTAGGGCTTGCCTTATCCTTCATTATTTTTCCATTTTTTTCATAGCACGGGAATGTCTTCAGTTAAAGATTAAGTTTGAATTTGGTCCTCCAGTTTATTATGTATATGAGTACATCTGTACACATTTCAATACCTCTGAATTTAAAAAAAGAAAAACTATACCTGAAAAGCATGTGCTTTTACTGGGGAAAAAAAAAAAAAAAAAAAAGAAGAAGAAGAAGAAGAAAATAAATTATGCCTCCTTAAAAACTTTGTTTCTCTTGAATCCTAGACCTGTGTGGTTACAAGACTACTATCTTACACATGAAGGTTTTGATCATATGTGACAGATTTTCCCTTCTATAATAAGCAACATTTCTCATGATAAGACATAAAAATAGGACATGAATTAACATGACACACTACAGAGTATCAGTGAGTACAATATCAGATTTAAATTTCCAAGCCTTTAGGGGCTATGTTAATTTTTTGCACCATTAAGTAGTTTCCAGTTTTAATCTCCATTTGTTGTGAGACAAAACCACAACAGAAGCATTCAATGCATTACAGCCCACACTGGCGGAAGGGTTCCAGCACCATAGCCGTGCTCTGCTCCTCCAGAGGGCAGTGGACATTGCAGGCACTCCTCCATCCCCTGAATTACTGCCAACATCTGGTTTTTCCAGAGATTCCCAACAATGTGGCGGTGGGGGTGGGGAATTTTTGCTAGTTGAAAGTGGAACTTGGCTTCAATTAAGCAAAAAAAAAAAAAAAGAAAACGGAGAGACAGGAGGGGGACATTGTGTTTATGAGTTATAAGCTCTTTAATTTACAGGCTTGTATAATACTTATGACCACTAAATGGCTGGAGTAAGCTCCAGCTCCAGGACTTTCTCTTTTCAACTCTCATGTAACCACCAATACTATTTTAGTTCAAGCACAAATGTATAGTGTTAGGTTTTTTTCAATTTGTCCTTGGGAGGGGTAAAAGAGAAGGGGGACCGTGGTGGGAAAATATTCATTTCTCCTGTATAGTGGCCTCCAAATGCATTATAAACTTTTATTGCCTTGGAAAGTGTTACAGAGTCAGATTGATTTGCATTTGCAATAGATAGATGGGAACTTCTAAGAGGAAGCTGTGATGGTCAGAGAATTCTGTATGGTCACAAGCAGCCTTCTCCCTGGTCTCAAGAAACCTGTTTTTGAGAGTAAATAACTGAATGAAAACAGATTTCTTGGAAAACTGTTGTATTTTAATGCATGTAAACAAAAGCTTTTATAATAGCCTCAGTCACATTGAGATTTCTGAAAGAATTACTTCAAACAAATATCACTTTTTAACTGAGAGGCACCCAAGAGGGTGATGATGGTGCAGGCTTTTTTTTTTTCCTTTCTTTCCTTTCCCCCCCTGAAGTGGAAAACATTGCAAAGTTCACAGTCCTTTCATTTAAAATTCCTGTCAGACTTTCTAGCACTAAAACTTCCTAGGGGTTATCACAGAATCACAAAATACTGAGGTTGGAAAGGACCTCTGTAGATTGTATAGTCTAGCCTCTGTTCTGAGCAGGGTCAAGAAGAACAGGTGTCCGAGGGCTGTGTCCAGTCAGGTTTTTAATATCTCCAAGGATGGAGACTTCCCAGAATTCCTTGGAAACCTGTTCCCATGTTCAACCATCATCACAGTAAAAAAGCTTTTTTCTTATGATTAAATGGGATTTTTATATTTCCGTTTGTGCCCATTGCCTCCTGTTCTTTCACTGGGCATCACTGAGAAGAGCCTGCCTCTGTCTTTACTCCCCACCCTAAATCAGGTATTTATACATATTAAGATTGCTCCCAAGCCTTTTCTTCTTGAGACTAAACAATCTTAGCTCTCTCAGCCTTTCTTCATATCAAGGATACTCCAGACCCTTAAATTTGCATCCCTTCAGGGAACTTGCTCCAGTAAGTCCATGTCCTTCTTGCACTAGAGAGCCCAGAATTGTACTCACACTCCAGATGTCTCACATGTGCTGAACACAGGTCTTCTCTGTGAACCTAATAGCAATGCTCTTCCTAATGCGGTCCAGAAGGCTGCATTAGTAGATGTCAAACACTGGCCCCACTGTTGGGCCCTGGGGTACATTACTAGTGACTGGACTCCTGCTGGACTTTGTGCTGCTGATCACAGCCGTGCCAAGTCCAGCAGTTCAGACAGCATTCAGGCAGCCTCACTGCCCACTTACGTAGCAAACACTTCGTCATAGTTTGTCCATAGAGGTTATAGTGGAAGACTTGGAAGTCAAGTAGAATAATATCCACTGTTCTACCCTCATCCATTGAGCTGGCCATCGGATCATGGAAGGCTATTAGGCTGGTCATGCATTATTTCCCCTTTGTAAACACATGTTGACTTTTCTCATCACCTCCTTGTCCTTAATATGTTTTTCATCTCCTTAATATGTTTGGAAATGGCTTCCACGATGTTCCGTGCCATAAAACTGGGGTGATGTTGATAGGCCAATAGTTCCTCAGTTTCTTCTGCTTGCCTTTTTGCAAGAGAGGAATGACACTTATTTTCTTCCAGTTCTCAGGAACCTTTCCTCGCCACCCTGACCTTTAAAGATAATAGAGAGCAGCCTCACAGTGACATTTACCAGCTCTCTCAGCACTCATGGTTCCATATTGTTAAATCCCACAGACATGTGTATGTCCAGTTAGCTTAAACATTGCCTAACCCAATCCTCCTCCTCCTCCTTTCTCCAGATTTTTCCGCTTTTCTCAGGGCCCTGGGATTCCTGAAGGCAGCTCTTATTGATGAAGAATGCATTGAATACCTTGGCTGTTTCTGTCACCTTCATCACCAAGTCATTTGTACCGTTCACACTTGCCCTGGTCTCCCTTGTACTGCTGATATATTTGCAGAAGCCCTTCTCGTTGCCCCTCACACACCTTGCTAGATTCAACTGCACATGGTCTTTGGTTTTCTGAATTCTTTGCCTGCGTACTGAAGTAATGTCTCTATTTTCCTTCTGGGTCACCCGCTCCAGCTTCCACCTTTTATGTGCTTCCTTTTAATGTCTGAAGTGGTTTTTTTCTGGAGTTTCCTGTTCATCCAGCAACCTGTCACCTCCTGTACATAGGAATGGATCATTCCTGAACTTGGAGGAGGTGATCCTTGAAAATTAACCAGCTCTCCTTGACCACTTTTCTCTCTTGGACTGTAACTCATAAGATTCTTCAAAGTAGGTCTCTGATCAGGCCAAAGTTTGTTCTGAAGTCCAGGGCTGTCGTCCTGCTTTCACTTATTCTCTTCTCTCAGGATCCAGAAATCCACCATCTCATGGCCAGTGCAGCCTCCAGCTTTTACAACTTCATCTATTTCTTCCTTGTAAAAAAACAACCAACCAAACAAAAAAACCCAAAGCAATTCAAACAGACAATAGAAAAAATACTTTCAGGAAATCCTCTGAATTAGATAAATTGTCGTGGTTTAACCCCAGCTAGCAACCAAGACCGCGGTAGCCACTCACTCCTCCCCACCCCTCAAGCAGGACAGGAGAGAGAAACAAAATGAAAGGGAGAAACTCCTGGGTTGAGAAAATAATCATTTAATAAGATGAAGTAGTAATAATAATGATTATGATAATAATAATGTATATATGTGTACCTGTGCATGTGTATATGTATACGTGTGTACATATATATATATGAAATAAGGGATACTCAGTGAAGTCCCTTGTGAAACTCCAGTCGCACCAAGTTCTGGAAATGAGAGCACCCTTGTCCTGAACAGCCAATCCCAGCAAGAGAGAGCAAAAAGGCCAAATGCAGGAAGGCCCAAAGGCCCACTACAAAACAGCAGAATGGCAAAAGGCTGAACTAACACCAGACTCCAAAGACAATGGGATGGAACTGAACTCCTAAAGAGGACTAAACTGGAATGGAACTGAACAAACTGGCCAGAAAATCCAAATGGAACTAACTAGCCAGAAAAGCTGATTCCTGTTTTCCCGAAAATAAGCCCTGCCCCAAAAATAAGCCGTAGCATGATTTTTCAAGATTTTGAGGATGCTCAAAATATAAGACCTACTCCAAAAATAAGCCCTAGTTACAGTTCATTAAAAAAAAAGTCAATTTAAATGGTGTCCAGGCAACTGTACATGTAAAAAAGTAATAAGATTTGGAGCAAAAATTAATCATAGGATCATAGAATGTCGTGAGATGGAAGGGACCCACAAGGATCATCGAGTCCAACTCCTGTCCCTGCATGTGGCAACTTCACGGTTCACATCATGTGTTTGAGGACGTTTTTCAGCCTTGAGTACTGTCAGGCTTGGGGCCACGACTACCTCCCAAATATAAGCCCCTGTCTTATTTTTGGGGAAACAGGGTATACACTGAGCATGATGCTAGTGGTAGGGAATATTTCATTGATCGATCTGTGTGTCAATCTAAATTCTGTCCTGCCTGTGCCTTCCTCCTACCAATTTGCACCCGCAGCTGGGCTGCCAAAAGAGTCCTTGGTTTCCCTGACATCAACTAAGATATAAATGAGTTCTTATGTTCTTTTCGTACCAAATCCTAAACACTGGAAGGCTACTGAAAAAAACATTTTAACTATCCCAGGGAAGAAGCAGTGTTATGTCATATTCTTATAGTAATTCTAAACAAAAGACTGTGCTGCTATGAAGGAGAAAATACTCTAAATTCATGAAGAAACTTAATTCAGCTTCAGTTAAACCAGCACATACATTTAGGAGATTCCGCCTGGAACACAGAAGCTAAATCACTGGTTTCTTATAAAAAAGCACCTATTAAAAATTATATAAATAAATAAATACAGTAAAAAACCCAACAACAAACAAACCCGAAACAACAACAAACCAAAAACCAAACCAAACCAAACCGACCAACCAAACAAACACACAAAAAGACCCAAACCAAACCTGTAATCTTAAGCATCTTATTTTGCATTTCGCAACACATGGTACAATACTGCCCATTCTCTGCTCGAATCTCCACATACTGCCTCAGTTAATAATAATATAATGGTAACACTTGTTATTTTGTTTGATACAGTGACTGGAACAACATGGGGCTATGATGATGACAGCTTTCTTCGTTTGCTCTTTATGACTCAGAAATTTGGAGAAAGCAAACCATGTGTAATTAGTTCACACTCCATATTCCCAGTACTCCTTCCAGGCCTAATTCTCTGAAAAAATCCCACAGCTTTTAAAATAGTTTCAAAGACACAGGTCTAAAGTGAACTGATATCTAAGTAAAAGGGCAAACTTCTTTGAAAGTGACCATGATTATAATATAATAATTGCATAATAACATCAATCAGTATCGTAATGAAATGGAAAGGAATTGTTTATTTAGGCAGCTAAATTGCTGTTTTGGAAGTAAATAGTCCTGTATTAGCTATTTGAGAGCTGAATTGCTTTTATAGGATGTAGTAAAAAAAAAATCAAGAAATTCTGACAACAAATAAGACAACTGGGAATAAAGTTTGTTCAGTGTATGTTAGCAAATGACCTTTAATAAATATTTGTTTACCTAAATATTTCCCTATCTTTCCCTGTTTTGACTGCTTAGTGAAGACAAAGATTTTGGAAGGCATGGATGGGTGCTAGATCACACTTAAGAGGAATTTCGTACTCTCCAGCCTGACTCAACAGATCGATGAGAGCTCTCAACTAGTGCTGACCTCACCATACAAGAGTCACGCACTCAGGGACTATTTGCCCTTTATTTATATTTCTGGAAAGACGTGTGTACTCCTGAGCAAAGGCCTGATCTTTGGAAAAAGCAAGATTAAGGGGAAAAAAAAAAATGCCACAATCCCCTCCTGCCTACTCAAAGTTCTCAATGCATGTCTACCAAGAACTGAATGATGACTTTTATAAAGGAGTATGTCTATATTACTAGAGAAAAATGGATGTGTCTAGTGTTTCATATTGTGAGGTACTCCTAGTTTTCTTAAAATAGTTATCAGTGGAGGACACATGGTTTTTGAAATTAAAGACACCTTTTTGAAAGCTTCAGATGTTCTTTTTTTTTTTTTAACTGAGAAAAAAACAAACTCCTTTTTTTAGAGGTCTTGGTCAAAACATATTGTGGTTTGATTTCAGAATGTTCTAAAGGGGGAAAATATTTTTTCCAGGAAGTTCTTATTGAGGTATTGCTAAGTATGTATCACTGCACTTTGGGTGCTGCTTGAGCCAATAGAACTGCTGAGTAGTCAATGAGATAATCTGCATCTAAATAACAGATACGTAATTCCTGATATGACACTAAAAGTAGATTTAAAAAACACAAATCAAAACTATGGTGGATGAATGTAAGGGAATCAAATCATGATTTGATTTCCCTAAAATTTACGTGTCACAGCAAAACTTACTTGAAAATAAAATTTAAATAATTTACATTTTCATTGTATTCAGTTTTTAACTCTTTAAAGTAATAAACTCAGTACTTAAAGGTGAAGACCTTTCTTACAACAGAAAGGTTAAGGAATTCAATACATTGTAAACTTGTTCCTTCAAAAAAGCATTTGAAAACAGCAAAAGCTAAAACATGAAAGCTTTCCTTCTCTTTATCTCCCCCCACCTTTTTAACCACTTCCAGATTGTGGGATTTTCAGCTATTACTGTGTGTGGGGCGTAGATGACTCCACTGTTCTTGATTACCAAAGTGTGAAATGTGCTTTGTCCAGGTATCGGTCTGTGGTTTGTTACTTGTTCAGGAAGTGAGATAATGAACAATACCAGTATCTTAATTTCATTTGTGGGTAACATTGATAAGGGATAAGATTTCAACACATGTGTAGGTCCGTCAAGATATAGTTCTAGAATAATTTTTGCATTGTGTACATCATAAATAGATTTCTGTGTGATAGACCAGCCAAGACTATATGTGTTGGATAGGATCCATTTAATTATTTAAATTAGCGTTTGGGTGGGCCTAGAATAGGGTAGAGTCCTTGGCCTCCAGGCCAGTATAGTTTGTCTTCTTCCCTACTGGAATGCGGTTCTGTAGTCAGATTACAGGCTTTTACACTCAGATTCTCTCACTGAGAGTACACATCCTGACATCCAACTTGACCCTTGTAAACAACAAAATTATCAGCCTTCCCCTCCCCAGCCCATACCTTTCAAAAGACTTTTAAAGTCTTCAGATGGGTGATTTGGTAGGAATGCTCTGAGTACAAGCTCTCTATAGGCTTTCCTATTGAAGCTATGTAAAGGTTCAAGAGGTTATTGAAGAGTGTGGAAGAAGGAGCATGACTCCACTGCTGGAAGATGTGAATACATGCCCAGGACAGAGGCAGACCTTCTGTCAGGCTTACATTTTTTATGGAAACAAGCCCAGAGACTGTAGCTCAAAATAAAACATAGCAAAGGCATTATGTAATAGTCACAAACTGAACCTTTCTGGAGAGATGTGGACTTCAGCAGTTAGGAGACAGATAGGTTTGACAATGGAGACAAGGATGCCTACAAAATTCAGCCAACAGCAAATTTAAAGCCCATGATATCACCATCTTGATCACTATGTAGACAGTGAAAATTAAATAGAAATAGGTGAATACTAGGATGTGTACACTGTTTGGAAGAAAATATTGTTCAGACATACTGTTTGACAGCTGGAAGAGACTTTAGTAATACATTTTTGGCCATCATATTGTAAAGAAATAAGTCTTTTACCATTTAAAGGAAACCAAGTCCTGATGAAAAGGACATTTGTTTGATTCCTCTGTGTATGACAGTAAAAGTGATTCAGGTTACAGGGAGAACAGAAAACTTAATGGAAAAATTAGTCTGATTTGGGCTTAGATTCACAGAAGAAAAATTGATTAAGTGGCTGGCTGTTTACAGTGATGAGATTTCTTAACCCCTCTTGAGTTACGGAAGACAGAAATAGTCTTTGCATATCTCCCTAATTTAGCCATAAGGGACAATGGGAAATCCCACAGCAAATTGCCAGAAAAGTCAACAACAAAAAAAAAGCCCAAAGAATTTGTTGTTTCAGAAAGTCGCTAATTCTATACTAGGAAGCCACCATGAACTGAAGCTGAATACAGCTGAAACATAGTGAAGTGATTAAAATTACTTTTCCTGAGCACCTCGTCTGAACTTGCAATGCCAGCTACAGCATGAACCAGTGGTATTTCTGTCTCTTATATTTACCAGGAACTGCCGGAATGGATCAAGATAATTTCCTTAGTCCTTTAACGTTGCAAACTTCCCACTGGATCCCCTGTGAGGCCAACATTGAATTGTGTGGTTGACTTGGCTGCCTGGTTGTTGAGAACACTGTCTCTTGATTTGCTGTCCTCCTGAAGAGGTTTTTTATACTCTCTGTTGGAGAGTAATGTTCTGCAGAAATCTGATACAGCATCCAAATATTAAACTCTTACTTTCCGTCTAATGACAGCATAGTATTTATCTGCTATATAAATTTATATATAGCCTTTATGGATCATTGACATCCCAGTATGTACTGTTGGTTGCTTTTAGTTTCCAAAGATTTTATTCTTGTGGCTTAGAAATGTACAATCTCATTGTCAGCTTCAGTGGAAAATGTAACTTGAGTAACATTATGTTTCTTGCTTACTTTAATACAGGCATGCTTGGATCTGAGTAGCATCACAAGCAGTATAGTAAAAACCTCATTCTAATACAGAAAACATTTGAATTTTCAGTCAGAAATAATCAGAAAATATCCCCATGGCTATTATTTAATCATATCTGAAAGCATATGAGTAAAATCACTTCATAGCTTTGTTACAGAATACAGTTAATAAACCCCTTTTATTTGGTTGTGTTTTCTTGTGCTGTCATACACAGCCTTATCCCAGATGCAATGAACCTTCTTGTTTAAAAATTTATGTGACCTTGTGATCTACAAAATGAGAAGATAAGTTTGCCTGCTCATCCTGAAATGTCTTTTCCTTTTAAACAATTGTATTTACTAGGTACTTGTTAAATGGTTGTAGCCTGACTAGTAACTTTATGAGTTTAGCATTTAGTTTCTTCCCAGAGAACTATTTGAACAAACTGGAAACTAGCTCATATCTGAGGACAATCTCTGACACCTTCTTTAAACCAGATGTAGCATGTATATATGTGTTTGTATACTTGCCTGCAGGTACGGATGAGAAAACATTTTTGAGGCACTGTCACCTCAAGGTAAATTAAAGTATTCTCCTCACCTAATTAAGTCCAATAAAAGTTGGGCAGCTGATCTGAGTCCTGCTAGACTTCTTCAGATGGCTATTTATCCCACTTGTGTTCGAAACATAACAGACAGATGCCACATTCTCTGGAGGTGCCTATCTCTACATCAGGTTACATATTTTACCTGAAGAGAGTCAGACCGAGTTGTACATCTGATATTTCTGAGATTGTCCAAGTAGAAGTGAAGACTGAATAGCGCATTTACACCAAGAAGGCTTGCATACAAACAAAACTGCTCTCTCTGTATTTTGAACAGCGTTGGTATTCAGAAACAGTGAACTCCCACCTGCAAGAAATAAATGGCTGGCAAAGTGGGGAAGTATTTGCTCTGACACAGTAGGTTCTGCAGTATATGGTTGCATGTATTGGTATTCTCCAACTCTGCTTTCCCCTTTTCGCAATGAGATTTTGCTAACTTCTGCTTGTCAACCAATAAGCTAGCAATTATTTTTGAACATTATAGTAACAACTTTTTCCTCACAGGCCATCTAAGGACAGCACTTAGTACATATATCTGTATTGGTGGGGGTCTCAAACCTTCTGCATAATCATCACTTCATTAAGACTTTTGGGACTCAGACATGGCTTAATCTCTGTTTCATAGATGGGTAGGAACACGCATTCCTGTACAGGAGCAAATTATAAGCGAGAGTCTGGAGTCAAATATGTCTGTCCTGACTTCCACAGTCATGCTGGAACCCGAGCCACAGTCAGGGCTTAATCATAACAGCAGCCACAAGGGACCATTGGGCTCTCTTGCTGTCCTAATGAAGGCACAAAGTAGAGGAGCCTGAGGACTCTGAGGAAGAGAAGCTGAATTGGCTTAGAGCTGAAATATAATGAGCAGGCATAACCTCTGTAATTCTTTTAGCTGAAAACCTCACTGTCTTAGTGAATCAGACTGGTGTATTAGGTTCTATTAAAACTAATTGTCTACAAGATTCGGAGAGTAAAATAATATTATTTTAACATTCTTGGCTCTAAGACTGTCCTTATAACTTTAAATATAAAGATTATTTCTTGGAAAAGTGATTAGAATATTAAAACTCTATAAAAGCAGGCATTAGCTGATGATCCTGTCATTATGTTGAGTACCCATGGATTCACCTCAGCACACCTAGTGATTTCACAAAGGCTATTATCTCATGGCTACATCCCCTTCTTCTGAGCTTATTACTTTAAATAAAAAATGTTAATGGTTTCTGAGAAACTCATGATGAGAAATGGAGGATTTCTTATACAAAGAAGCATGCTTTCCAATTTTCAAAGCTTGCATTAAACTTTCCAGCAAATGTCTGAAATTCTCAGTTGGTCAATAATATTGCAAGGTGAATTTAGCCTTCTTTTATACTGAGGTGCCATTTAGATATACTTTATTATTATTTATTAAATTACACAGCACCATATGTTATGCATAGCAATTACTTAAGAATGTGCATTCCGCTTTCACATACAGGGAGAATGGGATGAAATTATAAAGTCTGAATCATAAACAAGGTCAGACTGGATGATCTAAAAGCTCCTTCTGGCCTTAAAATTTGAGGTCACACATTGATCTCCGAATAATAGGTACACGGGTACAGGAAGAGATGGACATTTTAAAATCTGAAGAGCAGGCAGAAAGACATGCAAATAGTTGGCTGTATTCCATGTATCACCCTGTGCTGGGGTAGTGAAGACAGCTAAATGCTTTTGAATGATTCAGAAGGCACAAGCGAAACAAGAGGCTGCGGTAGGAAGCAGCGGGTGTCTAGAGGTAGTTTAGGCCTTTGCAATAGGACCTCAGTCTGTGCAGACTGTTAGCGCTCATAGCAGTCTTTGGGTGCCAGTGCAAAACATTTGCCAGCGGTGATCTGTCTCTTTTCAACTAGAGATACTCTAAGACCCTCCTCTCTTGCTTTTTAATTCCTTAGGTTAGTGGAAGCTGGGATTCCTTACTCTCAGACCATACCCTTTTGACTTGCATCTTTCTTTGCTTCCAAACCTTTTCAGGGCTACAGAAGTGGTCTCTTCTGGGCTCTTTACACTTAGTACAAGCTGGAGGGAACCCATAAGAAGATTTGGGAGTGCGTTTTGCTTAGTGAAAAGCAATGCCAAACATTATCATAATCTAGAACTTTCAGAACAGCTGGAAAACAGAGGTAAATCAGAGATGGCATGAGTGTTAGCAGTATGCTCAGCTAGTCCAGGGAATAACAAGCCTTGAAGAAACTGTACACAAGGTACCTGGCAAGCAATTAAAACATTTTAATATAAGAAGGACTAATCAGACTGTAACTTTTGCTGGAAGGTAGTGAAAAGAGGATAAACTGTTGAAGACGAGGAGACCACATTGTTGACAGCATGTCCAATTCTGTGTATTTTGTTCCTTGTCACAAAACAAACAGATAAACAAAAAAGCCAAAACAAAACAATCCACCTGGACATATGGAGAAGAAATGTCAATGAAAACTTTCCTGCTACAGAGAAATGCACCATAAAAAATTAGGTCTCTAGGTGAGATCATGGGTGTTGGGATATTATTTACTAGGGCTAGTAAAGAAGAGACAGAAGGCAGAGATATTGTATTTTGCAGGTGATAAACCGATGCAGGCAAGCAAGTGTATCAGCCAGGGAGATAGAGAACTGGCACACACTGTGCACCAAGAATGATGCTGGCAGAGGCCTAACTAGAGAAAGCCAAAGTGGTCTAATGTGCTGAATTTCTGTTGCTGCAAATAATAAATCTGTAAAAAAAGTCACCAGAGAACTTCAGAGAGCCTGTCAATAAGATTGCCTGCTACAATATTGGAAAATAGTTATGTTTCACTGTAAAAAGAAGAAACTAATAGCATTCATTATGCATAAGGAAGAAAAAAACACCTTAAGAAATGTTTCACATAGCTGAGCAATGGTTCTTGTTTTCATATTTCTGAGAAGCTGTCTTTCTCTGAAAAGTGAAGTTAGCTGAGTATAACATATCTTCCTTAGCAATGCAGCCCTTTTCCAGCTGACCTCTTTACAAAACTTGTATGTATCAATTTCTCTCCATTTGCCTTGCCAACATCATCCCGGTTATATGAGAAATATGGACTATGCTGACTAATCTTTTGGCAAGCCCCCTCAAATAGAGAATCAATAAATTAATAAAATGGAGGAGAAAAAAAAAATTAAAAGAGAGGAAACTTGTATTAAGTAAGCATCTATCTCAGCAACATTTAGTAAAACGCTAGGATTTTTAGCACGGTGAGAGAATGATCCCTGCACTTGAGTGTGACCTCACCTCCTGCATGTATGGGTGCAGTAACATTGCTCGCCATTTCAACACTGATCTGTCTATGCTCCGGATACAATCGTAGCACCATAACCTGAAGTTTATGGACATTCAAGATGGGACTCTGGCAATGCAATGGCTGCATCATCCAGCTCCCTCTGTATATTCCTGCTCTATGTCCTTTTGCCTTTCTCTAGTCTTATTTCCCCTCTTTGCAACCTCTGTTTAACCATGCAGTTTGGTACTCCAGCATGTCTCCTCGTACATAGGCCACTCATAAAGCAGGAACAGAAATGTAATTTGCCAGTGTTTATGATGAGCTGATCTTATGATCTGGGAAGGGTGAGGCTGTCTTAGTCAGTTGGGACAACAGTTTGTAACAAGGGCAGATACTTTCGTTGAAAAAGATGGTCACTACAGTGCCAATGCAACACAGAAATAGATGGAGTGGGAAAACCATATTATCTATTTCTCTCATTTTTCTCTGAGTTGTCGAATCCTACTGTTACAAATGTGTAGCCAGTCAAGACAACTACTAGAGGGTTAGGATGTGATGAGATATTTGATGTCTCCTTCACTTCTGAAAAATAAAGTAGCTGGACAGCAGCACATGCCAGGCTCACTTTGGATTCATTAGTAAAGATGTTTTTGACATACAGCTTCTGATCATTACCCACTATAAGGACATTAAAGGCATATCAGCATGATATAACACTGTACCCTAAAGCAATACTGTAGGTATCTAGTCACAGAGCTCTAGTGTTAAGTTTAACAGTTAAAATCTAGATTCAGGAGGGAGTTAGACTGTAGAGTGATAGGCATGCAAACCCTGCAACATTCACTGCAGTGTTTTGGAACGACAGCCTAAGGAGCAGAAGATAAAATGGGAAGAAAGTGCTAGGTCCACTCAATAAATTAATCCAGTTCTTAGAAAGGTATGACTGGCACTCATTGCTGTTTAGCGAAGTTTTAACCAGGTACATACCTAAGATTCCAGCAAAGATGAAGTGACAGATGCTGGTTAAATGCTGACCAGGCATAAGTGGAGTGCAGAAAATCTTTTCATACAGGGCCTGTTGCTTGCCAGCCGTGTGAAGTGTTAACCTGGGTCCAGAAAAATATTAATTAAATCACAGCTGGGTTAGACATAGGAGTATTTTTTGTCCACTCTCTCCTCTCAAGCCAGGACAGAATTATTTTTGTCATACTTGTCTGAAGGTGTGGTGTCAAGCCTTAGTCCCATACAAACTTCGTGTTGATATTCTGAGAGGGAGAACACAGAATGCTTTGAAAAATTTCATAGTGCAGTCTTTTCACTGTCTGTCTGTATCAAAGATTTTTAAAAATGGTACCAATAAAGTCTGTACCGCTGAGTTGCTAAGAATACATGCAAACGTGCTATCCTTAAACGCAAAGTGTTGCCACAAGACTGTATAGCACATTTATGTAAGCCTATGTTTCCACTCTGAAGCAGAGGGTGTTGTAGGGCTAGAAAAGGGCAGGGCGGGCTGGTTACTAATGAGAAACTGTGTCATGGCCAAGCTAGTGTTTCAAAGACATTTAGACTTCCCTGTAGAGAGTTAACTTTGCGACTTCTTAAATTGCTCAGTCCATCCATTAACACGTTTTTGTGTATAGATTACACATTAATAGCTGAAACTCCTGCCGTATCCAAACCCAGAAATGGTGTCTGGCAAATCTATGGGCACTGCAGTAAACTGCTCAAAACATTCTCTGCTTGAGTGAGGTGAGAAAATACGTTGCACTTCAGTCAGAAATGTAGACTGGTTGTGTAAATTCAAACTCTCCACTTAAGTTCCTGCTGGGACTTCACAGAGTAGTTGCTTTCTTTCATGCTAGATTTATTTGAATGACCTTATTATGGAAAATGGGATTTTATATCTCAATGCCCATTACATTATATTTTTATTTGTTATAATGAAAACATTTCATTAAAGGCCTTATTGAATAGCTAAGTGTGAATCTTGGGAGTGAATAAAAGTCATTTATTGAATCAGCCTCTGCTGGAACTAAGAAAGCATGTAGAGCTGCAGAACTATAAAATGATCAGCGGACTTGGAGTTTCATAGCAAAATGCTACAAGACACAGCTCAAGTTCACTTATAAAACAAATAAATGAAGGGAGGGCCTGAGTTGTTCCATTTAAAGACAGGACAATTTCAGGGACAGCTTTTATCCCTTTCTTGGGGAAAAATACTACGTCTTAGATGGAAGGGAAGTCACTGCTACATCCCCTCTGAGACTGTAAGTTGCCATCCTCATTCTGACAGTCGTGCTTGCAAAGCTGAAGGGAGTGGGCTCTTTGACTCCCGAACCTGGTTTGCCCCTGAGGGGATCCAGGGAGGCATCAGGATCTCTTTCCCCCAAAAGAGGGGATGCAGGTGCTGGGGCTTGTGATGTCTGTACCACAGAAGCTCGAAACATAATCTCCTTCAGCCCCCCCAAATTAATTAGATTATTAAAATAATTCTGAAGCTTTAACTTAAACCATAATTTAGTTCTTTCCTCTTTTAAAATGATTTAAAGCCAAAATGCAGATGTAGGAATTCAAATGTACTTAAAGACCAGGGATTTTAATTTGGGAGCCTTATTAGTGTACACTTTTTTTTTTAATTTTAGCAGCTAAAGAGAGAACAGATTTTGCTTCCTGCTACCCCACTGTAAATCCAGAGAAACTCCACTGATTTCAGTGGCATTTGTTCTTGAATTACTCTGGATTAGCTGACAGATGAGTGTGGCTGACTGTGACTCCATAGATGTATATACTGTTGATATGTTGAGTCTATTGTTGATTAAATATGCACACAAATGCAACAAGCTATCAGTCAAAGAAATCACATTTACTCTGCTGCTAGGGTATAAACTAAAATCATGAAAAGAAAATGCATTCCTCTGATATATTGAATGATACCATTTCAGTAGAAGGCACTGCTTCACATTATTTTAATGTGATTAGTGCCTGTGAAAAGCACTGAATTAACAGATTGAAAACGGGTGTCCTCTGTTTACTGATGAAAAAACAACAAAACCCAACAGCTGGTTTCCTCTACCCTGTTCTACCAATCTTCCTGGAGTCTGATCTGGAAAGTCTCCTCTGACAAACAGATTTCCTTTGCTGTTGCTGCTTATTCTGAGGAGCATACCAAATAAAACAGCTTCAGTTACAATGGCTCTTTTGAGACATGAATATTGGCCCGTTACATTTCTCATGATCTGGCCTGCTGTAGCAGCATTCAGGTGCTCTGAACTTGTTTAAGGTCTGAGCTTGGGATCAAAAATTGGAAGTCCCACCAAGTACTGTTAAAAGAAGTCCACTACTTGAGTATTGATTTACCACCTATGTGTCAGAAGTCTGCTTCTTACTGACCGGAGTAACTCTCTTGGATGTCTATATGCTTTCAGGCTGTCCAAATAAAAAGCCAATGCTTAAAACATTTTATGAGAGACTTATCACAAGGAATTTACAAACAGATTTGGTTAGGTAGATCCTATTTGCTCTGTCCGGTTCTTGTTATGAGATTCATACTCTCCCGTGCATCTTTGGCATCTTGTAACGTTTTGGGTTTAGGGATGCTGCTGTAAAGCCTACCTGAAAATATTCATAATAAAAAAGTGAGATGAATGGTCAAATATCTTTCCAGATCTGAGCATCCCAGTATTCCATGTTTTGCTGAGAATACTTGAATACTTTGCATTTAGCCATACATTAATAAAATAAATGTGTTTAGCCATACATTAATGTATACATGATGTAGCACTGATTTAATGTATGTTTCTTGCTTATTTACAAATGTCTTGACTTTCCATTGTTTGAGCACTCATAGAAGTTATTTGGAATTCATACTCAGATGAATCTTTGTGAAAATCTAGTCCTTTGTGGGGTTGGGTGCAAATGTCAGCGTGTTCCTATATAAAAGTTTGGTGAAGAAAAAGAACAACTATTTTACAGATATCCTTGTAAAGATTTATCTTTTTTTCTTTTTTGTACCTTGATTGGTACCTTGATTTTATTAGTTATTTTTTCTGTTCTTCTTAGTGATACATAATATTTATGAGTAGCTGCATTGACTCAGTAGAACTCTTCAGGGAATGAGCTATCACACGCCATTTTAAAAGATGATAAATCCAGGCACACATGAAGTTTAATACTCTTACTGGCAATGAATTAACACCAGTACAGTCCTTCAGCATCCTCAGGTCTTAGCTAGAATGTTTTGTATAGAGTCAAAAATATGTTGCTATTGACTGCACTAATAATGATACAAAGTATTCATTTTATTATTTTTTTAAAAAAAAAAAAAGAAAAACTGCCTGAGATTCATTTTTCTACCTGTTCATTCCGTGGACTTCTGGTACACAAAGGTTAACGAAATCTGGGAACAAAGTAGTAAGTGATGTCAGCAGTTAGCACATTATCATTTTCTCTCATCTATTCACCTAAAGCACAGAGCAGATAACTTTAACTATCATATTCAGCACAAAAAAAATGAGAGTTCAAGGCATTGTCAAGGAGCTGTTCAGCTTTGGCTCTTAATTAAAGTAAACATAGTTAAAAACATTTTCATTAAAAGAGAAAGCTTTAACCTCTCCTAACATTCTGACCACATTCAAATGAGGGTGGAATGCATGTTACCTCATGGAGAGAGCCTGCAGTATAAAATTTTGCTGGTATAGTGGCTGCCAATAAAAAAATATTGTGATTTTCATTACACCGTGCTCATTCATCATCGGAAAAATGCAGGGATGAGATCTTCCATACAAGTTGAGACGTATGCCCTTGAGAGCTAAAAAATTACTATTCAATGCAATTCCAAATGTTAATATCCCCACAGGAGTGCAGATCCAACAGAGGAACCTACCATGCTATATAGCCATCATATTCACCTCAGTGAGTGAACATCATACATCAGTGTGGCTTGATACTGTGATTTGCTACTTTGGGACTCTGCTGCATAATCACCAGCATTGGCAGTTCTTCCTTAGGCTCCTGTCCAACTGGATTTGACATGGGAAGAAGCTCCTTGGGTTTTTTTTAAGTGTTTCTCTTTATTTTCTTGTTGTTTCTTTTGTTTCTTGTTTTTTGGTGGTTTTTTTTTTGTTTTGTTTTTTTTTCTTTTTTAATATATACACCACAAAACAAGCTATCACAGAACTTACTTGAATATTATTTTCCTGGTTTGTTTTAAGCAATTTATATTTTCAGTTATAGCGAGGATTAAGGACAGAGTGGAAAAGAGACAGCAGAGGGGACTCCATGGCCACAGAATAAGAAGCAGAAGAGTGGGAGGTAATATGTCCTCCATAGGCCACATTCTCCATTTTCTAGTATGCCACATTCAAATTATTGGGCTTGCATCTAGAAAAGTTCTTACCAGATAGGTCTTGGCAATTTTGGAGGGACTATTGCTTCAGGGGAGATAGTACTGGATAGAAAACCAGTGAAAATAATTTATGGGATGTAAGCTTAGAAGAATTAAAACTTCAAGGTCTAGCTTGAGTTTAAGAGGCACAATAGCATCCTACAGATTTTCTGAAATGAGGCTATTCCAGAGAATGGTACGTTGTACTTTCAGAAAAAAAAAACAAAAACAAAAACAAAACAACAATATAGAAAGGCTGAATCAAGAAAAATAAATACCAGGGCAAAACAAACAAACAAAGCAAAACAACCCCACCTTACCTGAGACAGAATTCTTCCTCCTTGCAATAATCACCCACAGGGAGAGGAAAGGACTGTCAAGTTATTAATTTAGAGGTAGCTGGAGTAAAGTGTTGCTAGTATGTGAACTGTGAGGGGAGAGGGCTGCTGTATCCCTACAGAGGTATCTTAAAGTTCTATGATAAATGTTCAGATGAGGACAAGCATATGAAAGACTCTGGATGCTATTTATATTTACTTCATTTGTCTTGCTTTCAGCAAGAAAGCAATAAAATTAACCACCTGATGATAGATAACGGGGAAAAAAGTGCCAAGCACAGGAAAGATTCATAGCTGATTATGTCTTTACTCATGCTAGGCAAGTCAGGGACAGATTTGCCAGGATGGTTCAGGGAATCCAGCTCTCCCAAACAGGGATGTATCTCCTAACCCCCCCAGCAGCAGCAAGGAAGCCTTATGCTTCCGGACCAGTCCCATTACTGCTTTCCAGTTCTCTGACCACTCTGCTCCAGACATAGTGATCTGGTGCACAGCTATGATGTTGAACAGGCAAAAAGTAAGTCCTTCATCTACTTAGCAACTCTGTCTTGCAGGTATGATGATGCATAAATAGGAATGAGAGGCACAGCTCCCTGTTTCCATTGAGGCTCCATCCTGCTCTGCTGTAGTGGATCACCCACTTCCCAACCGTCACTTCCCTCTCTTATGATACAAGTCGGAGTCTGATGGAGATGAGGTTGAAGTGCACAATGACTCATGACAGCAGTCAGCTTGGGATGAAGTTAAGCCTGCTGCACCTATTTCCTCTGTTACTTAATGGTCTGATCCTTCACATTTGAGTGCTTGGATTAATGGCAGACTGACAACCACACTGAATCCATGGGTTTATCTGCCACTGAATACCAGTGTAAGTGTTTGCAGGACTGGGTGCTAAATCTCTTTTTGCTGGTCAATGTCTTTCAAACTGAATGATACTAACACTAACACACATTCAAAGACAGACTGCAGCCTGGCATTTTTCAGGAACAGGCAACTAACATGGCCTGGGTCTGATTCCTACTGACTTCAAACCTTCGTGTATTCTCTGTGCTCATTCTCGGCATTCCAGAATTGTCACTAGAAATCAAGTTCAGTAAGTAGAACAGAAGTTTGGATTTCAAGATTTCCCGCATTTTAATTTTTTGTCTCAGAATAGTTTTCTCTGCAATCTGATTTATTAATCATAGAAATAGAACTGGATGGGATGTGATAAATCATTTAGGTTTTAGCAATGACTGGGACCCCAGTCACAGACCAAAATGCTATTTTGTCAGGTGTGTATAATTCAGAGGAAGAAGACTGCTGTGAACCTTAAAACCAGGAAAGTTATATAGAGAATGATGGAGGGGATGTGGTAATGTTAAGAGACTGCTGTAGATCTTCAGTAGGCTTTAGGATGCTGTATAACTGGAGCTTCTAAGATAAGGCCAGAAAGAAATTTCAAGGAAAGATGAATTAAAGGAAATGGTCATAGACAGAGACTGTAGAAAGAATTAACTTTTCACCTCCACAGTTAAAACTGACCGCAGACCAAGAGCAGACTGGTTTAGGTAACCACAGGATATAAAACTCACGCTAAAGGTTAGACCTAGTCTGCCCAAAGACAGGATGACAAATTAAGTACATCCACTTGCCATAATTAGATAAAAATAAGACAGTTTTGCTTCAGACTGTTGTTCTTGGTTTGAACCTATGTTCATATTGAGGTTCCCACCTGCAGATGTGAGGAGACTTTAAACGGAACAAATGAGGCCAGGGTAAAATTCACCTCTAATATACTGCCGTCAAATAATCTTTGCAAGCTGCTTAAGAAATGCTGCTGAGTTTATAAATGTTACTAATATTTTTAAATGTATTTACATTTGTAAAATTATATTCTATGTATACTTGTTAATAAAATGTTCCCACTAGACCATTTTAAATTAATTCACTGTGTTCTTTGTTTAATAGTTTCTGTGTTTAAAAATCAATTATTTGAAACATTTCAGCTTTTGCTTTAATGGTCCTTTGCAGTCATTTGGTTCCTAGATCATGCTAAAGCATTAACATCTCTCTCAAAGCAGAGTAAATTGCACCTATGTCATTCTTGGGAGAGGTTTGTCTAACTCATTCTAGAACTTCTACTGCTGTTCAGTGAACTTCTCTGATAATCAAAAGGTACTTTCTCCACCTCAATTGTATCACAGCTTTTGTTTCATCTGGTCACACTCACACACATTAAACTCTTCTCAATTTAGAACAATTTCTAAAGTTCACTGAGGTCAATGGAATCACTTGCACATACTCTAATAGAATCAGGCCCTCAGAGATGAAAAACTTGTTTTATGCATTTTCGCTGATCATTGCAAGGTCATTCAATTTAAAAAAGAAACTTTCCTAAGCAAGCATCACAATCTGCGGGTGGGCAGTGCTGTTTACCTTAAAATGGATTTGTGAACTGAGTAAAAACTTTGTTCCCCCCAGGTAGAATGTGGTCATGGTAAAATGCAAAATATGGCTGGTGCTGTAGCAACAGTTCTACTGGAAATGAATAAAATTAACTTGCTTTAAAAACAAAGAGAGAGCGGTAACAATGATAGACTTTCATGTATATTAAAAACTTCAAGTAAGCATAAACCAGAACTGAATGTATTTTAACAGACTGCTCACTGAATGAGTTTTGTCTCTGTGAATTTTTTGGGATTAGGATGTGATTTTCTCGAATGTGTTTGCACTTATTGCTTTACTGGCAATATGTTATGAAGAATTCTTGATCTGCAGCTCATTTTTGAGCTCTGTTTGCTGGAAATATTGTTACATACTCCATTTTTCAGATTGGAGGAGTGGTGTAACAGTTAGACAAAGGTTTCTGGTGTCAATAGGCTTTTAATTCAGATAGGATCAAGTTAATGTGTGATCCAAATCACGCTGAAAAGCTATTGACTACAGCAGTATTGGCTTGTAATCACATTGCTCAGTGGTAACCCAGAACTTGCAAACTTGTTCACAAACTTGTTCTGTGGGCTGAAAGTACTGAAAGAACAAGAAAAGCTCTGCAGTCTCTGGTTATTTACTTATTATCTGGAATAATTACTAAGTTTTATTTTTGCCTTTTTTTTAATATATAAGGAGGATAATAGGCACAATCTAAACTTTGCATCCAGGAAAATGGATTTTTAGATCCATGTTAATAATCAACATTATTTTACTTACTATTATTAATTTAATTACTAATATTAGTAATTAAACATTACATTAATAACACTATTATCATGGAATTGGAATCCAAGTTGTGAAGCTGAGAATTTAAAGATATTTATCTTTTTTTATTATTTATGCTTCATGTTATTTTAATAATATTTCCCCTTCACCTTCCTTTACATAATTGTTATGTATTTACAACATTAATTCAAAATTAATGGATGTTTATTTATGGCAATTGATTTTGTTTCTATAACAAAGCTGCTAACAAAACATATTGGTAGATTTGTGCTGTGAAACCAATTATTTCCTACTATATCTGTAAGCAATACTACAGACTAGCTTGCAGTTATGTTCCTGAACATAATTGTTTCTGCATTCTGTGCAAGTTTCCTCAAAACTGCACCTAAACATTAGGAGCCTTAAGTCTAGATGGTTCATCTACAAACTTTAAAAAAAAAGGGGAATGACTTTTTGACTTCTGAGAAATAGTTTTCTGGACACTTAAGAGTTGACACTGAAAACTGTGCATTTAGGATACTCACAGAATGTTCCCAAAAATACACAAATATAAAACCTTTCAGGGAGGGAAAATACAGTGAAAAAAAATGTATATTTTTAAAGTTGGTTTTATAAATCACATTTCGTTGATTAACTTGAACCATCCCCACTTGTTTCTCTATCAACCGCTCTCTCAAAAACAAGCTTGTGTCACTGAACAAGGAAAAGTTCTTCTACGAAGTCTGATGTGATCAAAAGACAACAGGAGAGAAAGAGAAAATGCCAAATTATTGTTCATAGAAGTGTGCATTATGGTGGTCTATTCAAACCACTGTCATCACATGATTCATAACATTTCACTAATTCTTAAATCAGAGGAAATGACTCTTCCTTGCTCTCTAGGTGAGCGACATAATGTGGGATCAGCTCTAGCTCAGTTGAAGTATTTACTTTAGGAAGTTGTCTATCTGCTAGTGTGACTCTACATAGAATATTTTTTGATAGATATCATGTAAATTTCAGTGGTACGCGTTGAGTAATGTGAACCTGAGCTACATCTGGTCCATGGTATTCTCAGAGCTACAGAGAATTGTAACATGATGCACTCAGAGTCCAGTTTTTGGGTCTCTGTCTAGGGATGACATTCAACTAATGTCTCAAACAATAGTGAAGGAATCAGAACATATCCTTTGACAGCTGTGCAATGTAGGAAAAGTCTGAGGTGGATAGTGAGGTAGAATGAATTCCTTTCTGGTAATAATCTTATGTCTGGCCATGTGAATTTTAATGATCCCTATTTTAGCAAACATAAATACCATTGTTCATAAAATTATCATCTTGGTCATAAAATTACCTTCCCCTTTTTAAAATTCAGCTGAGGTATTTGACTTGGTGACCCTCCATGACAGAAATCCCACAGGCTGATTACATGCTGTGTGAAGTATTATTCTCTCTCTTTTGTTTTACATTTACCTGTCATTAACTTCAAGGGACCCTCCTGTTGTTCTGGTGTTCTGAGACACTGTTAAAAAGATGGACTGGCTAGTTTTTTACTGTACCCTTCATAATCTTAAATGCTTTAATTAAATCCCTTCTAGAGTTTTTTTTTTTTTCACCACCAAATCACCCTAGGTCTTGCAACGTTCATATGCAAATCTTGCTATATCCCTAACTCTTTGTTTTCTGGACTTCCACAGTTTTAAAATTATCTTACTGTTTACATCCCAAACAGAATTCTGTTTTTCATACAAAGGCCTCTCTTGTCCACTGCTCCAGAAGAAAATATTTTTTATTTGTTACATGGAATATAAATATTCAGTTAAATCTCTTGATGTATAATCTGAGACTGATATAATGTTCCTTAACACTGATCACCTCTTGTGTGATAAGATTGTTCCTCAGTTCAGACATGGACATAGAGAATAAGAGGATATACAAGGAGCCAGCTGTGGCCAGCTTTTCTCAGGATCAGTGTATTCATGTCTTCTGGAAAGCTGAGCAGGAGCTGGCTTGCCCTGCTGAGCACTGGGGTGTATTGTGTCTCGCTTTTCCTGAGAATTGTCCAGTTTCTCTTCTCCACTGCCATTAGCTACACTGGTGCAGTTAAGAAAATGTTATACCTAAATTTTATTTCCTTAATCTTATTATTCTCTCTGACACCCTTGCTTGCATGTTTTGCCTTTCAAACCACACAGGACTCTGCCTGAATCATTGGTCTGGACTGTGTGACAAAAGCAGGAACTCATTACGATCATTAATTTTCAGATTTAGAATCTATGCCCTTGACTAGAGACTACATGGATTTTAGGACCAAGATCAGGTTTACAAAGGCATTAAAGCACCTCAAAAGTCATATAAATAAGTAGTGAGAGTCAGTTTCAAAATTCAAAAAGCCTCCTCAAATGCACAGCTATTATTCACCATTTCTGTTGATATGTAACTTCATGATAACACAGTCCTGTGTCAGTAACATTTTTTTAAGTGTATAATAAACATTGAAAATATGCCAAAGTGATGCCTACCACAGGATTTAAAAGCTACTGTTTGTGTTATTCTGCTTGCTTTTGGATTTTTTGCTTCAAGCTTTGCTTTGTGTCTACAGTAAGTCCTCCAGAGCTTATAGAGCAACACGGCTGTGATCTTTCTTGCAGAGAGCTAACGTGCTTAACTGCATGCCTGTAGCGGGTGGAAAGCTCTTCCCCATCAGTCAGCACATTGCTACCCAAGTGGTGAAAGCCCTCCGATACCTTGGCATTCAAAGAAACTGTAGCGTAGATTTTCACCCAGCATGGCAACAAAGACTTTGCATCCCAGTAGTTAAAATCAGGAGCGCTTTCCGTGCATCAACAGCATATTGTAGGAAACAGTGGGACATTTTCTCTCTTACTCTTCAAACACACCAAATGTAAACTGTCTGAACCACAACAGTCGCTCTGTGTGTATTAAATGAACAGGGCAAAGAAAGACCCTATGAAATAGTTGTGGTTAGTGGCTTGTTGAGGGGGGATGGGGTGAGACAAGAGACTCGCTTTTAATCAATGTGATAATCAAGGACATAAGGCATCGTACTCTTGCCTGACTCCATTCTTTCCCTGCACACCGATTTTTTCTGCTCCCTCCAGACCCCCCCGCCCTTAGCAGGCCAACTAGAAGTCTGTCTACTGCTTTTTTAATACACTTATATCTGAAAACCAGACACAAGTCTTCAAAGGAGCCTGCAGTTTAACTGGGGAAGAATTGTTTAACAGACACAGTGTGTTGGGAAGGCTGTGATAAAACGCACATGCCCTTGCTGTGTTTTCCCATTCCAGTCTGACTCCATGCATGGCCCCATGATGCCACTGGCCAACGGTAGCAAAAAGCTGAGTCAGGGAACCATATGGTAGATTTTATATTCATATTTTCATGAACTGCAATGCAAGCAGTATGAACGAAAATCATAGTGTGTTCTTCTAATCCTACACTTTTTCATCTATTAACTTTGGATACATAAAGCAAAGGCTGTGCTGGATGTCCTTTGAGTGAAATTTGTGTTTGCTTCTAGGAAGAGCTTTTACATCTCATATTTCGGCTCTTTCTGGTGGCACAGACAACACAAGGTGTTTGCTCAAAAGACTGATTGAAAGACTTGCATTTCATGCAGAAAATCTTGCAGGTCTGTGACTTTGCCTTTTTTTGAAGTCGGCACTAAAAGTCACTGTTACAGCTCTTTTTCTTCTTCACACTTAACTATTGGGTTAGAATTTCCTTGTTCTCACCCAACACAACTTTTGGGTAACTTCTCTGTAGATGAATTGTACAGTCTGTTAATTTACAAGGAATCTTCAAGTTTTACTTTGTAGTCCAGATTTTCATAACCAAAGGAAAACAAGTATTTCATATTCTTTATTTTTCTTAAAATACCATCTTTTGCCTCATTTAAAAAAAATATTTTTATCACTCTTTTACATCTAGGCAAGTTGAGACAGATGAATTCAGTCAAAGATTGTCCAGAGTAATTGAACTATACAGAAACTTAGGAAGATACTGGAAATAGAAGATTTATATTATTTGTGCATCTGCTGAGGTATTGTTTGTCTTGATCCAGTTTTGCCGAAAAATTCACTGAGTTTGCAAGTGGTGTTTCATGCAGAATGACTCAGAGAACAGGCTGTGATGTATGACTCTTGGGGTTGGATCTTAATCTGAGTTTTTTGCACCAGTTTGCTAAATGAGTTCTTCTTTCTATAAATCCATTTCTACAGGTGTGATGAAAGGGAGTAATGACCCCAGCTCTCATAGTGCTAATACTGGTGCATGTTGTATATATTACTGGTCAAGTTTTTACAGGCACTACCTAATGACTTGCTCAGATGGAGTCTGCAAAGAAGTCGTCCTGGAAGGTACGCTGACAAGTTTTTAAACCCCAAGTGATAAATAGAGAAGGATTTTTCTTTATTTTGGGATAATTTTTTTTATGAGGAAGGGAGAGAAGATGAAGAGGAAGCTCTCCTCTTCTCAGTGTGCCTCATCAAAAGGTAGGAAGACAAAATGAAGGCTGGGATGGCACCATAAAATTCCTTCCAGTGCTGTGATCTATGGCTCCATCGATGGTTCCTTCCATATCTATGGTTTGCTCAAATTTTAGATAATGATAATAAGGTGTTAATATAGATTACAGACAGTCCAAATAGCTCCCACGGACTACAGCAGCACAGAATATTATCTGAACTCTGCAAGAAGA
The DNA here is from genome assembly GCA_013399365.1 of Pampusana beccarii. Classification (NCBI taxonomy): domain Eukaryota; kingdom Metazoa; phylum Chordata; class Aves; order Columbiformes; family Columbidae; genus Pampusana; species Pampusana beccarii. The sequence goes on along the minus strand of VWYH01006088.1, from coordinate 87,772 downwards.
CTACGAGGAATTCTTGTCTTTTTTTTTTGTTGTTGTTTTTGGTGTGTATTCTTATTCATTAGCAATGCCATCTATATTTTCTATATTATACCTCTAGCTTATTTTATATTTAAGAATAGCCTTCCTTCCACATTCTGCTTACAGCAACATCATTCTTCTAGCTGGTTATAGTCGTATTTGTTTGGTTCCTACTACTTCCCCAAGCAGCTTCCTAGGGCTGTTTCCAGACCTGACATGTGAATTTATTCCCTTGTGTATATGACAGTTTTTCTCATTTGTGGGATGCCCAGTGATGCAAGAGTGCCCAGGCTACCCTGGGCTGTCCTTTGTGAGTCTCTTTCCTGACTCTGCTTTCTATTTACCACTGAGATTTTGCCCTAACAAGCATTTGGAATTTTACTAGCTGCAGCTAGGTCTCCTTTGCTTCATGCTGAGGTCTATGTGTAGGTAAATTGAGACATTTAATTCAATAATACAACTACTTTCCATAGTCGTAGGTAGACCATAGAAGGTTATATAACATTGAAATTTAATCAAAAGTTGTTAACATGCTTAAACTAAAAACCTTAGCACATACTTATATACTCTCCTCCTGTGTTCATAAAATATGTCAACAGTTTCTGTAAGTCATCAGCCTTTAAGTAATTCAGGACCTGGATCGTTTTCTTAGCAATGCTCCCTAGGAACTGGGCCATCTAAGCCAGAGGTGTGAAAGAGTAGAAACCAGATGACAAATAGTCAGTAGTCTTCATTCATGAATGTAGGCAAACATAGAAACATAAAAGGTAACCACGTCCAGAAAGGAGCTCAGCTTTGTTCTGGTCAGATAACATAGGAATGACTGAGACACTAACAAGTAGTTTTTATTTTAGTGGTGATATAATGACTGAACTTTTTATCATAACCATGACACTGTTCTTACCTATACTACTAGATAATGTTTTTTGTGAAAACCAAAATAAACACAAACATATTCAAATTCAGGCTTAGTCTTTACATTATTTTTGTGCCCTTCATAGCCCAAGGTTATGAAGGTTTATTTACTATTGACCACGTAATGCTGTATTTAGAGATGTAACCTGTTGTTCTAGTGTCTTGCCTCTGCAAAGCCAGTAGAATCTGCTCTCTTATATTTGCCCTGCTGAAACTAGAGGTCTGGGATTTAAAAGTAACTTGCTGAATTCATTCAGCTTTTCTTTGTTTCTTTTGTTTCAACTTACCCCTTCCAAGGTATGTGCAAGATTCACCAGTTGTAGTGTTCATGTGTCTACATGTGTGTTTATGAGTCTATATAGCACAGATATATATTTCATCTTTACTAATAAAAAGTATATCTGATAATAGCAAGCCAATACACTGTATATCATTACTACAAATAATCTCCACTAGAGAAAAAGTGGTTCATAAGTCATGAAAGGCAGAACCTCGAGTGAGAAAGGTAATTTGCGTTTATTTATTATCACTCTGCCCAATAGGCTTTTGATATATGTAATGCTGTAGGGTTTTTTTATTAAATAACTTCCAGTGAGGAGCTTCAAGTCTTTGACATTCTTCTCAAGACACATCATGTCAAGGGTTAATTTGAATTACAGTATGTTATGGATTGTATGAAGTTTGCACGGTAGCTTTTTGTGCTCAGGCAAGAGGCCTGACTTTGTGGCTTGCTAGCAGGGGTAGAAATGTTGCGTCTTAGAGTTTATACTACTGCAATTAAAGGTGTCTCTTTGGAAAGCAACAGGATCATATTGAAGAAACACTGATACAAGTGAGGAACTGTATTTATTTTACTGCTTTTTTTCAACAAAGACACTTTTACCTGCCCAGCTCTGTGCAATACATGAGCAATAATTCACAACAGTAAATGTGACTGACCCTTTGAATAATAAAATGTCAGGTACATCTCTGGCCAGTAGTAAGGTAAATGAATCTTGCTGTACACAGGCATGAGGCATGAGATTGTTAGTGTAACAAGGCATAAATATGAAGATTGGGCAAGACTTCATAGAAACAGGACACTATGATGGAATTACTACATGCTTCCAGAGTTTTTTTTTAATACCAAACACACCCATATATATAAAACAGTATGTGACATATTAAAAAAAAATTAAACCTTTTATAAATATTAACTCCCTGTTATGGTGATCACCTCATGTGATGCCCAGAATGCACACAAACTTACTAATGGCAATCTCTAAACAGGTATGCAAAAGTTTGCTGAGGTATTTTTGGGGGAAGGTGGGAACAAGTATTCAAAAAATGTGATGGCACTGCTCTTTAACTTAACAGGGAATTCTATGTAAATTACTAGATGTTATTAGTAATTCCTGTGGCAAGTGTGTTTCTGCAGAAACTATCGTGGCATACACAGAGGAAGTGGGCTACTTCTGGTCCAGCAGTCAGAGCTACTCCTTACATTGTGTTACCACGAAGTCATTTTGACAGTTTTCTTAATATTTTTCTTTGAAAATTATGTATGTTTTTGTTGTTGCTGCTGTTTTTGTTGGTTTTTTTTGTTGTTTGTTTGTTTTTTTGTTTTTCCCCCAAACTTGTGTTTATCATTCTCTTCATTCATTGAACATATATGATTATAATGTTTGAACATTTCTCAAAATCTCACTCTATATTAAAAGCAAATTTTCTGACTTAAGTTCAGGATCAATCATCATATGTAGTCATATATTATCCTGCTCTAGCTTTAGCTCATTTCAGTGTGTGCCTACTCACACAAGGTAGCTTTGCCTTATGACCCTTTGGCATATACTAATGACCACTGACTTTAAGCCAAGTTAACAATCCATTCAGACTCACAGGAGTCTTCCCCTTTGACTTGAAAAGATTTCAGATCACACTAAATCCCTTACATAATTTTTAACATTTCCTTTGCTGTTCTTCTGTTATTAAAAAAGCAACTTCCGAGCATTTTGTTTGAAAAGATTGAGATACGTCATTTAACAGCACTCTTCTTGCATTCTGGGTCAGCCATATCGTGGCACAGAAAGACAACTGTTGCCTTATTTCTATGGCTATCTGGCATACCATTACCCAATTTATATAAATGTGAAATCTTGGATCTTCTATAGTCTTGAATGAAACCCAAAGGATTGATGTGAAAAGGAATAACTGACAATTTGAAAAATGCATAAATAATAGAACTTCAAAACCAGCCCAAATTAGGAAATGTCTTAACTTCCAGGTGTGTTGTTTGTGGGAAAGATTTCGTGCATACATTTGGTGAGTAATTCAGAAGGCATTTGTAGAGACTTCACAACTTTCTGCAACTTTTCCAGACCTGTCTGAACTTCTGGTGAGAGGTACCTAGATTGCAGATTCTAGATCCATCCACTCAGCAGTATATTTTTTTTTCCACTAGATTATGGTATCGCTTCATATCTGTTCCAAAGGTCAGTGCTAAAATCAAGCCTCAGAGAAAAAATCTGTGCACATGAATCTTAGACTATTTTTTTGTTATTATAGGTGACTGGGGCACTGAACATGTAGATGTCCTACCAAATGGGATATAACTTTTTGTCAGTCTGAAGGATTTAAGGTAATTTTTTATCTTTGTCTTCATTTAATCTAGTTGCTCTCAGTCTCATCAGCTTGGTAACAAAAATGGGTCAAAGCTGCTTTTTATCTCTGCATTTCAATATGAGCGGCCTTACTACTTCATTATGTCAGCATTCCCAACATGATTTCATACTCACAAACAATATTTGTTTCTTCTCAACCATTCACCCCCTTCTCTTGAATCTCAGCAATACAGGTTTGATCAGGCAAAGTGCAGGATTAACATAGCTATATAGCTGCTAGATTGAGAGTGGTCCATGTCCAACAGTTCCGAATGTGGATGGATGCAGAAAAATGTTAAAAGCTTCTGCATCCTTTGTATCTTGCCCTACTAGAAGAGCTATGCAAGGAAATGAGGAGCTGTAACAGGACTTTTGCGTTTTGGGGAGAAAAGGTACAAACTTGGTTGTCCATGGGTTGATTTGTAGTAAACTGGGTGTGAACTTTAGGGCTTTACCTGCTATTATAACAAAAATAAATAGTTATCTGAAGTCATTATTAAAACAGTAAAGACCACAGATCTGAATTCAGTCTTGGAAACTCTAAAAAAACAAAACGTCCCTTTCCAAGAGAAGAGTAAAAATAAAGTGTGACTGTATCCTTTTGATATGGAAATGATCAGCATTACGTTCTTCATCTTCTAGAATGAGACATCTGGAGTTCTGTCTTTATGGTATGATTTCCCCCAGTAGTGTAGTGACTTGCATTTTTTTTTGTATGTGTTGTCTCACTCAAAATCAATGACTAAAGTGTAAAAAAATCAAAAGGTGTTTTCATTTAGCTTCACCTGTGCAGATTTGCATCAGAAAAAGGTTCTGTCCTCACATGGTGCTTTTCTCTTTCCCGCTGGCATTTAGTTTTGAAGTTATGTTACTTTAGTACTGATACTATTATTTTCAAGTGAAGTCCAGAGATCACCCAAGTTGCAGCCTTGCTTGGATGCACCAGCTCCATCTGTGACCCAGACTTCCTGGACTGCTACCCTCAGGCCTGAAAAGCAGCCCAGCAGAATCACTTATGGTTGTGGTCAGATGAGCTGCAGTATGGATATGCTCTGTTTTTTCCATATGAGCGGATGGCTGTAATCCCTCCTGTTCATGCTGGTGAAATGCCTTGGGCTCATCACTTCTGCTTCTCAGTTCAGCCTCCTTCTTTTCCTCCAAAGTGGCGCAGCTGTACATAGTGACACATTTCCCCCAGGTTTTGTTCCTGCTAGGTCACAGCTATGCTAACTAATAAAAGCAAAATCTTTGAATCCATCAGGAAAAGAGAGGAAGCAATATAAACTATTTTACCATTTCATAACAATGATTTTAACACAATGTGCGTTTTCAATTTATTTGGCCCAGGGCATGTCCCATTGAAACAAGTAAGAGATTTACCATCGAGTTCAATGGAAGAAGAGGCAGGCTGTATTATTTAAAGCTATAATCCCATTAAGATAAATGAGAAACACAATCAAAGCTTCACCACTGCCATTGTCTCACTGTGTTTGAGGATGGCCTCAGCATGGCATTGTTTTAACAGAGTGAAGGACAAGTTTGCCTTTATAAAGATGTTTCAGTTGATTTTTATTTTCAGATTAAAGAGCACAGTATAGAGAACATGAAGAAAAAATGCTATAAAAATATAGTCCTAAACTTTGTCATCTTTTAGATTTGTTTCTGGTCATTAGATTCCCTCAGTAGTCAACTAATAATAATAATAATAAAAATAAGGCTTAGAAAGTGTATCTGTGTTGTAGAGATTAAAACCTCCAAGAAGCTATGCAATAATTTCTAAAAACATTTGTGTTTTTGGAATATATAAGGAGGGGCTGTGCCAAAATACTTATATCTGAAATTTCCGCTTCGTGTACACTGGGATTTCAGAATATTCTTCATACTTTAGCACTTGGAAACACCTTCTGAGAGCAGGTGCTTTAGGATGATGTGGCAGTTGCACAAACTCCTGAGATCCGAAGCCTTCAATGGGGCAGCTGATGGCTCCTTAGCACCTTTTGTGCCCCATTGTGCCTGTCCCCACATACACACCTAGGGTGGCCCAAGGTGCTGACAGTCACATCCTCCCCTACGGCCGGTCAAGGTGACTTCACCTCCACCCAGCTGGGGGGCAGGAGGGGTGGGAACCTCAGTCTACTGACAGGGTCCTCAACGAAGGAGGTGCCCAAAGAAGCTAAGAAGTTTCTGGACCATGTTGTAATGCCCACAGCCAGATCTGACCAGGCTATAAAACAGAGTCCCCGCTGAAGATCCCCTTTGAGTGGCCTTCTTGGAGCAGTGGGTCTGTGAACTGGAGCCCTCCCCTTAGACCAGGACTCCATCTAAGGAGACTTCCCGGGATTGAGACTGCCTCACCTCCTCCTGTGATGAGTGGTTATTTACTGGATATATCCTTGAATGAGCCCTCACCTAACCCAGGCAAGTGATTATTTCTTGTGGGTACCCATGAGTGAGAGGCTTCTGGTTTTGTTTCTTGTGAGTGTTATGTGTGCATGTTGTCGATCCTCATTATTCTTATGTTGTCATACCCCAATAATCTCCTCAGATGATATCTGAAGCTGTATTTTATGTTGTCTGAAGTGCTAAATAATTGTATAAACCCTGTTTCTAGTCGGTTTATTTGCTACACATTTCTGGCTAGAATAAAGTCTTTTTTGGGTGCCTCTGTGACAGATGATGTTTTTGTTTAGCATGTTAAATTACTTTCAAGACAAGATCAGATATGACTTTTTTTCCAACTGAAATCTTAAATCTACATAATTCAGTGTATAGACACCAATAAACTGGCTTTTACGAATCTTGGATGCCTTTGCGATTTGTCCTAATCTTTCAACCAAAATATGGTTTCATTCAATCCTTCTCTAACATTTGTTCCCACTAGATGCTTCAAGTGAATCTCTGACTTGGGGATTCTGCTTTTAGGGCAGTTTTTGACATACAGATTAAAAAAGTACCCATTAGAATGCATAAACAGTTTTTGGAGCGTCATCAATTTTACTTTCTCAGAGAAATGCCTAGAGTACTGGGCTACAGCTGTGTGCCTTTTTCTGGGGAATTTAAATGTGGGTCTGTGGAACCCAAAGGAAGCTGATCATGAGGAGGTAGGAGGTTACTCAGCCATGCCTGGGTGGACACAGGTCTGCAGGGCTGAGCAACAGGGAAGAGCTCTTCCAACGTGGATGGTGTGACTTAAGCACATGCTTTTGCGCTTAGGCAGCCGGAAGCCTACATTTTAATGGGAGCAACTCTGATCTATACCTTTGTTCAGGGCTCCAGGAAGCAGAAACCTATGTAGAGAAACGGTACTTATGCAAATCTTAACCAAATTAGTCAATACACAGGGATGTAAGAAAGTTAAAATACAGGCAGCTTCAGTCAAATAAACTGGAGTGTATTTGTGGCAAAGAAATAGAGGAGACCTAAGATCAGTGGCCTGGAGCCGACATAGTGTTTTCAGAAATAATCAGAAGTCAGGTCTCAGAGAAGGTGAGCTGAGAACTTACAGTTTCCACTGAAAGTAGCATGGAGTTGGAGATGTTCAAGAACTCCTGGGATCAGACCCATTGTTTATGTTACTTTTCTCATGCTTCTCATATAAAGGAAGATCTGGAATAAATTAAGGCTTAGAGAGTTTTGGAAAAAAAACCTAGATTGGCAAGCTGGTAGTGCATTAAAAGTGGGGGTCTGCAGTGAGACAAAGAACTGCAGTCTGGCACTATAGGGAGATGGAGGATATGAAGAAGAGGTCCAGTAAAAAGAATCAACTCCAATATGTACATTTTTAACAGAGAATGTGTGTTCTAATGAATAGAAAGATATCTATGGGGACTTCTCTGATCTGTGGTTCATTACTCATATTCCCTTCTCAGATTTCACCCATATTGACAATAAATTTAGTAAGAAGACCAAAGAATCATGTATTTGTTAAAGTTTCATGCCATCATCAACATATTCTGCACTAAGACTTAAGTTACTTCTCCCCACTGCAAATAACAGTTTCCATACTTTCAATACCTCGAGGGAGTTTGAAAATGACTAATTGATGGTTTTTCTCTGCTTTAAATCATTACTGTATTTCGGACTTAGAAATGTGTGGCTAAGTCAGCTAGTCATCAAGTCAGGAATTAGTCTCCCCAGTGCCAACAGTAAATTCTCCAGTTCACTCAGCAACCACTTGAACAAGCTCCTCAATATTTAACCACGTCAATTGTAAACAGGCAGATCCTTTGCCTGTGTTGTTTTCTCAGGAGAACCTAAACCTTCCTTGTCAAAATATGTGTGTTACAATGGGCATTCAGCTGTCTCCCTTCTAATGATGAACTTTTACACATCGTATGAGACAATGCCTGCTGTTGCCACGCATCCATTAAAACCCCATCCATAGAGCCATGTATAGAGCAGGGCAGCTGGCTAGGAGTTGCGAACTTCCAAATAACTTGTTTGTTGTGAAGTTTTTAGTTTGTTTTTTTTGTTTTTTCTCTTGAGTGTTGGATGCATAATATTTTAAGGTAACTGACTACTGTGTGATATTTAATCACCTCCACTGCCTCCCAGTAATCACTTTTATTGCATTATGCTAGTCAGCATATTCTGTACACTTTAATATACATGAGGTTGAGGGAGGAATATTTTTCACTGAAGGCTTTATGGAAAATTTTGCATTTATTGATTTCTGTTTAAAAAAACCCAACAACCTGTTATTCTTAGAAAATCGATGAAAATGATTGCTGTGGCCATATTTGTTCAAACAAACAAATAATACAGTATAATGACAACGCTATCTCTCATTCCCACATTTCACCTGAAGAAGGAAAACATTTGATCTGGAAAGCCTGTGTACTACATCAGTCCACAGGAATATCTTTTATTCATGTATATTAAAAAAATATGCAAAGAGTTTGTACAAGTTGGATAGAAAAAAAATAAAAAGACAAAAATAAAAATGAAACTCATGCAAACAAGCATTGCAGATTTGGGACTTCTGGGGCCAAACTGTCAGAGGCAGTCTTGCTATCCTTTGGAAATATGCTGGAAATTTTATATGTGTAATTTTTCACACGTAAATTTTTGCATTCCAAACAAAGCTTTTAATGGGAAAACTATGCCATGCATATGGAGCAAGCCTCACATAGCTGATGATTGCAAATCATCCATTCTTAGTGTTTATCTATTAAAAAAAACATGGAAAAAAAGGAATAAAAGGAACTTATGAATTCAAATCAGGTGGCTCCTTTAGCTTCCTATAACACCGTGCATGCTTTTTCCAAGCTTTGTGAACACAAGAATTGCTCATTCAAAATTATGTTTGCAAAATGAAAATCACAATCAAAATGTAATTGTTGATGTAAAAACAAGACTCTGCTGCATTGCAACACATTTTCTTATCTGAGAATGTATGTCTCACAATACATTGCATCACAGCACAACTAGCTCAACATGTCAGTATTACAGGGCCACCAATTAAGAAGGATTCTTGGCATGAATGATGTTCTGCCCGAGGCCAGGTCACTGTCTGATGTAAAAGATCGGAGCTTCAGGGCACTGATGGTTCTGATCCTCTGTTCTATACAAACTGAACAAGCTGATCATTACAGAAACCTTGTGAGCCAAGGCACTGTTATCATCTCCATTTTACATATGGGGATTGAGGTACAGTTGTCTTTGAATGTTCACAATGAAAAATCTAGAGTCTAATATTTTACAGAGGGCTTAAAATTTTGCACAACTTTACCCATTCCCAGCACAGTTGTCATTGGCTTTAACTTTGCTTACTTGAAGTTACACTGAAATCAAAATTCAGAATTACCAGCAAAACCCATTTTGTGTGTTAACAGACTGATAGAACAGTAACACACTCCTGATCATAAATCACAGGTGAAGGAATAAACTTGCTTTCTTCTCGGGGGGAGGGAAATATCCTCTATTTTTAAACAATAGAACGATTTTGATGCATCTTTTAACTAACCAAAAGTAGCATTTTGACAATCTTAATGGACTAATTATACACTGATGGTCATCTAGAAATGTGTTCATTTTCAGGTCTTTATGTCCTGACAACTCTAAGAATTATCAGCTGGAAAATTGGCATGCAAACACAGAATTTCAATCACTAAAACCCTGCAGGACTGGATTTGACTATCCTGAGGTTCTGCCTGCAGTGTCAAGGGAGATAAAAGGTTTTTGATTCTCTAGGTGTAGGATCATCAGTGTCCTGATTAGTTCTGCAAAAGCGAAAACCTTTCCAATATATTAAAATGCACAATCAGAGCCCTGAGAATCTCAAAGATTAACAGTGGTTCACAAGGGTTTGCACTGACCTTTGTTTCAGTCTCAATTTGCATGACTTTGCAACGTCTGCATTTTGCTCTGCATTTCTTTTTGGAAACCTTGAATCCCCTTGCCAAAGCCTGGAGATGGTGAGAGCGCTCATCTTAACCCCAGCATGGCATTTGCAGCGTAGCTGCCAGTATCACTTATGCATGAAACCAGTTCTGACAAACAATATTGCTTTAAGCCTCTTGACAGTGCTCTTCCCATGAAATACTGTACCCATGAGGGCTCAGGACAATCCCCCTGGCTTGGTACCTGCCTATTAGTATGGGGCAAGGATGGCTTCTAGCAGGTTCAGATACAATCGCTGGGTTGTAACCTTTATGTCCTACCCACAATATTCCTGTCTGCTCCATCACCATGTCTTCACCACCTTTGGACTGAAAAATGAATTTGCAGAGGTAAACCTTGTGACACATGGACATCTTCACTCATGTTCTTCTTCTGATGCATCTGCTCAAATAGCGACATTTTACCAAAGCCTGCAGGTGACAGCTGTTTTCCAGTTTGCCATAGCACGTACAGAAGGCAGCAGGGGGTTCCCATATATCCTAATCCTCATGGGGCTTTGCACCTCTGTCTTCTGGTTCTGCCAGTATGCAACATCACTTCATGGGAGCCTGTGACCTGTTCAGGTAGTGCCATGGAGCTTGGCAGCCTGCATATTTGGTGCACCCTTACAAACCACAATGCTTACACCAGAGGAGAAAGAGGAGACAGGAGGAGCAGCCCAGCAAGACTCTGCAGTGAGTCTGAGGTTCACAGGACTGTCCTCTCTGTACTCCTGTCCCTCAGTGGTTTGGTCTGTGATTAACAAATGTTCATGATATTTCTGTTGCATGAAGACCTGCAGGCCAACAAACTGTACTGTGTACCTGAGTCATTGAGCAAGGAGGAGATCGAGGCAGCCTGCTGAAAGGAGTCATCTTATGTGGCATCCTTTTCAGCAGAAGTCTTCAGAAATCAGGGAGAAGGGGGAACAGGTTAGGAGGAAAGGCAATAAAGACAAGGAGCCTCAGCAATAAGGAATAAAATAGGATTGCACAGATCAGAAGGGGAAATAGTAAGGGAAGGATTTGAGAAGCGGGCAGCAAAACCCTTCATTTCTACATGTTGCTAGTCTACTTTTTTCTTCTTTTCTGCTTGTCTACACAGGGTAGCAAGGTAGAGTCTCTTCAAAAGCTGCAATAAAATGAGAAATAACTCTAAAACTCTTCGTCTGTTGATGATATAACATAGATTACAGTGGCCAGAAATGAAACCTTGATTTAGGTGTTTGCAAAATAAAGCATTTGAGCTTTTTTCACCCACAACCCTTAAAATGAACTTCAATAATATTGCTCCAGTTAAGTCATCTCCTGAGTTTTAGTTGACTCTGGATCAAATCGTGAAAATGCATCTTGGGATGGCGTCACTAAGACCAACCTCCTCCATGAGTCACTGCCCAAGGTGCAGTGGAAGTAGGGAGCAGCACATGCGGGTCTGTGAAGGGGCAAATAAGACATGGTGGCAGAGTCTTTGGAGATTCCTGTTCAGTTCCTGCTTACAGCACATTGGCCCCTAGCAGTGCCTTGACTCTCATACACATTAAAATTCACCCACAAATTTGGAAAGGGAAAAAAAAAGGATTGGATAAAGTAATATTCTTTTTCCTGTTACATTATCCTGCCAATGGATACCATCAATCAAAGTTTTTAAGCAGCATGGTGACATTCTAAATGGTCTATGAATATTACTTTGAAATTGAGACTAATTTCTTGGATGAATTTTAGCTTTACTTTCTCCCACCCCACTTTTCCTTTTAGAGCACTCTGTCTCTCTCTCTCTTTTTCCTCGTTTTCTCTTTCGCAGGATTTCCCTGGCTGCTGACCTCCCAGACTGATGTAATTAAACTAGTGAAAGAGGCGATAGAAGTAGTATAAGAAAGTTTCAGTATGGTATTTTAAAGCTTTCTTGGAAAGTATTTTGGGTTGAATGAGAGATATAAATCACCACAAAGCTACCTGTAACCACTCTTCAGTAATTTTGAACCATCATTTTACATAATGCTTCTGAACACAGGATTTTAATTGAACTATGTAAAATGAGTGTGAATTATGCCTAGTATATGATACCAGTCCAAATAAACCCCAAACCAAAACATAACGTATGAAGCATTCACCTAGTCCTTTTCGAATATTTACTATTACACTTTGGACCAAATTCTCTGTTTGCATTGGCTCATTGCATAGAAGTGAACTACTAGTGAACTGTTTATGTCTTCCAAATTATCTTCTCCCATGCTGGCCTCACATAGGATACAGCAGCCTGGGGAAAACCCTATTAAGCAGATGTTGTCTACTCATAACAGATCCAGAAGAGTGCCCAAGACCCAGACTTAGGTGCAGTCATTGGGATTATGATCCTTAAACTTCCTCAGAGCTACCAGATCTTTTTCAGGAGGGACCTGCATACTTGGGGACTGTGTGGAAGGTTACTGTAACTTGCTATCTGTTTTTTAAGGACAGACCAATGGCAAAAGACTTTTTGTCTTTGGGTCCCAGTATCCTTTCTGCTTTCCATCTTTCTGTTTATATCAGCCTATTGTCTACTTCTTCAACTGTGAGGAAAAAGGCCTGTTTTTTGTGAGTGCTGACAGGAATTCCCTAAAGCTCAACAAATTAGTCTTTGCTTAGGCTGCCCCGTGTGCTCAGGACCTTGGGTGGTATCTGTTCTGTGCTAAATTACTCTCAGTCTAGAATGGAGGACTTGCCTGCTACCTTCTGCAAGTCCTGTGCCTTCCCATAAACCAAATGTAGATGCTGAGATGGTTTAGTCATGTGCATCTGTCTGTACATATGTAGAAGACAGACACACAGGTTTGTAGGTATGATTTTAGGAAGAGTGGACTATTTCAATAACCAGTCTTTGAGTTTGAATGCCTTGAAGTGAATGCACGGGCTGGACAGACTTTTCACATAACCAAGGTATGACAGGACAGAGTTTACAAATTTTGTGTGCAGGATCTACAAACTGTTTGAACCACAAAGGATCTTTCTGAGGATGTAGCCTAATGGCTGGGTTGCTTTCTAAGGGCAAACATGCAGGAGGAATTTTCTTCTTTTGACACTGAGCAAACACAGAACTATGTTACATACCTTATTGCAAGCCATGGTCAGGCAGGATTTTATAGTATTTGCAGTCTGTCGGGGTCAGTGATAAGCTAACCCACCTCATAGTTTCAAACCTGAAGTTTCTGCCCTGTGATCCATTCTCGTCCACTCAGGCAGATTGCCAGGCAGGACAATTTTTCAGACGTGAACTCTGTGGGTACACATTCCTATAGCAGTTCAACTTCACCCCTTGTCGCTCTCCTTTACATGTGGAGTCATTAGTTTTGATGGAGGGCAGTATTTTGTCTCATAGATGTTGATGGACAGTCCATGTGCTTGCATATATTTTTTACAGGCAAATATTTGAAATACACTGTCCTTCCCAGTCACTAGTCAACTTTCAAAGATGCCTATTTTTGTTAAATCTAAATCCATTTTGTCTGAGTGTATTCTCAGATGCCAACTATTTGAAGCTGATGGATAGGGCATTTGTTAACATTCAGTTTTGAATTGACATTTGTAGCCTGTGCTTAGACATCTTAAGATGGGGAATTTAAATTTGTAAATGCTTATTTGGAAACAATACAGAGTCTATTATTTTATGCCTCAGTCCTGTAGTAATTATTTGTACTGTCTTAAGTGATGAGTTAAATTTTTATTTGGAGGTCAAAGTATGTAATTAGAGAGTACATGATCCTTCTGGTCTTTGCTGTCTCTTAAGAGGGTGTAAACTGGCATAGATCCTCCGAAAGCATTGAATTGTTATTATTTACCTAACAGCTAAGCCATGAAGTCCTAAGTGAAACTGAAGCCTACTTTTATTATAGACTGTAAGTGCCATGACAGTTGCTCTCCAAAGAATCTCCTTGTTGAAATATATGAGAAAAAAAAATGGGAGAGGAACAGAGAGGCATAGAATATAAAAGAACCTTTCTCAGGGGATGCTTAGATTTTCTGAGGCCTGATATAGTGTCTTAATCTCTGGGTAATGCTGCCTCTTTAGTGACTGTTTGCCAATTTACAACAGTGCAAGATCTGATATCATGGATCTGTTTCTAGTCTCTCTTCACAGAAACGTTGAGAGCAAATTGGATGTCTGGACAGGACAGGATTTTTCTGGCTGGCATGGACCTCCAAATGTATCTAGTCCAAGCTGTTGCTCAGAGTAGGGTCAGCCATGAGACCAGATTTCTCAGGGCTTTGTCCAGTTGTGTCTTGAAGACCTCCAAGGATGGAGACTTCACAGTATCTCTAGGCAACCTGTCCCACTGCCTGCCTGTCCTCATGGAGAAGTTTTTCCCAATATTCAGGGTGAGCTGGTGTTTGCAATTAGTCTTTTAGTCAGTGAAAAAATATATTACGAGAAGAGGTAAGGGTATGTGAATTGAGGCTAAATTTTGTGAGTGTATTTGCCACAATGAAAAAATAAGGATAAAGTATCAGAAACACTGAAAGTATTCCTTAATTTGAGTCTTTTCAAGGCTAACTTCGTGAGGGAACAGAAGAGATGACCTGGGACAGATCTCATTGCAGTGAGATAGAAAATTATGTATGTTCATGTCCATGTGTCTAGAGAAAGCAGGGAGAGGCCTAGTACTTAACTACTACACTGTTTAACTACTATATACCAACCACAACTCAGCATGGTACGGAAGTGCCAGAGCTAGTCAGGATTAAATTAGCAATAGGACCAGAAGAGTTTCAGTGGCAGAAACCCACCATCACATCTGAGGGGCAGATCTTACCACCTCAGGTACATCCTGCTTTCAGGCCTTGAGAAAATATTTGAAGATTGTACCTGCCTGATGGTAGCTGTCACTGGCCTCTGCTCTACTGTGCAAAATAGTCCATTCTTTTATGGCACACCTAAACGGCAAGAATCAGGAACTCAAGCATTCATAAGAGATGAACACAGAAAACACCTACCCAAGGTAGCTCAATGAATATTTAAGTCAGACAGAAGTTACACCCAGAACACTCAAGAACTCAGAGCCCTGTGCTAAATTGTGCAAATAAAGGTTTGAAACCCGTCACTCCTACACCACTGAATAATCTCTCAGGACTGGCCTCACTGGCAAAAAGATAGTCCTTCCTGGATTTCATGAGCAGTACTTGAATCCCATTATGAAGGTAGTCTTTCCTAAATACTTTTATTTCATTTAAAATACCCCAAATTTAACGGAAACATTTTGTTTCAGGGTGAAGAAACCTTTTGTTTCAACTAGAAATGCTATTATGCAAACCAACAGGAATCCTGAAAAATTATAATGTCCCAAAACAACATAGCATCTACATGTGAGCTGTGATGGATTTTTTGGAACAATAAAAGGAACTGAAAAATCAGTTAGTTTCACAGATTTTAGCCTCCTTCTCCTTGAAACAGAAATTAACTGTAGATCAAAGAACAATGTCAAAATGGTTTAGTCCCAAAATAAGCTTTCAGGAATATATGATTATGCCAAAAACATTAGCTATAGTGTGCATTACTTAGCCCACACTGGAAATGAAATATATGCAAGTATACCAGATAGCTGTAAAATATAGAAACATGCAGACAAGATTAGTGTTAATGAGAGGTCCAACCTTTTAATAGTTTATTTCTCTAATTAACCACTCTGTGCATTAATGACAATGGAATATTTTATGTCATCTTCTACTATCTATGTTCACTTAATGCACTCATCATTCTTTCATCTAAAGGTAATTGTTTTCATACATGTATGGTTTGCTGAGTGTTGAAATAGCAGTCAAGCAACACTGATCTCCCCCTCCTTGATTTTATTCCCCTTCATGAGATTAGAAACTTGGTTGTTGTTTCAGGGCAAATCCAAAGCACTACATTTTCTGACAGCTTGCATCATTTTACTTGCACACTAGGGCCATAGAGCCTGTACAGCTCATTGAGGTGTCTGATGTAGAACTCAGGTTGCTCTTTGGCTTGTCTACAGTGGCACTTTGCATACAAGGGCAGGAATGCAGCTTCACATTCCTCCCTTTCAGAAGAGGATTTTTTAGGGCTCACAGTTTGAATAACAGCGGTCAGTTTATAACTTTGCTGGAGTGTATTCAGAATATCTTACACCATCCTCAACTTCCTCATTGCCTGAACGAGGTGTTTGCACTGTCCCCTTTTAGCTGGTCCCCCGCCCCCTGAGCCATATCTGCAACCTGCCTTCTGTTTTGCACCAGGAGGTGCAGGTCTGTTATGTAAGAAAGAAATCCAGATTCTGTGAGAAATACTTGAAAACACTGTTTATTAGAGCTAACACTACAAGAGAGAATAATATAGATAATTGCACATCCCTTTAGATACTGGGAACCCTGAGCTGTCAGGATTCTGCTCAATGCACAGCACACCATGAAGACCCTGTCCTTAGCAGAGATTCACCCTTTTCTGTCTTTCAAACTATTACAGGATTTTCTTACAAGGAAACTGTAGGAAACCATTACCTTGCAAATATAATAGGCCCAGGCAGGATCTCTCAGCAAAGCATATTTTAATAACGATTTTGCAAGATCAGGTGTTCTACCTAAAGGTAAGTACACATAATAGGGTAAAAAGCACCTGCTTATATCCCCCCCCAAATCTCAGCCACAAATTCCCTCCCCTGTTCCCCGTTGGTTGGGTACTTCAGGGTTTACAGACTACCCAACATGTGCCTCAGTTTAAATATTCTGTTCATCTAATCTGAACAATACCCTTCCCCTTATCGATCTATTTAAAATATGGGGTTTTGGCTCTTTGGTTACCCTTCCCTCTAGATTAGCTTGTAAATACAGGTATCAGTATGCATTCTGTGATTAGTTCAAAGAGACTTTGTTTTACATTAAGGATTCATAGTCTGGTGTCTCTCGGTCCTTCCCCCCTCACTGGGGCCAGGCACCAGCTCCTCAGTTTTGTAAAAACAACATTCCTTCATTAAACATTCCTTACAGAAACAACTCTATTTCTCATTTCTATAGTGGAAAAAAAAAAAAGGATGTTATCATAAGAACTTCTTGCTGCCCTGTTAGATAATGGCAAGGCTCAGCGGGTGGCATGGACATGGGCACGGAGTGGG
The DNA here is from genome assembly GCA_013399365.1 of Pampusana beccarii. Lineage (NCBI taxonomy): Eukaryota > Metazoa > Chordata > Aves > Columbiformes > Columbidae > Pampusana > Pampusana beccarii. The sequence continues at coordinate 70,717 of VWYH01006088.1, read as the reverse complement.
AGCTGCCCGTGGGCTCCTCCATGACAAGGCCCTGGTGGGGTCTGTCCTGCAGTCCAGGGCCATGTGTACAACAGGGACAGGCCCATGGATCCCACTGTGGTGTCTGATATGGGCAGGATGACTGTGCCATGGGTCACCGGTCCCCGATACACAGCATTCCTGCCCTCAGGATCACGACACCTTATGTCTGTGTGCCTCAGGCTGGGGGAAGCTGCAGTGCCTAAGAGCTATTCCCTATATAACTCAGTTCTCTGCCTTCCTTTTCTTTCTTTTTTCTTTTTTTTCCATTTTAATCCACTGAAATCAGCCCCTTCACACACACCTTTTCTTTAAACCTAGTATCTGCCCTCTCCCCCACTGACTGCATTTCTAGGCAGCATTAAAATAGATAGGGCAATTATCACAAGTATTGGGTGACTTTTGCTCTCCACTACATTTAGAAAAAGCTGCAAGCACTCTGGACTTCCGCTAATGCAAACTCCAGAAGGGCTCTTACAACAGCAACATAGAGCTGCTCAGTAAACTTCAGATTAAGAGCCTAAATACTGTTATGCATTTACCAAGGCTCTCCCATTCTTCATGAAAACAAGTTAAAGCACGCCGGGCAGTAAGGAATAGTGGACTTTATGATTGCTGAGTAATACAGCTGTTAACTGTTTCACTGGTTTCTGGTTCTAACCAATCTTGTGATCCCCTGTAAGTGCCTCATAATAGCATCTCTAGCAGTTTGTCCTACTTTTGAGGTTAACGACCAGTGAGATGATAGGAAGTGATAAAAGTACAAGTATGTAAGAACAGCAGCGCTGAATATCCTTCCTTTACCAGACTGTGTGTAACTCTCCTTATACCTTTCCCACGAAGCTCTTCTTGAGAAAAGTTTGTTATGCAAACTTGCAAGATGTGGTTCACACGGTAATGGATGAAGTCAGTTAAAAGTTCTGGGTGCTTCTTATTCTTACAGTTAGTTACAAAGCAAACCTTTTTTTTTTTTTTTTTCTTTAAGAGCACACCATACATAAGAAAAAGTTGTTATTGATAGAAGATCTACTTTCAGGCATCCTTGTCCAAATTTTGGATCATACCAAAAAAAGAAAAAACAATTTAATATTTTACCTTCAGAGCTTGAACTCTGAAATATACTGGTAGCATTCCCCTAAAGCAAGTAGAAAAAATGACTGAAGAACCTATTCTTAGGACAACACAGTTAACAGTGCACAAATACTTGACTAACATGTTTGTCTTAGAGCTTTGGTGAAAGGCCTAAGAAAGAGAGGAAAAAAAAGGAGAAAAAGAAAGAAGACAGAAGAAAGAAGAAAGAAGAAAGAAGAAAGAAGAAAGGAAAAGGAGAAAGAGAAAAAAGGAAAGAAAGTTGAATTAGATTTGCTATATTTAAAGTCCCATCAAGAAAAATATATAGCATATATATTTGTATACCCAGTCTATTTCTTGAAATATAGGGGCTAAGTTCCAAAATTAAAGAAGCAAGAACATCCAGGCATAAGGTTAACACATTAAAAAAATGCAAAATTTGCAATGATCTTAATGATGACAAAAAATTATCAGGCATTCATCACGGACTTTGTGCCTGCATTCATTTGTTTTGTCCTTATTTATGTTTACTGTAGAGCATCAGATAGTACCTTGCATTAATGAAGAATTTGTAATGAGCTCCAAAGAGCAGAGGCTTATAAAGGAATGCAATGAAAACCCTGCATTGCGGCCAAGATTCAAGCTCAAAACTAGCCAGTAATGGGCCAGGAGGGATTATTTGGATAGTGCTGAGTAGTTCTGAGACACTACTATCATTCAAGCACAATACACCCAGTTTTGCAAGGCATTCAGGAAAGCAGCTTGTTAACTTCTCCAAGTTAATTAAATTACACAGGTCTTCCTGCCTGCTATCTTCTGAGGTATTTATACATCTGTTATTACAAATGCAGTTTGCCGTGTGTTACACCAACTTACATTCCAGAGTGAAATACGGAATGCTCCTGTTCAGACTCCACCAGCTCCTGCAACCAGAGCGTTTCCAGGGTTGTCAAAGAAGCAAATGAAAACTCTCCTGATTTCCATCAGCCTGAAGAAGTTGATGTCAGACTCACACTTGGTTGCTTCTCTGGCTATTACACTTTCACCCTGCCATCAGAATGAGATTGTTACAATGTGAAGTTCTCTCTATGTCTGTATTAGCACTTTCACTAGGGCTAGAATTTGCTTTTATAGAAGCTTTACTACCTGTTATGACAACTAAAAATATTTTGTTCAAACCACTTAATGGGAGACTAAAACGCATATTAATTAATTAAACATATTAGTTAATTAATTAACTTATTAGCCTGTTGATTTGCTGGAACTGTTTAGCAAGCCACATTTTCTCCCGTAGTTAATAAAGGGCTAGCAAGTCCTTTCATTCAGAAAATAATTCTTTGTGCTATTGCTACTTATGCCTTTATATTTGATGTTTCTGCTTACTGAGAAAAAGAAAAAGAGAGGAAGAGAAATGTGTGAGACAAAGAGATGATCATTTTAAAAAGAAAAAAAAAGAAAGGAAACAAAGGATAAGAGAGAAACAGAGAGACAGAAAGAGAGAAGGAGAGAGAGCAAGAAAATCAGAAAACAAACAGGCAGCCTTTTTACTGCAGTCTCTTCTCTTCAATGTGTTTGCCAAAGTTCTCAAGTTATGCATTTCATGGTGACATGTCACATGTTGTGTCAGTCATACTGTATTACATTAGCAGACTTGACTGACAAACCCCAAAGTGACGGCACAATGCAACGCATCATCGAGGAAATTAGAAAAAAAAAAGTATGATGAAAAAAGATGTTATAAAGATTCCTCTTAATTGTTCTCTATTTGCCTCCTTAATTCTGTAGGGCTGATGGGCATTCTGTGAATCATGCAGGAAGCACTACAGTGTTATTTAAATCTGAGTGTCTGGGAAGTGGGTAAAAGTGTGATTATGTGTGTCAGGTGGAGATTAGATCTACAAAGCTTTAAAAAACAGTGTATTTTCACATAGTAAGTTACATTTGTGCTGGCCTGACATGCACAGGTGAGTTGTTTATGCTCCTACAAATTTATCATACTTCATCTTTTTTGCTCTAAACATTTCACTCAAGATAGTCTGTCTTAATAAATTGTAGACAGATGTGAACTCACACTGTCCTGCTTTAAACTGCCCCAAAGCTGGTTTGCATGGGAACCTATGGAAAGGCAGAGAATAGTTGCCTGGCCTCCATTTTCTTCAACATAGCTCAATAGCTGCACAGCTTTTGCACAGCTGTGAGCACAGGAAAACTGAGCTTGTACTTTTGTTCTGTTATCTCAGTTAAATTCATCTTTGTGACCAAAACTTTGTTCCTCTTGTCTCGTTTGAAATAAATGCATAGTAGCCACCCTAAATGGGCTGTGTTAGCTTAAATATTTCTGGTAGAAGAGCATTGATTTTTTGTAATCCAGACCATGTTGCTGAGACTGTATTTGTGATCAACAAAACATGCTGTTAATCTGTGATCTTTGAGGCAAGGGGTGGTAACATTCCCAGTCCCCATACTATTCTGGTAGTGCTCTGGGTACATACCCTTGCATAGGAGTCTACCTGACTGTTGTAGCATAGGTGATCAAGGAGGAAAGCATGTCAGTGCAATATTAATCAAAAGATGACATCTCTCTCAAGAAAAGTCCAAGTTGAAAATGATGTAGCTAAGTGTTAAGAAAAGCAGGATGGACACTTTTCCCCTTGATTGATATCTGATTATTGTTGACAGAGCTTAAATCTTTAATTTAACAGGGTTAATTTAAATTGACAAATGTGACCTTTAAACTCAAATAACAGGGGTCTTTCACTGGCTGAATGCAATCAGTTAAAATAACACCATTTTAGTTGGGACTTAGACTCATTAACATATTTCTGTTATGTAAAAAATTACTGCATAAACTGAACTGTCATAACTTCCCTTGGACACAGCTAGACCACACTAAATGCAAGTGAATGAGATATTCACTCAAGAAGTAATAGTGTCTTAGCCCAAATCCGTATCTAAAAGCTAATATCATGTACATGGCTCGGCTGAGCTGACACATGTTAACATGTAAAGTTACGACTATATCTCTGAGATTTCAAAAGAATAATTTTTGTCTATGGAGACATGATTTATATCATATGTAAGCCAGATAAAATGCACTGTTAGGGTTTACTACAGAGCTATGTAGTAGATTTCATTGAGAATTTGAGATGGTCACTTTCAAACAAGTTTGATGGACCGTCAGCCAGCTCTTGAAAACTAACAAAAGATCATAAGGTCCAGATAAAGTGTAACCTGGAGTCAAACTTGGTATATAATGCCAGTATGTACAAAGATGACATTACCTTACTTTTATGCTTTTTTTGAGCTCCTTGCTGCTTTGTGTTGTGCCGGACCCTTAGAGTGTAATTTCTTTTAGCTACTGGAGTATTATGGGACAGGCAAAACAAGGAGGATTTAGGGGGCTGTAGAAAAGGCTCAGCCATACTCCAAGCCAGCCAGGAATAAAATATAATGCATGAAAGTTCCTTTTGTTTTGGCATCGTCATGTGCTGATTTACTGAGCTGGGGCAATGGACGTATATATATATTTGTAGTCTGATCCCTTCAGACTTATCTACTAACCTTTTTGATGCATATTGTAAATAATGGCTGGTATATTGAAGGACTAAGCCTTACATGTAACATTCAGCTGCCTGAAACTGATGTGGACAGATGTCCTGTCTTAATTCTCCATGCCCTACTTAATCTGCATAGATACATGAAAAGCCATACTTTCAATTATTCCTCAAAAGTAATTCTCGCTCAAGTTTCAGAGGGAGGAATTACTGATGACTTATTTGCTTGTAAACATCTGGCCAAAAATGTTATGTAACGGGTGTGTTTTAAAGTGAAAATATGTTGTCCTCTCTCTTATAACATGAACTGATAACCACTGGACACACTTAGCATACGCCTCCTAAGTGAGCCAGGTTCTTTTTTTGGCATACACAGCCTCTCCCTTCCAACAGCGTGTTAAACAGAGAGCATTTGCACACTTTCATTTATTGTGCTGGACAAAGCCCACACAGGCTAAAGTGCCAGTGAAGTCGTTAAGGGGTGCATGAATTCCAGGGGAAATAGAGGACAGAAGAAAAGAAAAGCTGCTTCAGAAGACCTTTTCTTTTAAGTAGTCCCTGTTCCTTGTCAAAAGCTTTTGGATGTATGGCCTGTTCCAAAATCTTTTCGTGGATTTTGCATACCAATTCTGCAGAGAGCAAAGGCAGAGGGGAGGGTCAACACAGCAGGGCCTAAGATGTTAGGATGAATCTGAAGTTCCATTGAAACATTCTGCCTGTCTAAAATAGGATTATTATTTTTTCAAACTACAGAGGAATAGATGGGTATTAAAAAAAATACCTACTGCTTCCTTTTTCTTGTGGCTGGCTGCAAAGAACCTGCAAGGCCGTAAGTTGAGATGTGACAGATAATTAGTGTTGGGCAGACTTCAAAATGTTTGCAATATGGGTCTAAAATTTTGTTTATCCAAACTTCTTCAGTCTAGAAACAGGGCTGACAGATAAGCTTTCTTCTTAGGAGTTTCTTGCCACCACCTGATTGTCAGAGAGTCTGAAATGTTGCAAGAATAAACTCTTGTGTGATGTTTCAGTAATTAGGCTTTTGAGTTTTGTTTGGATTGGGGTTGTGTACATCAGCAGAGCTATAATGACGTCAGCTTAGGATCTGTCTCATCGAATTCAAAGGGAAGTTAAAATAAATCAGCATCAAAGTTTTTTCTCTTCCTTTTTATCATCTTTTTTTATCTTCAGGGAGGTATCAGTCTAATTTGGGTTGAGTTAGAGGTTTCAGCTCTTTGGGGCAGTCATAGAGAAAGCATGAAATGAAACTGCTTGATCCAGATACCTCCCAACTTCAGGAAAGTGCTAATCTATATCAGTGAAAATCACCTAAGCCATGTATTTAGCATGGACTTAACCATATCATTGAGATTGTGCAAAAGTGTATTGTGACTGTTTCAGCAGAGGTTTGAATTCTGTTAATTTTGCCTCTATTATTATTATTTTTTTTCCCTGGTTCTTTGTTAGTTAAACCAGCCTGGATTTTGCTTTATACAATTTCTGCAATTCAAACAATAAATGGTTTAAAAAGAAGTATCTTCCTCCGTCTTGAACTATACTCTGAATGCCATGACTATGACTTTGTACTGACTCTGAGATCCTGATTTATTCTCCAGACTGCTGGACTGTTTGGGAACACCACTAATGAGGGCTGCCAGAACTCCTCTGGTAGAAGCCTACGTACACCCACAGTTAACCAGATGAAGAGAAGATAAGCTCTAGACCACTGGTAACTTAACTGGAGGTGACAGATATGCATTACAGCCAAATGTGCACATCATGAAACCAGAGGAAGATACGATAGTATTGAAGGTCCGAGGAAGAGTAAAAGTTTTTGAATTTTAAATAAAAGCCTCTGCAACTGTTAATAATAATGACAACAAAGGACACATTTCTGCCTTGTCAAGTCAACAGTGCTGCTACAAACATATCTATAGCCCCAGAGCCCAGCTTTACTGGAAGATGTAGAAGAGATAAAAAGCATACCTTTCCATGCCCAAAGAACTCTGGCAGGCTGCAGAACTGGCAGGGAATGCCACCTTGGTCTTTCTGCTGCCTGTCCTCCTACCTGAGATTGTGAGTTCAGAAGTGAGAACACAACAATGACCACAGTGTGACTAAATCTGGCTGGAAATCAAGAAAATCTAAGTTTATTTTGGTTCCATATCGCTCCCTGGGAATTTGCTCAGCTGCATGCACCTAAATGATCCTGGGATTGATTTCAAATTTGCAGCTGTTTTACTATCTGATTTTGCATTCTTTTCTAAAAGCTGTCCATGCTCCAGCTGCGAATGTTCTTACTTGGTGATAATGTAGCCACAAAGGAAGGCTACCTGGTGTCTTCCAAAATGTAACAAAAATCTATCACCTCATTATATGTGTTACATAATGGAGTAAAGGTATCATCTGGGTAGGGTTTAGTTTAAATATACTTTAAAGTGGTCTTTAAAAGGAACTAACTCTGCTATGCAGCACTTTCGTAACACCAGGGAATCCTCATTTGGTGACCACTCTGTTCCATAGATATGAATGTTCAGGTCAATATTCACAGAAGGCCAATTTCAGGGCTTTGAAAAGAAACTATGATATCTTTAGTTTATTATTTAATCAGTGGGCCAGTCTCAGGGTTGGTTTTATACTCATGACTGACTGTTGAAAGCCTGAAAGACAATGTCTGGGGATAGTAGAAATGGAAGCAGGCTGTCATTTCTCCTATGCATTCCCCTGACCCACCACATGTTCAGACGAGGATGTGATAGGCTTATCTGCATTTTGATTCTATTCAGTAGTCATTGTCTCTGAAAATGTGCAAATAAAATAATGAAGAACATGATAAAACAGAGCAGGAGAAATCTCTCCCTATTTAAAGCAGCTGTTTGGGTGCCAGCTGCTTAGTAACAAATACATTTTTAATGAAATCAAACAATCCAGCAGGATTTATTGATTGCTAACAATTGTTTTAAATACAGTCTGGTAGGCTGGGCTGTTTATATCCTTTTTTGTCCAATTAGTTCAGTTGGTTTGAATTAGAGATACTTTGCTATTATCTAAAAAAAAAAATGCAACTCACTAGACAGTGTATTATTTTCCTTCAGAATAAAGTGCGGGAGAGATGCATAGAATAAAAGATTTTGACACTATTCCAGCTGTTTAGGGGAAGGCAGCAGTGTGCCTTGTCTAGCCCTTTCACCTCAGCAACTGCAGTTCAAATCTGTCCTGAGATCTTGAGTGAAGAGGATGTGGTGTTCTGTCCTTGGAGCCTGTTGAACAGTGGAAAGGACAAGGACCCCTGTGTTTTTGTGGCACTTCAGAGCCAATTTCTGCAAGAAGAATAAGAGAGTCCTGTGGAAACTTAAATCCTAGGGCTGACCTCAACCTGCCTGTAGTTCTACTCTTGCTAATATCGAGAGGAAATAAAACAGCACTATTGTAAGCTCATGGACTAGCCCAAGAAGTCCTTTCAGCCCTGTTTTCTATGAACTTATGAAAATCTGCTATTGACTTCACGACTGAGGAAGCTCTGCTTCCAGATAAAGCTCTGACTTTTCATAGAACTACCTATCAGTCATATCAGTACTAGTCAGAAATCCCTAAGCACCTAGCTATTTTCACTATATCTGCACAGGGACTGATCCTGCAGGGCTTTTAGATTCAGCTAAGACTGTCTCTGATTTCCTGGGTATTTTTAATATGAAAGGATCGAAGTCTCAGACCCAAACATGCATGCTGTATGCAGCAGAAGTATGTGAAGTTCGTTGCTGCTGATTCCAACTGTTTTTTCTCTGCTTCAGTGAGCATGAGAAATATTGTATTCTAAGTGTTGGACACACCTCACAGAACCACAGTACCAAGCTGAGAGAACCATTCAAAAGCACATGCAGCTAAGAAAACAAATGGAGTAGATAATTGACTAAAAACACTAATGTGTTTTCTTGACTGATGTGTTTAGACAAACAAGAGCTGGCATATGATATATTGAAACTAAATGGTAGTTTGAAACTATAGATGCTCAGACCCCACACTGTGGAGTAACACTATCAGAATGTTCACAGATAAATGGCTTTGTTAAGCCTTTGCTCATGTAACAGCTATCCACAGAAGCAGACCTGTTGTCATTATGATTATTCAAGTGCATAAGAACTGCTGACACCAAGTGTGCAGAATTGGACTCATATGTATTTTCAAACTAAATGGTTCACAGGAAACATACCAGTTTATCTGAGAAATGTATCCTTTTTGAGTGCATTGTGATTCATTCTGCACCCCTATATTATGTTAGGCATTTTGATCAGTACCTGAGGATGGCAGCAGCATGTACTGTACAACAGAGCGCACCCTGACCCACTGTATCACCTGTACAACTTGTGGTATCTTTATGTCCGGCTCCAGATCTAACACACCCACTGGAGACCCATGTCTTCATCTGCCTTTGTTGTCAAATATAGAACATGTTTTCTTCATGTAACACACAAATCCTTGCTTCTTCCTGGCATTTTATGCTAACAAATAACATGATTCAGGTTTTTGTGTCCTAAAATTAGTCTTAATCTCTTGTTCACCACTGCACTACTGGCCAGGTGTTGTTGTGGTGGGGTGTAATGTTTACAGGGACAAATAGGGTATACTTCCTATTGCATACCACCTTAAACCAAAACCTGTCACCACTATAGTGAAGCTGGAAGAGTTGGGGCACCCTGATATTCCTCAGCCTATTACCTCTTAACAAAGTTTCGGCATGTCCTCCAGCAGATAAGCTGTGGTGTGAAAACAACCCAATACAGGCTGGGAGATTGAGAGCAGCCTTGTATCTTGGGCCGCATCAAAAGGAGCGCGGCCAGCGGATCGAGAGAGGTGGTTCTGCCCCTCTATTCTGCTCTGGTGAGGCCCCACCTGGAGTCCTGCGTCCAGCTCTGGAGCCCTCAGTACAGGAAGGATGTGGACCTGTTGGAGAGGGTCCAGAGGAGGCGACAAAAATGATCAGAGGGCTGAAACACCTCTGCAACGAGGACAGGCTGAGAGAGCTGGGGCTGTTCAGCCTGAAGAAGGCTACAAGGAGACCTTGTTGTGGCCTTTCAGTGCTTAAAATGAGCCTATAAGAAAGATGGGGACAGACTTTTTAGAAGGGCCTGTTATGATAGGACAAAGGGTAATGGTTGTAAACTAAAGGAGGGGAGATTCAGGCTAGACATGAAGAAGACATTTTTTACAATGAGGGTGGTAAAACACTGGAACAGGTTGCCCTTAGGAGTTCTAGATGCCCCATCCCCTGGAAACATTCAGGGCCAGGCTGGATGGGGATCTGAGCAACCTGTTCTAGTTGAAGATGTCCCTGCTCGTTGCAGGGGGGTTGGAATAGATGATCTTTAAAGGCTCTTCCAACTCAAACTGTTTTATGATTCTATATGCTACCAGAGAAGAAAGACTTCTTTGGAACTCTAGGCTCATATTCACAAGGAGGATTGCTTTCCTTGGAATGGCTGCAGAGGTTCCCATGTTTTGCTATGCCTCCTCTTTCTTTCAGAGGTAGCGGCCCCTGAAAGAGTTCTCACATATGGGGTGTTTTTAAGATGTATCCTTGTTCTGGGCTCCACTGTATGGAGGCAGCAGCTGCTATGGAAAGAGCTGGCATGTCATTGCAGTGGTGGCAGGATCCTCTGAGAATGCTAAAGTGACCAGGTGTTGGTGAAAACCACTTTGATCATCCACCATTATTACTCAAATATCAGAGCATAAAGAGGAGCCTTTTGCAGTTAGTGCATGGCAGAGTTGCATTGTATAGTCCAACAATTTAATTCCAGTTGTTGAGGGACTTGTGAGAATACACAGTACATCATGGTTTAGCATTCACTGATATTTCGTCTCTATTCAGTAGCAGGTGCTTTGATAGATCTTCAGAAATACTGTTACTACAACAGTAGAGGTCACAAATAAGGGTCCAGGCCTTCTTGTGCAAGGCTCTACATAAACACCTCCTCACAGACAATCCTTGAGTTTCAGTTTTTCCACACTAGGTAAACGAAAGCTGGGGAGGGAAACAAAGCCAAAAGAAGACTAAATTTCTTTTCAGACTCATACATGGAAGGGACGTGAACCCTTCTAAGCCTCAGAACTAGTAGCTCAAAGGTGTCTCTGAGGATCAGCTATGAATTTTATACACCATCTTGTATTCAGTTCTTGCTTTATCACCAACCCCAGGATATAACCGTGTACATTACAACAGCTTTTTCTAAATTCTGTAGAAGAGTAAGGACACTATTATTAGGAAGACACACCAGAACAGAAGCATACAGTAAAAATAAGGCTTCTACTATTTTAAAGACTCAATGGAATGATTGATTTAATATTTTAAATTCCATTGACACAGAAATATATAGTAGTAACAGCAGACCTACATGTCTTGCAGTAATAATATTTATATTCCATGACCTAAAGAAGCAAACTAAAGTTTAGTCCCTGTGGGGCTATACATTGGACATAAAAATATTCTTACTCCTACACAAGCCAAAATCAGAAAATGTTTCTTTTCTGGTCTTCCAGTCTATCTGAATGCAAATTAAAATCTTTGTTGAGTTGCTGGTAGTACATTTGTTACCTGCTCTCCAGTTGAATATAGAAAACAGCTAATCTGACCTTGTGCAAACCAGATGCGTCTTGGTAGCACTCAAAAACACATCCTTTTTTTGTCTGCTGTGAAGAGAATCTAAATAGCAGTCAGGTAAAGCATGGGAAAAGGTCCAGATACAAGGAAAATTAAGGAGTGGAAGCAATCTGATCAAATGCAGACATCTGTAACATATACAACATATCTCCTCTTAAAGCAGAAACTCAGCTAGATCAAGCAAATTGTTTCCTAAAGATGCCTGTTTCTCTCAGTTGACACCAAAAAGTGCAGGTCTTTGAAGTTAGATGAGGTCAATCCCAGGTAACATGACCTGTCTCAGGTCACAGCGGAGTTCTCTGGTGGGTTTAAGAACAGAGATATGTCTGCAGTTCAGTTGCTTGCCAAGCAACAATAGACTGCCCATCCTTGCTTTTAGGAATATAATTTTATGTTATCTGCATCACTTGAAGAAAGGGCTAAACTGATCTCAGAGTTGCTTGACTTTAAACATAGAGATCCTGGCTTGTTCCTTTCATGAGAGACAAGCCCAGAAGCAACTCCCTTTCTCCTTCCTGGATGTTGCCTTCAGTGTTAATTTGAAAAACATTTATGAAAAGAGAACATTCACCTGCAGAAAGATAAATGCTTTAAAAAGTGCCTTTGACACCACAATCACAAAGACATTTTCTGTATCAAGAGTATGTGTGGGGATAGATTCTAAGCAGAGAGCTTTCACATTCCTTAAGCGCATGACTCAGAGTGTAGCCATCTTAGAAATGTTTTTGTCACTTTCAGAATAGATTGGTAGGAAATTCCAAATGCCCTGTTCCAAATTTCCTAAACTTTTTCTTTTTTTTTTTCTTTTTTTTTTTTTTCCCTCAGCATAGGTCACTTCCCACAATAATTTTTGTTTCATAGAATCACAGAATTATTTGAGTTGGAAGTGACCTTTAAACATCATCTAGTTCCAACCTTCCTGCTGTGGGCATGGACACCTTCCACTAGATCAGGTTGCTCAAAATATTGTCTAGCCTGACTTATAACCTTATCTTCCACTGAGATGCCCTTATAACTTCCATGGGACAAAATTCTCACCAGAATTGGCTGATATGGCAATAGTAGGTCTCCAAATAGATGGAGATTAAACACATGCAACTTCAGCATTTATTTCAACTCACAGCCCTTAATTGCTTCTGGGAAATTATTGGATTAGAGCTTGAATGATTTTTTAAAATCAGTTTTAATGAGATATTTAGGAATTGCTGTAGCAACTTTTTGCAATATCCCATCAGTGTAGTGGACATACAACACAGTATTTGCTTCTATTTCTTTCATTCTCTAAAATGACTTAAAAGTACCTCTGAGTAGTACAGGTGGATTGGCTTATAGCACACTGATCCAGGCTGGAAAGTTATAGAGGGTTTAAGTCCTTCCTATCTTCACCCTTTTTTCTACATGAAATATGGCCTAGAAACCAGCATGTTTCGTTTTGCATGTTCAGGCATGTAACAGCTAGTTATGAACATATGAGCTGGCATCTGTTAAGTCACATCATTTTAAAAAATCAGATTCAAGTATTTTAGCCAAATTTTTATGGGATTCTCTCATTTTGTCTACTTAAGAACACTTAGTATTGCAAATTTACAGGAGTAAAAGTCAGTCTGGCTTCAAAACCTTGCAATGTAATTAACTGAGACTTTATTAAAAAAACCCACATAATTTGCAAACCAGCACACTATTAACATATTAATACTTTGACCCTTTCTGTATGAGGCTCATGAATTCAGTTGTGCTACATCTACAGGATGCTGTGACAGAAGTAGAAAAGTGAGGTAATGTAGCTCAATTACACCAATCAAAAGGTTGCTGTGTTCAAAGACAAGGATTAGTGTTAATAATTTTTCTCCAGGGAAGAAAATGCTCAATCCAGGTTCCTTTAGGGCCTGTAGATCCTTGTCAGGATGTAGAAAGGAGAGGATTCATGTAACTAGGTCATTTCATCTTCTTTTGTTTAGCAAGAATGGCCTGTGAGATAAAACATTAGAAGATGCTTTCGTACATAATTGTTGTTTTATTATAATTGACTACATTTACTAGGGTTATATAAATATATTTGTAAATAGAAATTGCTTAAACCTTTAAAATCCCTCACAAAACCACAAAAACATTATTCAGTATTGATTCAAGACTCTAAAATTACATTTCTTATTATTATACAGTGGAATGATAATTATAGACAATGCATATAATGCACAGGTATTGTTACATTTCTCTTTGTACAACTACATACTATTTTTACTTGTTTTTGCTATGTAGCAGTAACATAAAGTAGCCAAAGCTCGGGCAATATGTCTTAGATATACTATACTATATTTGAAATGTGTAATAGATCTGTCTGCTGTCAGTTTACAACCAGAGTTTACCTCCCTTTTTCATCATTATAATAATATTCTCATAGTAGAGACAAGTGCAAGTGGAATACAAGATATGTGCACAGCACTTTCAGCACCTGCAGATGAACAGCTTCTGTAAGTTTGATGTCAATGATGAGTTTTAAGGAGGCTAATAAAGGGCAAAATCAGAGGGGAATGTGTTCAAGGGTGATAAAGTTTGATCGGGCTGCTGTCAAAAATTGCAAAGACTCTTGTCTGTGCCCCTCTGGCTCCTCCCACAAGCCCAGGAGAGTGGTACCCCAACCTCCAAATATTTTCTCTCATCTGGTCACATTAAAAAATGTAGATACTATCGTGATGACTTTGCTGTTTTTCACTGGAAGCTCCCTCTTTACATAAAGCAAATATTTGAATTAAGACAAAATATGGTGGTACATAAGAGAAAGCAAGAGGGTGAAGGTAATGGCTGTTTAGACTATTTATATTCTGATATATTATTAACAGTTGTCTTGGATTTATCTGAAATTTCAGGACTGAAATTTAGTCCCTGATAAGTCAATGACAAAACTGTTTCTGTGTTGCTGAGATCTTCCTCTGATAACAAGCTACAGGAAAGGGAGTGAGAGGCAGATTCCTGTGCTTTTGTATTCACTGTGTGCCTGGAAATTCTTAGCTTCATTTACATAGGGCTGAGTAAGATCCAAACCTTGCCACATATAACTATTTCCTTTCTTAAGTTTACTCCCTTTCAGTTATTTTGAACACTTCAGGTGAATAAAGTTGCATCTATGTCTTCGAAAGATATTGCTAAAACATGTGCAGTACTGTTTCTCCATTAACAACATGCAATTATTTGGGAAGAAAATTTTATGTATTAGTATATGTATAAAAGTAAAATAAATAATTCATACAAAACATACTGTGCATATTGTGTTTTTCTCCAGTTATTACATGAATAGGTTATTAACATGCTTAGGCTTCTGTAGAGGTTTCATTTTTCACGTATTTTCTGCATATTTCTTGTTTCCCTGTCCTTATGAAGTTTCTAGCATCTAAATAAATTATGTCATATCGAAATGTTTTGTGGGAATTAGGGCCATAAAAATTAGGTCTTCGGGGGGATGGGTTTAAATGACTTCCTGGCTTCATAGGTGTGTGATTTTTCTCTCATTCATTATAGGTTTGTGTTGCTAACAAAGTAGAAAATAACCTGAATTTTTTGTTGTTGTTATTTATAGAGTAAGAATTGTGATTTCTTCTCTTACACAAAACAAACAAAAATCAGTGCTTTCCAGTTTTATGCAAAGCTCATAACAGGTTCATGTTTAATTCTTCTGTTTTGATTAAAACAAATTGCTTTATTTCTGTTTTAACTTATTTTTAATCACAAGAAAATAGTAGTCCCAGATGATAGCGAAATGTTCTGTTCTGAAGAGGTCAAAATGAAGTTTTCTAACTTTACTGCATTCTATCATTACATTTTTTTTAAGTGACACATGCTCACATTAGACATGTTTCTAAGAATTTGTCTCCTGTGAATTCTCGTTTTCTAGAAGAACTATGTAAAATCAAGTAATTTATAATAGTTCTAAAAATGTTCTATCTTTTCTCGAATTATTGTGTTACTAATGATTTACACCAGAGAAAAAAGAATATAAAATACTAAATTATTTTATATATTTTTATTGTACTATTATATTTATACTGCTATTATTATACTATTATATTTATATACTATTATATTTTATTGTACTATATGAAGCAGAGCATGGAAATGCTTGAAAGAAGAGTGGCCAGCAGTATGACAATTACATTTACAATTTTTTTGTCTCTATGTTTTCAGTGGATTTCATTCCATTTTAGAGTTTTGCAGCTTAATTTTCAGAAGGGCAAATTTTAATGCTGTGTTAGATTATATAAATTTGATGGTTTATATATTTATGAGTATACCAAGTGTCTTAAATGTCTGACTTCACATATTCCAGTTCCTCAGAATAAGTGGTTGTAGGTACATAGATGTGAATGGATAGATTTTTATCTTATTTCAGTCTTGGGCTTTAGACAACCTTGGATAGGGTATTTGGTCTGGTTTGCCTCTTAAAAAGGAACTACATCATTAATTTCTGGCATGAAAAGAAAGCAGGAGACTTGATCCAATGGCTATACTCTTATTCTCAAAAATAAAACAAAATAAAACAAAATAAAACAAAATAAAAAATAAATAATAAAATAAAATAAAATAAAATAAAATAAAATAAAATAAAATAAAATAAAATAAAATAAAATAAAATAAAATAAAATAAAATAAAACCTCTCAGACTTCGGGAGAAAGCACGATCACTTTGAGAATTTTAAATCTCTCAGAAAAAAATTATAACCTCCAGATGACTTGTATGCCTTAAAGCAGGATTCATTTGATTCTGTACTACCATTAGACAGGTGAGTTATTTACAATAAGTGATTTAATAGGTGTTTTTTTGGTCACTTGCAAAGGAGAGCTTTATTTTCCAGTATTTTCAAGTGGCATTAATTTAATCAAACATAGATGTCTGAAATGTATTTTTTAATTAATCAGTATAAGTTTCCTTTATAGTCAACAGAAGGAAACAGATGTTTTCTGAGTAGTACATCTCATGAAAAGTAGATGTCTGAAATAAGTCAAATGACTCATGTCTCAGAAGTTCTTGTATCTCTCTTATATCTCTAATTGTGAATGAACTTTAGACCAACTAGTTTAAAGATCTGTTCTCTTCAAGCCCGAAGTTGGGTGAGATCAATTCTGCGCTCATTGTCTACCCACAAGAATTCTGAACATTTTTTTTGACGTACAGAAATGTGCTGACATATCCTGCCCTATGTTAAGTATGTTTAAGAAATGAGTGATATTTCTCTAGGTCTGTCAAAAACTAGACATCAGCAAAGAGGGATAGTTTATTTTCATCAGCACTGATTAATTTTGTGCTTGAAGTAGTTCCAAGTGTTTCTGTTCAGGGCTATACAATGAAGTCATGATAAGGGAAGAAAGCAAACCCTGAATCCATTTCCCCTTGTGCATCTTGAAGATGGTGTGAAACTGTACTAATGTAATTCCAATAAAATACATCATTTTTAGTATTCTTGACCCAAGAAATAATTTTGCCATTTGTCTCCATGTAACACTGCATCTCAGCTTATTATCAGCAGTGTGAAAAAGACACAAATGTAAACTTGTCAAAGTTTAACCAAGACAGGATATCTCTGATCCCTTGATTCCCTTAGGGGAACTCCTTCCGCTTGATGCTGTGCAAGCTAGTTATTTTCTCAGGCTCTCTTGAGGCTTCTGAAATTTATTTCCAAAGGTGTCTATTTATAATACATTGGGTTTTTTACACTGCTTCACATTTATTTATAAAGCAGAATTATTATTTTTTAAGTCTTGTGTGCATGAGATATTACTCTTTCCCCTTAATATTCCCCTACTCTGAGATAACCTCTTATGAGGGGTGAAAGATGCACTCATTTTACAAATTTTCTCCTTTTTCTTATGGAGGATAAATGTGTGCTGACTCACGCAGCTGAGAATTCAACTAAAATATTCTAATTTCTGCACTATATAACCATACCTGCGTTTCAAAGGAAATCTGGTTTCAAGAGAGCCTTTTTCAGGCGTTGGTTCCATAGAAGCATAGTTTTCATGTATGGTAACTCTTATTGATTAAGAAAACTTGCAGAGCCTCATAGTAACACGTCAATGGTTAAGCCAATTAAAAAAAACAAAAAAGCATTGTAACTGATCACACACAAAAGCTGATTCTCAATGGATGTATATCATCTTTGGTTCATTAACCTCACTACAGCTAAATGGATTTTACATCAGGCCTAGATCTAACTTTAATGTGTGAATTTTGTTTTTTTTTTTTTAAGGAAAGATATTTATTAAGAGATCAGAATTTGCAAGATTGTTTGATGTCTGTTTTTCAGAGGCTCAGTACTTCAGCATGAAACAGTTCTGCCTTTTCTAAAATATTTTCAAAAATATCTCTGATACTTTTTCACACCTTAAATTCTTTAAGAGAAGAAAAAATGTTCTTCTCTTTTCTTGTCAGACTTCCATGGATCTGTCTTTGTTTTGGTTTAAAGCTCTTTTAGGACTTGATGAAGTTGCTAAGCAAATAGTAAATTAGTATAAAGAGAATAGAGTTTGATGCATCAATTTTCCTTATGGACACCTCATTGCCTTACTTTAGCATCGAGCCTTTGTCAAATCTTTCGATTATCACAGAAGCACGGACTCTGCCACAAACCTCGTTGCTACTTCTGATGACAAAACCATTATGGACACTCTAGCTTTTAAGGTAGTATAATTTGGCACATCTCCGCTAAAATCAGACACTCACATGGAGCAGCTAGACTTGTATCTCTTTCTTTCCTTGGACCAATGCACCACAGAGGTAGAATCCCAATACATTGCTCCTTCTTAAAATATTTTTTCTCCAGAAGCTGGGACTGCTTAAAATTATTGCCATGGTGTTTTGATGTTGAGTGGAAAATAAAAGAATACATAAATATTCCAACAAAATCAATGAAAACAACGTATAAACTGGCCTTAGACTGGAGAAGTGATTCTTAGTACTTAGCTGAAACTTTGTGATGAGTTGGTCACAGCTCAATGTATTTGTGTTACTTCTTGAAAATATCCTTTTATTTTCTGGTCTTGGTTAAATTATCAATGACAGAAACAACTGCATAATTCATGGGGGAAATTGTCTTCTTTTGTAGTGTGCTCAGGAAGAAATAACATACTTAATCTTTTGCTTCACAGGTGGCTAATACTGGTAAAGTATTTCTGTGAGGAGATTCTCCCTTTACTAGTGCGGCCTGCACTTCGTATTTTATACTTGTGATATTACTAGTGTAGTTTTTGTATCTGTGTATTGAATGTATCAGTGTATATGCGCAGCAATGTCAGTGTACATGGTGTTAGTAAAGTCAGGCACAAGGTGCTTACAGATAAGTAATATGATCACTGGGTAACGTTTTGACATTCATGTTTCACATTAGTGGCCAAGGCAATACAGTTGACAAAATTTTTGCTTGTTCTTTATATCTGTTCATGTCAAAGAATTAAAAATATTACAGTTCATAGTTTTATGCATTTCCTGCTTGTTCTTCTTCATGTGAAGTGAGGTCTCGGAGTTATTTAAATTATCCTTCAAACAGGAAAAGTCATTTTCCGTCTCTGGGTATATCTAAAATTGAGGTAAACTTGCTCAGGTCCAGAAACTGTCTTGCTATGACAGTGTAGTAAATTAAATGAAAAGCAGGATAATTGGGTGACACAGAACTACACACTACTTCTGTCAGACAATTTCTGGTAATCAAACTACTTGGATATCCCTCCTGTATGCTGTACTGTATAATATTCCCACGCCTAGCCACCATTTGGTGAATGTTAGTTGGTGTGGCTCAAAACTGTGAAAAGGACCATCTTAACAATTAAGCAGTTTGAATTAGACAAGGCAATACTCAAACCTGTGTTCTGACAGTATTTATTTTATGTAGAGAGATGCAAACATTGTAAGCTGGGCCAGTTTTACCTTTAAAAAAGGAGATAGTTTCTGAAAGACTAGGAAGATTACACTTACTTATGGGTCCAAGACAATGAATTGGTGAGAACTGTAGGATGAAGACTATGTTCCCAGACATGTGCAACAGAAAGCCCCTATTAAGCTTAGTGGGGAGCTTTTCCAATTAAGGACATCTAGAGTTCTCTTTTAGTATTTAACTCCTTCCTATGCTTGATTTTCTGATGGAGTCTGGACTTCTTTGTCATCATGACTGAATTGGCTCCCACTCAAGCTTGCATTGGTAGCCTAGAGGGAGAAAGAAAGTTGAAAGGTCTCATATAAAGAAAACAAGAAACAGTCTAGATAGGATCAACATGTAGCTGCAATGTAAAGTAGTCACAAACTTTCTAATAAGAAAAAGAAACCCCCAAACCCCAAAATATTTTGCCTTGGAAATAAACTAAAATAAAACATGTTGGAAGGAAAAGAAGACAGAGGGTACCAATTAGCCCAGCTCTTGCCTCATTCTAATTTTGACTGGACACTAGTGTGATGGAAACAGTAGTGGACCTCAGTTCCTTCTAGAGATCAATTAGTAAGTGCATCTTGGGGGTGTCATGGGAGCTCCCCACTGGACACACACTGACTGAAGGGTTCAGTGGCTCCTCCTCATCAGCCTAAGGACTTCCAGGGTAAAAAAGGACAGTTAGCCATGACTGCAGAGTCAGTCTGCTATGTTTTCAGGTGAAACAATTTCTCAGTTTAAAATAGCCTGAGAAACGTTTTATGGTCCAAAGGGAGTTGACCAGTAGTCCATAAGGCATTCTTTGCAAGTTAAGCTATACAAGAGGTTTTTCTGGGGTACTCAGTAAGATTTATCTAGGTCACCTTCTTTCTTGCATGACGGACTGTGTCAGATTCTATAGACAATCCTTTGCTGCTTTCATTTTCAGAATATTTATTATTGCATTTTTTAAGGACTGGCATTAGCAGATGATTCAGGAACATGATAAAGCTATATGGTCTTGTGCTTGTGTTGAAGCTGGGGACAGGGACTCAAGGGATCACATACTCTTCTACTGCTGAGAATGAAGAATGTGCACTGTGAGCACTTAAGTATCCTGGCCAGCTACACCAGCTCTCGCAGCATCTGTGAAAATCTGGAAAAGTTTCAATGCTTTCCTCGCAAGGTTAAATCATATGAGATCCAGGAAGAGAATGGAGGTGACCCATACAAAGGACTGAACAGAGACTCTTTTCACTTTCCATACCATTTTCCTTACAGTGAAATTCTCATATCTTGATAGAAAATAATATTGCTTTATCCACAGGGGAAAAAAAATGCACTGTAGGTTGAACTAGAGGTGAAAGGCGTGTATAGGTAGGTACTGAGAATAACAGTTAGCTGCAATTAAGCTACGGCATATGAACAGTCACTCTAGAGAATATAGAGGGATGAATGGCAGAGGATGACCAACGACTAATCATGTCCTCTTCAAAAGATTTCACCTCCCACACTACAAAAGTCTTTGACACCATGCTAGGAAATTATTAACTCAGGTGAGTGTCAATGAATAGCAACAGTTTAAAGGGCTTCTCTCTGACTCTGTCTAGTATACCAGCTGTCCAGACTATCTGGTGAGGAACCTGTGTTCTGCCAAGAACTCAGCCTTGGTAAGATGGACCTTAGAGAAAAATCCGTTACAGGAAAAAATCCTAAAGGATTCCTCTTACCTAAAATATCCCATGTGGATCATTGTCAGAAACTGGTGATATACACATTTCTATTACTATTTTGCATTTTGTGTTAGGTTCACTTACCAACATGCTGGTCTGTCCAACACACAGGGATGATTTTCTATAGTGAGTACACATTGTCTTTCACCTGTTAGCACCAAATCCATGCAAAACACTGAATATATTAAAAGATGTTTTCTGGACCCTCTAGCCTACTTCAGTTGCAGAAATGAAGGTGCTAGACCCACAGCAATAATCTTCCTCCCTCTGCAGACTCAGATTTGAACCAGTATGGTGATGAGTCTTTGCTCTTTGTTTCTGAGTCATTTAAATCTCTCCATTTAAGTTTCTCCACCTACAGAATTAAGTGAGAAACTCTATCAGTGAGGTCTAGACTGCTATCAAAATGTATGGAGTTTTCAAGTCCACAACTTTCAGTTCTCTTTTATATCTACAATCCACCTTAGTTTTTAGCACCCTACCTGGGGGCGGCAGAAGAAAAAAAAATAGGGTGTCAGTTTTCTGAATCAGTGGTTTCTTTTATCGCCTCCTGCATTGCTGTTCACTTGCAATGGTAGAGTACAAATGCAAATTGGAGACTGAACTTCTCCAGCTTCTTGGTAAGCTGGAGGAAAGGGCTATGAAGAAGTCGCGGTAGTTGCAATGACTGAAATGCAGAACACCAGAAAATTAAAACATTTGCTCCGACGTATGAAATCTAGCTATATTTTGGCTGCTGTGTGCTACAAAGCATAGGACAGGCATGCAAATTTTATTAGGAACAAATTAAGTCCGAAGTATATATGGCTGAAGAAGTTTGGGCATTCAGGGGAGCCAATGGAGCTCTAGTTCTTGATTATTTATTTATTTGTTTGTTTGTTTATTTCAGTTTTTGCTGCCTAATCTGTACACAAGTCTTGATTTTCCTTTATTTTGGCCAAATGTTTTTCTGGATATTTTTTAAAGCCTGGTGAGTATGAATATTTTATTCTCCTTCCTGCTTATTTACAGAATGGAGGAACTGCTCCAGCAAGAATCTTTTATCTTTCATGTCCTTAAGGTACTGAGGAAATAATTCTTCCTCAACACAGAAAATTCCACTCCACCTTTCAGTTTCAAGATATCTAGAAATCATGACCTGCTGGCAAGTTAGGAAGGACGAGCATACATCACAAAAGATTTCCAATAGGAAGTATTACTAAAACCATCTTTAACTCATTGCCTCATGCCTCAGATTCTTGAACAAAGGTCTTTGGGAAGGACAAAAAAAACACAGCCAAAGTGACTTTATTTGAACCAATTCTAGGTGTCAAATATTTTCTCCCATCTTAAGATCCTGGTAAATCCAAGTACTTGTCTACGTTGGAAGTCTAGAGATTGTCACACAAGCTCATTCACACACTTACAGGTATCAAATGTGTTACTGGATAAAATTACCATCCAACAGAGACCAGAGCTATAAAGAAGATCTTTGCTCAGGAGCAACCTGGGAATTCACGGTCCTTCCCTCCACAGCTTGAGCAGAGAGACCAGATGTTTTCAGCCTCTGATGTGAGTCAGGGGAAGCTCAGTGGCCCATCCCCTTCAGAGAGGGTGAGGTCTCTACAACAGGGCGGTGAGAGTGAAAAGGAAGAAAATGGAATAATTGGCTGGGGGGAATGGATGGGAGAAGCTGCTTAATGCAGGGACAAGCAGGCCGGTGTTTTTGCAAGTCTTTCAGTGTGAGCCACTTCTCTGTGCCTGTTAATGAATAACTAAACTGCAACTTTTCTTTTGAAAGGGTGACTAACCAAAATTTAATATCTAAAAACTGCTTAAAATTTAAACTTTAATGAGCACTTTAAAAATGTATCTTTATGATACTAAAACTAATATACATGTTTTTTAAGGGAAAAAAATATAAGATGATGTTCTTTATATTTATGCTGCCATTCACGCTTTGACTCTGATCACTTATCTGGATAATTAAGCAGTATCACTGAGGAACCAGATACCAGAAATCTGATATTAATCCGTCCCTCTTAATAGTAACGCAAAGCCACTGGGGTGGAAAGCAGCCTAGTCTTCTTAATCCCCTTTTACCAACATTTCGGCATCAGCATATCTCATTTATTTTCAAAAGTGGTTCAAGACTCACTATCGCTGGCTTAAGTCTAATTTAGGCTTTAAATCAAAATATATTAAGAAATTCAAAAATAGTCAAGATTAGCAAGATTTCTTGAGGGAACGATTCACAACCAGCTTATGTCCCTCAGACAGGAACAGGGGACAGCTAAATGATTGTTGCATGTCTGCGTTGCTTTAAGGTACAACACTTTCCTTTGAATTAAAAGGAGAAGGCAGGATTACAGTGGAGACCTTGAGATCCCACTGCCATACTTATCAGGTGTATGTAAATGATAGTCTGAGCAACTTCTACAGATATTAATTTACCTGCTGCACTGAAGAATCCAAGGCTATTCTGTTCTCTCCCTTGTGTGCATGTGTCAGTGTTTATGTGAGCCTTGTTGTCCCCTTCAGTGCTTGTCAGAGTATTTTTGGTTTTAATTTCCACACTGTCCTGTAGCCCTCATTAGCCAGTGATACTCCCATAATCCCCTTGTGCATTTAACTTGACACATACTGCAACGGTAATAGTGGTGGATAATTGTTGAAATGGAAAAGCAGCACTCTTCTCCCTTCTCC
Source organism: Pampusana beccarii (assembly GCA_013399365.1). Taxonomy (NCBI): domain Eukaryota; kingdom Metazoa; phylum Chordata; class Aves; order Columbiformes; family Columbidae; genus Pampusana; species Pampusana beccarii. The sequence continues at coordinate 47,112 of VWYH01006088.1, read as the reverse complement.
CTTTCCTGTCTCCTCAACGCAAACTAACCTGAGCCAGATAACCAACACACCAACCCACAGACTGAGCATCGTCCTCAGGTTGTGCTCATGAGTGCAAAAGGACTTGCATGTTGCAAGCTTGATGGCGTGAGTGTGGGCTCCACTCTTGACTTGTAGTGTCAGGCAGGTCCAGTTGTCACATGTTCTGTGGAAACCTCATCACCCCAGCTGCAGTCTCAAGTGGCTGGAAATGATGGTAGGCACGTTGCTTCTTAAGGCCCACCGGCTGCAGATATTGGTGTGTTTGAATCATGAATTGTAACTTCAATTTTGATATTTATTTGACTGCAGTTTGTTTACTGTTTACTGCCATATCATTGCAGTAGTTACTGCTGACATTCACCTCTGCAAAACTTTGGGCTCGTAGTTGAGAGACTAAATCTTTTATAACAAAAAAAAAATAGAAACTAAGTTGTTTAGCCATCTCCTTTAGCCTCAAGCTGATGCCGTCTCATTACTAAGAGTCTTTAAAAGGACCTGAGAAGACATACTTACCTACTTGCCTACTACTTATGAAGTTTTCAAAGAGTATATAACAGGGACAGAGGACATGTGTAGTCATAGTAAAAGTGTGAGGCATTTTACCTTGTTTTCATGGCTCTGCCATCAGAGAGAGGCATACATTGCAGCCCAGAAACCTTCAGGAGACTGCTGTTTCCCATGTATATTTTATTAAGTGTTAGTGCCACTGAGCAGTGTACGGATGGGGGGAATTTATCACTTTATAAAATAATTAGCCTGGTATTTCAATGACAAAAAGGAATGGCAGAACGTAAGCAGCAAACTGAGGTGCTACCTTTACCGTCCTCTTCATTTTTGTATTTGTACAAAAACAGGAAAATGTTTTTACAGGATAGGGCAATAGTGCCACAGGAATTGAATTACAGCATCCTTAATTAATATGTCAGAATATAAAAAATGATGAAAATATGTATAATTAAGTTCTTGCACTAAAAACAGGATTATAAAGTGTGACTAAAATAGATCAGAACAGCTTTTTTGTTGTTGTTGTTCCTTTTATTTTTTTCCTATATCTTTATTTTAATTAAAAATTGTGGGTTCTGGTATCTTTGCACTGTATCTTGATTGGCTATTACATGTCTGGGCTAACAGATGGGTCACCCCCAAAATTACACACTATTTATGAAGATGAAAAGAATTTTCCCAGTTCTATGAGCACAGTGTTATTTTCAGGCTAATATCCAGTACTAATAGCTAGGCACTGTGGCAACCTACATTAGGTTCTCCTCCCCACCTCTACTCTGCCTGGTGAGACCACATCTGGAATATTGTGTCCAGTTCTGGGCCCCTCAGTTCAAGAAGGACAGGGAACTGCTGGAGAGAGTCCAGCGTAGGGAAACGAAGATGGTGAAGGGGGTGGAACATCTCCCTTGTGAGGAAAGACTGAGGGAGCTGGGGCTCTTTAGTTTAGAGAAGAGGANCAGAACACTGGAACAGGCTGCCCAGGGAGGTTGTGGAGTCTCCTTCTCTGGAGACATTCAAAACCCACCTGGACACCTTCCTGTGTAATCTCATCTGGGTGTTCCTGCCCCGGCAGGGGGATTGGACTGGATGATCTTTTGAGGTCCCTTCCATTCCCTAACATTCTATGATTCTATGATTGTCAATAATAAGAAGCTGGTTGAGACAGGTGCTTGAAAGAGCAAACATCTTACATAAATACCTATTTTCAACTACATGGCTTCAATTTTCAAAAGCAGTAGTGATTCTGAGTATTCCAGTTTTCCAGGGCTCAATATCAGACATGTGCAGAGGGTCTTCTTTTCTAATTTTCAGTGTTTATGGATGATACAGCTTCATTAAAATGACTGAGCGACTCTTTTCTTCCCCTGCCCCTAAAGAGTTCAATCAAACAGGTCACTTTGAATGTTAGGTCACACCCATGCAGTGGGTAATCTCACCGACTATTTTACATTAGACAGTTTTTACTCTGCTAATCTCCTCTTTTTGTGTTTGTGCTGTACTTTCTTTACATTTAAGAGAAGATATTTTAAATGGGAAATTTCTTTTTGTTCCTTCTTTCTGGAAGATCTTAATTCTCAAAGTGCAGTGTAGAAATGCACTATAGACTAAAACTGACATAAAAACAAACAAAAAGACCCCATAAAAACAACAATCAAACAATGCAGCTAGTCTGGATAAAGCAAACAGGATAGCTTCCTTATAAAATTGCACCCAGAGTGTTGAATTGTGTTAAATGTTATTTATTCAATTATTCAGTATATTAATCATATAATACTCTCACTTCTTTCATGATTTGTCTTGACAAAAGTAATCACCTACATCCTGCCCCTATTGCTCAGATCCTCAAAAGATTTCAAGATCCTGAACCCAGCTTGGGCATCAGCATTATAAGGGGAAACATCCAGGTGCTTCCAGTGGCAAAATAAAATCCATAAACTACATATAACGAAGAAGTGATTATAGGAAATAGAGTTTTCTGTTCTTGTGCTTTTTTAACATTCAGCTCTTCAAAGAGATAGCAAATATTCCATTGGTTAACATTTAACCCAAACTAATAGGTCCAATCTCACATACTCAAATAAATCATAATGTATTTTCAATTAGTTTGCACTTTCACTCGCTGCTGTCCTGAATAATTAGGAAAACAATTCACATTTCATGAGGAGACGATATGAAGTGTTATTCCTGTGATAATTACCAAGCTGCAGTTCAGTTTCCCTGGCTCCCACCAGGTCATCAGGGCACAAAAGAGGACACCATGAGAGCATTAATGAGCTCTCATTGAAGATGTTAAAAAGCTTGTATTGATCTGTTTGTCCAAGAAGGAGATATTTAAGCCTTTCTGCTGAGGGCAGGAGAGACAGAGATTCATATCACAAAGCCTTTTATCCAACTCCTTCTGTTTCTGGCTTCAATATTGCCTGGTCTTAGCATGTCTGGTTCTGGAGGTCACACTTTTAAACTTTCACAACATTTTTTTTTCTTTTTCCCTTTCTTCTTTTTGTTTAAAAAAAAATGGAAAGAGAGAGAAGATAATATACAGTGTACACTTAACCTTTACTACAGGGATCCCTTTACACAGCTAGCTATTTCTGAGAACAGGCTTCAGTGCAGTAAGATCTCTTTTCTCACTACATACTACTCACATACATCTCAATTAAATTAAGAGCAGTCCAACCAATGCAAAGACCAACTCAATGCAAAATTTTGCTAATATTTTGAAAGCAGATCAAATCAAATCACTTTCTTCGGAGTCCGATCAGACTTTTCTCTCTAACATCACTGTCTTTTTTGTGAACTCCTGCACTTGCTATTTCTAGCTAGGAGCGGAAGTAGAATAAGTGTAAGGTTGCAAAATTGCCAGTTCTTGTGTTATTTACAGGCAGGGGAGGCAAATCCTGTCCTGCTTTCAATCCTCTGTATTGTTATGATGTATTGCAGCTGTTAAGTAGTACCAGGCATACTTTCCTACACATCAGTTTTCTCTGCTCTCTTCAAAATGCCACAATGAGCTGTCAGTGAGTATTCCCAGCCTGTCTGAGACAGAGTTTGGAGAAAAAAAAAAGTAACGGTTAAAGTTGTATTTTCTTTGTTTATATTTGTCACTTGAGCTTGCTGTTGTCTGGTTCAGCAAGGTTATATCCCTCTTTTCACTATATCTTGGTCATGTTCATCTTGGTATGAACAATTCAGTGAGACCACTTGTGTGTGTCCATTGTAAATGGTTACTGAAGAGAAACATTGAGATGTCTCATGAATATCGCTAAGGAGGTGTTCAAGGTGTGCTGCTTTCTTGACATACAACAAAGACCGTGATGACTGAAAATATCTCCGTTGTAGTTTTAAGTATCTAGATCAATGCAATGGTAGGAACCTCGATATACATCTTTGTTTCTTCATGGTCTGTCTCACCTGGCAGCGGGGGCTGACGTAGCTCAAAATGAATCCCAGAAGTCCTGCAGTTTGCTTCTCCTTGCCTTGGATCAACTCAGTTTACCCCACTGAAAATAAACATCCAAGTGACTGCAATTTAATCAACTTCACTAATTTGTAAAGTAGCACATATTAGTACATGAGATATGTTTAATTCTAACAGACAGAAAGGCTGATAAGGAAGCGTTTCCCAGGATATTACACAAGGTCACTGTCTCAGGGCTGTAGTTAGGGAGCAACATCAGGTCTCCACCCTTCTAGATTTGCTGTTTCTCTTGAGTCTTGGATCACTTGTATATTCATTTCTTTGTTTTCCTCTGCATAAAGATGTAACTTAGATTTGAAATATTTTACAAACAAAACAAAACAAGACAGTAAAAAAGCCACATGGTGAAAGACCTGGAAATTATGTTGCTAAGAGAAACAATGGCAACATCATGACGTGTGGGCAATAGGGAGAAAGAGAGAGGCTTTTGTACCAAACCATACCTACAATCTGGTCTGACGCTGCTCTGACTGGCAGCCCTGCTCTCATAATCCCATGATACTGGTATGGGAATTTTCATATTAACAAATGTCATGTGGAAACATTCAGTGACAGTTTCTTCCTTGAGAAAAAAAAAAAAAAAAAAAAAGGAGAAAGACGTTGCACGCATAGCACAGATAATGCCATGCTCATACCCAGTTGCAAACTGGAACCTTGGCTAAGATGTGATTTCACATTGTGCTTCGCACATGAAACAAATCACTGTTCCAGGGAATGTCAATGGTTTCTGCAGCCGTAGAGGTGGCGTGACCAATCACCTATTGGTTTTGAAGGAAACTTTGATGGCAAAATCTGTGTTCGATTCTAGCCAAATGTATGGTCTGAAAAGATTAGTAGTTGAGCAAAGAAGCTTTTGTGACCTAGCTGGTGACAGAAAGACTGCTGATAGTCATCACTGACACTTCTAAGCAAATCCAAAGATTCAGTGGAACAATGGGTAATTAAGGAGTTAATTTAATGTTGAAGGCTACAACTTTTGTGGTTATTTAGCAAACAGCTGACTAAAACTCTTTGGGTTTAGCTGCCATTTTGCAGTCTATAAGAATTGTACAACTTTGCCTTGAACTGGCCTTGTCCTCAAGCATTTGGAATATTAATTTATGCTCCTACTAACCTAGTGGGTTCTCATACTTGAACCAGTCTCAGTACCTCCAAGAATGCTTCAACTAGATAAGAGATTGACTGATGCACACTCTGTACATGTCTGCCACATGTGGTGACCACTTAATAAAGATATGAGGGAAACATTCAGGAACAAGTAAAATTGGACATGGGTAGGAAGTAATGACCCTTGGTGAGTGACAACTGAGGTTATATGGATGAATATTAAACGTGAATGGCCTGAATTATTTATGGAAGTTTCAAGGTAAAAGGGTTAACCTGATAACATCCTCTTACTGACACCTCACTCAGAGAAGAAATCCCAGCTCTGTGGTGCTCCTCAAACTGAGAGTCCCTCTGTACACAAAGGAAGCTGTTGGTGATCCCTCTCCTTCCCACTATAGGCAGCTCTTAGGGGACAAGGGACATTTTGTGAGTGCTGGTGACTTTGCCATGAGCTGTGCAGCTGCAATAATGTATAACCTTTGGGCTGGCATGGGGACAGACTGGGAAATGCTTTGTAGAAACCAATAGGCTTCCTGGTCCCCCAGATGTGATGGCATATGTCCCCATGCCTGGCACTAAGCATGTCCTTCGCTTACCTGTCTGACCTGAAGATCTTCCTCCATTATCCATCCTATTCCATTTGCCATAGCATGTGGTCAGAGGGAGATACAGCCATTTCCTGCTGTTGTAGGTAAATGCATCCTAATCAGGAAATGTTGGCAGGAGAGAAAGAAACAGTAGAGTGGAAGATAACAGGAAGGAGGAGGGGCAGAACAGAGATGTATCTAGCAGAAGAGATTTGGTAGAACATATCTCCTTCACAAAAAAAGAAGAGAAAATTTAAGCAATTAGAAACATTGTTCCTGAAGAAAAAAAAAAAAAAAA